>OY755244.1:8500269-9068824 GCA_963576725.1 Azorinus chamasolen
CTCTTATTTTTTTGCTTCGCATGCATCTATTAGTTTACTATGCTAACAAGATGTGTTGGTGAAACACTATGCCCCCTCATATATTTGACCTCTGACCTTGAAGGATGACATTGACCTTGACATGTCACCCCTCAAAATGTGCGGCTTTATGAGATACATATGCATGCCAAATATCAATCTATCTCTATCTATACTGGCTCAAAAGTTAAGACCAATGTTAAGGTTGCGTTAAAGTTATAGACAAAGAAACAGACAATTTGACCTTTGACCTTGATATGTCACCCCTCGAAATGTGCAGCCTCATGCGATACACAAGCATGCCAAATATCAAGTCTCTATCTCTACTGGTCCAAAAGTTATGGCCAATGTTAAAGTCGGTGATTTGACCCATATATTTGACCTCTGACCTTTGAAGGATAACGTTGACCTTGACATGTCACCCCTTAAAATGTGCGCCTTTATAAGATACATATGCATGCCAAATATCAAGTCTCTATCTGTACTGGCTCAAAGGTATGACCAATGTTAAAATTGCTGACAAACAAACAGACAGACAGACAGGGCAAAAACAATATGCCCCCGACTATCGTCAATGGGGGCATAAAAATATGTGAATGATGACTTGATATCGTGACCCTTTACTTGATAGAGACGCATTTAACGTCTTTGCTAACCTAGCAGATCCGGATCAGACAGTTTTGTGGGAGCTGTCTGATCCGGGTATACTCTGTTTGCTTATGGGATAATACATCTATAATTCTAAAGTTTCTGCCATGATAAAACAATTAAGTTGTGTCATGATAACAATTCCGGTAATGAATATTCAGTAAGTCACGAATCCTTGTTTAAACATAACAAGGAGAACGTTTAACATGTTTGTACAATATACAGTAAAACCCCTCAACCACTTAATGAACAAACATGGCTGTCTTCATAAGCAGCTGGTAGCTTAATGCAGGACGAAAGTTAAGCAGAAAGCCCCTATAGGAACTCTCTGCATAACGTTCGTCTTGCATTAAGCTCAATGGCTAAATAAAAAAAATCACTCAATCAAAAAAAATCAGTCTTGTCTTACAGCTTTGCTTGCAACTACATAGGGAAACCCTTGCCAGACGGCTCCAACAAGAACCATCTGATATGGGTCTACTCTCTGTTTGACGAGGCATGAAAAGACGGTTAACCCATTACCTCATAGGCTGTTTTTTTTTAGAAACAACCTCTTTGAATTAATCTACCGAAAATGAGCATTAATTAGAGAAAAGGAAAATTATAGAATTTTGTAGTTTGAAACCATTGTGATAAACTACTATTATTTATTACAATGGTTTCATCAGATGACTTTTACAGAGTCGTCAAAAGTCGTCAATATGAGGGAATGGGTTAAGAAGCAAAGGATCAATCCGTAACTCGAAATTGGCGCCATTTTGCGCCTTAATGAAGAGGGGACCAAGGTCAGGCTGATCCGTCTGATCAGGGGGTCTGCTCTATTTGCTAATGGGATTGTATAGACCTGGGTCATGGCCAAGCATTATCTTGTTCATGTGCCATTGTGAACATTAAGCTAATCAATATCATACATACATTATTTCTTACATGAATATTGATGGTGTAATGAGTGGAATGCAATTTTGGAGAGACTAGTGGTGCATTTTAACCCAGCTGAAACAGCTGCCACTGCCACTGTGTTGATGAATACATGTACATTGTACATTGTATTACTACGACGTGATCATGTCCTACATTTGCACTATATATAATACAGGTACAAAGTTGACGGGATTAATCGACCAAATAAAATGACTATCAGACAAGCCATTTTCCGAACATGCTCAAACATTTTCTCAATATAAAGGCCTTTTCGAGCATTTGCAAACAGAGTAGACCCAGATCAAACGGCTCCTATAGGAGTCGCCTTATCAGGATCTACTCTGTTTGCTTATGGAATAATAACGATCTGTTTCTGCAGTTTCTGCTTTGGCAAAACTTTCATGTTGTAATATGCCATTTTAAAAATGAGCCTAATTATATTCATGACGCCATTATTTCTTACTTAATTAGTCACGGGTTAAACCACCGTGAAGTTACGGTTTACAAATACACACACCTCTGCCAAATTTATATTTCTTGCAACACCTCGTCCGCCGACCGTAACCGTAACTCCCATAGCACCTGCCGGCTGAGTATTCCCGGTAACTGCATCGCCTTTTACAGGGACAACGGCTTGGGGAAAACAGCATGGCTGTTAGAGACAAACAAAAACAATATATTTCCTTTAGTAAACAAACTGCTGGTGGAAAACAACACTACAATAAGCTTTCATTAAAGTTGTTTGAAAGAAATTCTTTACTTGTTTGATCGATCCTGACCTGTTAATCACAATCAGTTTTGATCCAGATGAGGCGCCGTGTAAATTCTGCGTCTTATTGGGATCGAAGACATTTGACATTTGATTATAATACTATGTAGTTTTTTCAGAAACTTGAACAAATCCGAAATAACAAATCCAAAATACATAAGAATTACTACAGATTGACAAATGTCGGTTACTTACAGTAGATCACAAGAGATACTGAATCAGAGGTCCAGATAAGATGCGTAAATTTGAACATTTTATATAGAATAGCTCCATTATTTCTCCGCCAAATTCTATACTGTGACCACTCTTTAGGATCGTCTCAAGAGATAAATATATGCATAACGAATATAAGAGTACGTTCTGCATTAAGCAGTTGATTGCTTTAAACCTTTCCTTCATATAAATGCATTTTCACGCATTTGCAAACAGATTAGACCAAGATCAGACAGCTCCTATAGGAACTCTCTGATCAGGGTCTGCTCTGTTTGCTAATGAAATATGATAATTCTGTTTCTTTACCTTTAAAAATGGTAACATTATGAATATTTAGACAGGAATTCGCAAATTTCATTGACTGATTTTTTTATAAAGGCAAATAAGAAGGAAAAACTAGAATCAAATCTTTATTCCGTAAGCAAACAGAGCAGATCCTGATCGATCGGTTCCTACACTAGCCAGGGCCTCCGTGGACAGACAGTCGCTTAGCCCCTCACCGCTGTGGGTTCGAATACCGATCTGAGCATTTGGAGTTTTCATGGGGTCTTCATCTGTAATTAGCTGGACGTCGTGGTACGACTAAAATACTGTTATAAAGACGTAAACCCCGATAAAACCAAATCCTACATGTAGTTTCTGCCAGTGTAAACATTCTGGTGTTCACGATACCATTATAGAAATTTAGTTCAGTAATATTCATACGTTCACAATATTTTACAAGATTATTCATAAAGGAAAGTAATAAAGAGCTTCCACTGTAGCTAACTTACCATGTGAAGGTTCGAGCATCAAATTCGTTACACAAACCAGGGCGAGGAGAAGAATGAAAGCTTTGTTCATCACTGAACATTCACCGCTTTTCTCACGTATACGATTTGAGGTTAAGCTCGGTTTATGAAAGGTCTGAACGCTTCGCTCATTTATACAGTTGAACACGGATGTGGATCAGCATATTTTTACCTGCTATCGTGATAGATATGCTGTAATGTGCAATCAATTACTCCCGGTTTCAGGTTTTTCAAAAACGTGTTCATTCTTTCCCAAAGTACACCAAGAATATCAAATACCGTAATACCACGATAGTTCGAAATTTTAGTATAGAAGACTTTTGACTCTTTTAGGTAGGTTGATGCTTAACCCTTACAGTGCGGGACCCTAGTCACTAATGTCCTTTGCAAACAGTGTAGACCCAGATGAGAGGGCTCATAGGGGAGCCCTCTCATCAGGGTCTACACTGTTTGTCATGTTACACTTTTCTTTAGAAAACATCCCTAAATATTCACTATAAGCTTGAACTATTTAAATTTTGGAAGAGTCCATTTGAAAATTCAGCGTTGTAAGGGTTAATGAAGGGTTGACGTGGAAAAAAGAGTCCTACAGGGAACGACACACAGAAAAGAGCACGACACTAAAACATAAGTCAAACATGAAACAGCACAAATACAAGATAAAACGTAACGGAACGCACAAGGAGGCATAGAAAAACATATAAAACAAATTAGACCATAGGGTAAAAGTGGGTGTAACGCCTTGGAACGGGTAGTAGCCAGCAAACGCTCCTGGGGACTTAAACCAGTATTGGGGATACCAAACCCCACGCTTATCCTACTTTCACCCAAGTCAAAATATAAAGTAATATTTCTGCTCCAGACAACTCCACTATAAAGCTTTCACCCTGCATTAACCCATTCCCTCATATTGACGACTTTTGACGTCTCTGTAAAAGGCACTTTGTGAAACCATTGAGATAATTAGAGCAAATGCTCTATTTATCTCAATGGTTTCAAACTACAAAATTCTAAAAATTCCCTTTACTGTAGTTAATGTTACTTTTCGGTAGGTTAATTCAAAGAGGTTGGGTCTAAAATAGCCTATGGGGTAATGGGTTTAGCTGCCACCTGTCTTAAAATCGATAATAGATCTAATACGGATTTGAGTGTGCGAATGATCGAGTTTTCTTTCCCTTTTCCCCCCATAAGAATCGAGTTTTACTGTAGTTTTCATCTTGAGGAGAAATGGAATTACTCGGCGTCTGAACTGGATCCAGACTGTTTGCTGTTGTTAATGCACTGCTTGTAAGGTAACTGTTTATATTCATGTAAGAATCTACATGTATATGAAAGCATACATGTTTGGCCATGATAGAAACTGTAGAATCAGATCCTATATTATTCTACAAGCAATTTATCAAATTGCATTCGCAAACAGAACAGACCCTGATCAAACAGCCCCAATAGGAGCCGTCTGATCTGGTTCTACTCTGTTTGCAAATATGAAGAAAGACGTACATTTGGAGCCGTCTGGTCGTGGTTTGCTGTATTTGAAAAATAGTGACAATGCGTTTCTTTCAGGTAAAGAGTTTAACGTTAAATTTGTTTCGGGCAACTTGGACTAGGTGTGATTGTTACATGATGCGTGCTAGATGAATCACGTATTATTTTTTCATGTTCTAAATAATTATGCAACGACTTTCTCCGCAGTTGAATTTTGCAAGTAGGAAAACATGTGTTTTTGATAAACAATCATTTAATTTGATTAATTTGTCACATTTAACAGGCAGGACACTTTTTCGTAAATATTTTACAAATGGGTACCTTGTACGACGTAGTTTCGAAAACACAAAAAATACAGTCATATCGCACATAGCAGTTGTCATATATCACCGATAAGTAAGCTCTGGCTGATTTTGGTCGCTCGCTTATCTCCCTTGTGATGACGTCACTTGTGAACATTCGCTATAAATGTCGAACTAGATATCGTATAGAAAAGAATCGCACGTAATGTACTTCTGCTTCGTTTTGAGTGCTAAAATGGTAATTTGTGCTGCATATGTGTATATCCCTGCCTATGGATGTAGCTCCTAATCCGACAGAGACTAAATAGGATTATTTAAATTACCAAAAGACGAGAAAACGTGATGTGATTTATATTGGGTCAGCTTACATTTTGTCTCGATGGCTGTTTTCAGTGAAATTTATACTAGAGAAAATAGTGCAGTCAATGACTTGAGTCTACAATTATAAAAAAGGATATGCTACATTCTGTTATAAATCTGACTTAGGTCTAGCACTGTAGGTTAATGGGCTTTTTCTTCGTGGAAAATTATTCTATACAAACATTTTGTTAACAGCGTTAACCCAAATCACGCAGGAGCTGTCTGATCAGGATCTGCTCTAATTGCTTAATCCGTAGACTTATTTCTTTAGATTCGATCAGGGTTGTCTAGCGTCTCTGTAATCCCTGTAATGAATATTCATGAGGTCATGAAATCTTTAATAAATATTCTTAAAGAGAAAAAATGATTAATAAACACGATTTAGCACTGTTGGCAGGAGACTGACACCTAATTTGCTTTTAATCAATTTCCCAATCATTCTCTTCTTATAAAAACGGCTTCACGTGTGTTTGCAAATAGAGTAGATCCAGATCGGACAGTTCCTGTAAGAGCTGTCTGATCAGGTTCTGCTTTGTTTGCTTATGAAATTTTGTTGATCTAATCCTAATTGATCTATCAGAGCCAATGATCCATTTGAAAAGTTAACATTGTGAAGAAAAAGCCTTTAGATCTTCTTTATGAATATGTGTGTAAGAAATAATTATTTCATGGAGAGTTAATGATATATGAGCACAGGCTATGGCAGTAATTGTACAACCAGACCTACCGGTATATTATTTCATAAGCAAATCGACAAGAACCTGATCAAGGAGCTACAACAGAAGCTCTCTGATCTGGATCTACTATGTTTGTAAATTTGTTTCAATACGTTTGATCTGGGTCTACTATGTTTGCATTGGCATAAACAGGCACGTGGAATGAAGGGTTTATATTCGTGAAGTAATTTACTCACACATAATTTTTCATCAGGGAAATAGTTTATCATAAATATGATCCTTTTTGCAATTTTGGAACTTGGACAATTTTGACCATAAATCCATAGGAAAAAAAGTCATTCTGGATTACTGTAATTTACGGAATTGTTCATTGGATGCGTTTTATAGTGTTACTGATTATTACCTACATAATACCCAACTAACTTTGAGGCACCATGACCGCAATGATTGATTCTTTTGATACGTTACCACAGCTACATAAAGGAATGCAACAATACGTAATATACAGGATGCGGGTTTTATGGTCATGTACTAATCAATGTCCCCTAGTGGGTCACTATGATAACTGACATCTGGAGACTATTGACCCTGCATGGGGCATTCGTGTGTAATATGGCTTAGTACAATATACTACAATATGGCCTAAGGCCATTTAACACATTCATTCATAGAGAAATTCTAATGGCTATGTTTATTGTTGTTTCCCTACAAAACATAATTAAATTGCACATACGAGTATACTGTAACATTATGATTAAAAAAAAATGTAGTAACAGTTTTAATGTGTTGACCATATTTTTTTATAGACATTTTTATTTGTAGTGGGTCCAGTCATTTAAGCATAATTCACAAGCTTTAGAAACATGAACATATTAATAAAAAAAATAGTCATTCTTCAAGACTGACAACCATTTGTTATCAAGATCCACCTTTTCAAAAAAAAATTCTCAACAAAATACATATTTTGGTTTTTCAACCTTTACTCGATTTTCTGAAAGTAATGCATCATTTTGGTATTGCAAATATTAAAGTAAAATAAATAAATAAATTATTTCCTATTTTTCTGTATTTTGGTGGATTTTTTTTTTCTAAAGTACGTACATTTATACATAGTAATGAGAACGTCCCATTTCATCTGAACCCACTTTGCCTAAATACGGAATTCATCTAAAGTTGTCAGGTTCTGTCTAAAAGTTGTTTGGACCCAACTCATGGACGTGACCCAAATGGTCCATCTTATCTGAATCTACACTATTTGCTAATGGTCTTGGTCCTAATTAACCTCATCCTATTTTAAAATTATAGTTTATGAATAGTGTAAATTCACTGACAGGTAAAGTAAGTTTTAACTCTTCGTTTGCTATTCACGTCAATATACCTACCTGTAAATAGTGAAAACCCAGATGAGACAGCTCCTGCAGGAGCTGTCTCATCAGGGTCTGCACTATTTACAAGTTGATTGTGCAACAAGTGCATTCCATAGCAGTGATTGCACAGCGAAATACGTGTACACAGTGAAGATATATGTAATTTTACAACAGGGCATGGGTAAAGAAGGAGAAATGTATTTTCAAATTCAGCAAGAGAAGGGTTCAAATTAACAAAATTTAAACACATGTGTTTAATATATTGTATTTCACACCTAAAATAAACATCACACCCTCATAAATAGTTTCCCCTACTCGATAAAGGGTCACTTTCTATGGTTAATCCATGGACGTAATGTCTGGAAAAGTGTGAAAATAATTTGGGTATTTATAGAAACTGTGGAATTGGATTTTATCTAATTGTGTAAGCAAACAGAATAAACCCTAATTACACAGTTCCTGTAGGCTCTGATCTGGATCTACTTTGTTTGCAGAGGCGTTTATTTAAAGGAAAAGGTTAAGTTTCTGTGTACATTCCACCCTGTCAATGGGATCCCTGACTGGCATGTACACAAGTGACGTCACGCAAAGGAGATAATCATGTATCGATTTTCAAAATGCACGATTCGCGGTACAATAAAAACTCGATTTAAATCAAAATGAGATGAACATTTCATTGGATATCAACTCAAGATGGTTGAAGATATTTGTTTTCATGGAAACCAACACAAGCGGGTGGTTGAGTCGATTTATAAGCAGAGCGCCACAATGCACCAACCTTTATCCCGCCATTTCCGATCTCGCGTTTACAAACAGTTTGGATCCAGCTAAGACAACGAGTAACACGGCATTTCACCCGGATCTACTCTGCTTGACAAGCGATCAAGAGTTTCTCAAAAACTTATTCAAATCCGAAGTAGTCCAAATTGCAGAGCGGGGTGTAGCTAGCGATACACACTTTCACAGGTGCGTAACATAAATCTTAAAGGTGGAAAGCGTTATGGCCAAAATGGAACAAAAATCGAGGGTAAGTTGGGTTGATAAACGCCCAGTCTTGTCATGTAAGCTTTAAACAGTAAACGGTGTTTATTCATCGAGTCACCAACCAAGGGAAGTTGTTCTGACATAACAACATTTAAAGAGAAGGTAGTGCCTGGTAAAATCTATTCATAAACTGCGAGTTTAGAACTACATGTACTTACGAATCGTATCTGACCGTTGGTTGCTTTCGTCTGTAAAAATACATTGAAAGGAATTTCTGATGGGCCACCCAATGCTATGCTATAGTTTAGGGATACAACATAGACACAGACCAAAATAAACGTATTAAACCTCACTGATCTGATATTAGTTCATTTACACGAGAAAACACCGAATTTGTACAAAAATACATACAAAAATAAACTATGCATATATCGGTTTTCGTCAAATATCTGCAAACATCAGATGGACGTTTAGGAATTCCTTTTAGTGTACTAATATCTGCATTCAGTGTGAAATACTTCTGTCTTTCAAAACAATGTCATCGTTCTTTTTACACGGCATCTCGTATAAATGTAACCAGTCTTGTTTGTTTATCATGGGAGGAAAAGTGGGGACGGGATGGGACCGTGGGGTGGGTCGAGAGGGGTTTATATTAACCCTGTACTCCATTAATATTCATGTAAGAGATATTGATATCGTAAATATAAATTAGTTAAATCTAAAGAGTTATCACAACATACGGTTTGGTGGAGAAGGAGCGCTTTTAGTATTTGAGTACGCACCATTGTATACTTGTTGCTCTGGTATACATGTACAAACGTGTGTATATATATATAAAATCTTGCTTTGCTCTGTTTGCTTATGTACGTATATAGTTATAACCGTGCAGTATTTGTCTAAGCCTTTCCAGGACTGTAGCTAAATCTGTATGTACTGTACACACCGTGGTTAAAGGGGTCCTGGGGCATCGTTTCCCAGGAAAATGTAGCTTTGTTTAGTTTTGAAAACCATTGTGATAATAGAGCATTTGACTCTATTGGAACAAATGCTCTATTTATCAAAATGGTTTCAAAAGGTTGATGTTACGCACGTGCAGAAATGCGTAGCAATAGCTACGCCCTTGATTTATTTGTATTATCTTCAGAATACTAGGTACATTTCGCTACAAAATACAATGAGAGTATCAAAAGGTTTGGATCCTGCTGATGATATACCTCAAATGTATGCGAGTTGTGTTTTACTTTAACCATTTCAACGCGAACATTGCCACCTGCTGGGCACACATTTGTCTGCTTCTGTTTTAGATATTTATTTTTCAATTTCTTTAAAGAAAATATAAACAGAGTGTCAAACGATTTGTATCCTGATGAGACGCCAAGTAACTATAAATTGTTTGTTACTGGGTGAATGTTACAGGGACAGAATTAAACAAACGAAATGCAGACGACAGTATTAGGTAGTAGAAATGTTTAAGATTAATCTTGAAATGCATGACGGGACACAATCATCAGTGCCTAAAAAGTGTTGCAAGCTTACACCAAACCCCATTCAGACGTCGTTCACTGCAGTGTTGAGCTGGATCTTACTTTTATATACCGCAGTAGCGTAAGTCTCTTATATGTGTTTAAAAACGTGCTCTGGTGCAATGCGCTTTCTGATTCGATGAAGCCAGAAGGTATTTGAAGGTTTTGACCAAGCGTCATGACAAGCTTTAAGAACAGTATTGACCAAGTGTCAAGCAGTTTGTCAAATTAGTTCGATTTATCATCGGGATGCAAATAAAATGTTACCTAAGTGTTGTTATTAAGAAACGTGGTAATAAGAAACCAAATAGAATAGGAAACTCAGTGATTTGATAAAATGTCTAACTTGCAGTTTCTTTCCACTTTATGGACTGCAAGCGTTTATTTGCATGTTTAGTTATAGAAGAAAACAAGCTCGCACATTTTTACTAGTATCTAAACTATGTTAAGTAAGAATATGACTGGTGAGAAAGGGTAGAGGGAGATATGTAAGAAGTGATATACGAAGAAAAAGAATGATAGACAAAAGGTGTACATGTATATGAGATAATTATACACGGGACCAATCTCGTGTTTCTTTTTATACTCGATTTGAACTGATTACCGCACACCCTCCCCTAAACCGCCCACAAAAAAGAAGCCTCTTTAAGGCATGTGGTAGCTTAGCACGGGACCAAAGTCATACGGGAAGTTACAAATTCTGTATTTCTGTATTACCCTTAACCCTTTCGCTGCCAAACTCTGTCGTCTGCTACAAATTTTCATTCTTTTGATTTTCTTCATTTTTGTTTTAAAAACATAGTAACAGTAACAGACAGTTTGGATCCTGATGAGACGCCGTGTTACTCGGCGTCTCATCTGGATCAAAACTGTTTGCATACATGTATGTATTCACAGATTGGCATTGTCAGCGATAGGGTTAACCAATTACCTTATAGGCATTTTTAGACCCAACCTCCTTGAATAAATCTACCGAAAAGGAACAATAACTAGAGTAAAGGGATACTTTAGAATTGTGTATTTTTGAAACCATTGTGATGAATAGAAAATGGGTGATCCTTCGAAAGCAAAAGTAGAAATGCAAAACGAGAAATTTGCAGACTCGGTTTTATTGAGTCTGTTCATGAGTAGTAATGAAAAGTACTCACGTCCCCTAGCACCGGCTTTAGCAGTATTCAATTTTCAAAACTAAAAACATCAAAACTACTGATCCCGAAGGACCAGAAAATATTCACATTTACAGAGGCGCCAATATGAGGGAATGGGTTAACATGCGTGAACCGAGTATATCTTACATTTGCAAGCAGTGTAGACCCAAATAAATGATCCCATGCGGAATCAGGGTCTGCATTATTTGACAGCAACATTTTATACAGCTTTCTTTCTATTTGTTTAATCAGAGATCCAGACAAGATGCGTGCATTAAACATATTCAAGAACACTTCTTTATTTCTCCACGAAACCCTGTGTTGTGATAATTCTTTAGAATCGTCTCGAAGAGTGGTCACAACATCGGATTTGGTGGAGAAATTACCATTTTAGTTTTTGAATATGCACTCAATTGATACACCATGTGACCCCTTTGTAGGATCCGTCTGATCTGGGTCTGCCCTGTTTGCTTTTTGAATTATAAAGATCTGAATCTACAGTTTCTGACATGGTCATGATGTGCGTCCATACGCCTTTATAAAATAGAATCTGATAAATATTGATAATGACATTATATCTTACCTGAACATTCATGCAGTGTAACTCGGGACATTCGTTTGAAGATCTGCCCATGCCTCAATTAGCATTGTTCAGACACAGGAATGCATCCAGGTGAAACCGCTGGCCAAGCACAATCTAGATGATGGCTTCTTTATGTAACAAATCGAAAGTGCTCGGCAGGTAGTTTAACCTTTAGCGGTGATTGCTAAGTGATTGTAAGTCAGCAACTACGAATAATCGGTCACGGTGGACCCTAGTATATACATAGATATGTGGCATATTTGAATAACGTACCAGAACTAATTTTCTTTTGGTTTATTTCAGTTTGTCCTCTGCGGGATATTGCACAAGGAAGTACGAGTGTGGTGTTCATACATGTTCCTGGTGCGAGTGAGTATGCTCAGAGGTCCAGATAAGATGCGTAAATTCAAACATTTTCAAGAAAAAACTTCATTATTTCTCCACAAATCCCTATGTTGTGATCCCTTTTGAAAACCGTCTCTTCGAGACGATTTGGGTATATGTGTGCGCACTGTTATCTGTAGCTCTGCGGTTATTAACCCTTTCCTTCATATAAACGCATGTTCACGAATTTGCAGAGTAACGAGCCGTCTGATCAGAGTCTGTTCTGTTTGCTTATGGAATTTGATATATATTTTTCTTTACTTTCTAAATTTGAAACAATGTTCCATCTTCCATATTTCATTATAACTATTTTGTCCATGACTATTCAGTAGATACCGACAATTGGAAAGTGTTAATGACATGTGGTGGCTTGAAATCTTGTTTTCCTTACTGTTATATCGTTTTACTAGAAATATGTCAGTCTGGTTCGTAGCGATCAAAATATTATTACGAGTATTTGCCATGTAGCTCCCCAAGCTGTTCCGAAAATAACTACACATCTGATCTAAAGAAATGCATAACGAGATCAAATAGTCCAGGGGCATAGGCTTTAGCTTGGATTAAATGCATATGCATTTATCACGTTACTCTATCAATATCCATACAATTAATATTGATAAGATTAATACAATGTTTAGGGCCGTAGCAGAAACTATAGAAATGATATCTTTATCATATCATCAGCAATCAGAGCAGACTCTGACCAGACGGCTCCTATATGACTCTACTCTGTTTGCAAAGGCGTAGAAAGGCGCACTGATGAAGTTAATGATTGAGGCGGGTCTTGCAGCATGTTTATGTGTTCCGTGAATATACGTTTTGGGTAAGAGTGAATATGCTTAAGGAATTTTCAAACGAAAGAGTTGACTGGTAAGACTGACAGGTGTTCAGTGTCTCTCATCCGCATGAGGTTGT
Source organism: Azorinus chamasolen (assembly GCA_963576725.1). Classification (NCBI taxonomy): domain Eukaryota; kingdom Metazoa; phylum Mollusca; class Bivalvia; order Cardiida; family Solecurtidae; genus Azorinus; species Azorinus chamasolen. Next base: position 8,513,358 of record OY755244.1, read on the forward strand.
CTCCTCTCCACCCGGGGGTTACAATGGGTAACTGTGATGTCACTAGCCGGTACTACGGTTGGGTAATCGCGCAATATGTTAGCAGTGCTTAATATTATAGATGAATGGCTCACTGACCAGGAGAGTAAATGTATAGTCGGCTGAGCGGTCATTCGGACTGACAGTAGACTGTAAATAAGTACTTAATATCCACTAGTAATTGTATCTTCTTGCGATTTATCTTTTATTAAATGTCGGTGTAGAAGTGTTTCAAATAGTTTTCCCGTACTTTTAAATTATGACGTCATTTACATGATGACGTCGCTTGTTTACCTCTAACGTTTATTTTCAAATCATTTTCATTTTGGCAGACATCGTTATGCATGTTGTGGAGTTGTCTGGAGGGGGAATTTTATTTACATTTTGACTTTGGTGAAAGTGGGATAAGGACGAGGTTGGGTACTCGTAAACCAGGTTTAAGTCCCCCAGTAGCCCTTTTTTGGGGCTGCTGGCCGTACCAAGGCGGCACTCCTGCTTTCAGCCTACGGTCAATTTTGTTGTTTAATATGCTTAATGTTTAATGTATTTCGTCATGATATGCGTCCTGTTATGTTTTGTCTTGTGACTTTACCGTTTCTTGTTAGATGGTGTTTGGTGCGTGTCATTTCGTGTGTGGCTCTCCCTGTTTGACTATTTTTCCATATTTTTATCCCTGATCGATGCGGTTGGTTCTATTTACAGGTCTACGTATTGTTGCGAAAATGTTTGCTGCGCTGGATTCGTCGGAACAAATTGCACTGAAGGTATACGAGCATTTAAAATGCATGACCATTGCACGTACCACTCCAGTCTCAAATAAACATGCGCATGCTTGCCAAATTTATCTCTTTAACCATGCACATACGATAGCCTGCAGACTTCCCTGGCCATAAAGGTGCCAACAATGTATACATGTACTGGCATATGCGGGACTGAAACATTATTTAACATTGTGAATGTGTCATACTATGTCTATGGTCGGCACTGAGGCCAATGCGGTGCTGTCGTATTCTCTGGGCTTAGAATGTTTGTGAGTTAATTAAATAGTTGTACTGTGATTGTCTATAGTAGGTATCTATATGCAATATATTAATACTAATTTACGTGATATGCATTCATTGGGACTCCACATTGAACTACCTCTTTGATATAGCGAAATACAGTAGAACCTGTCTTAAGCGGTCATCAAAAAGAAGTTTAATTATGGGTTTGTATGCCAGGTAGTAGCTTAATGCAGGTATTGCAGGATACACCTGAAGGGGGTTTCTGCTTTACTTGTGACCTGCATTAAGCAATCACATGCTTTTTGAGAATCCCATGTTGAATAAATGAATAGCCGCATAACACAAGTTATTCTTGTAATGTTTTGTGGATTTTCATGTTATATCTCTTGTTCGGATATGCTATTGTATTCGAGAATATCGCACAGTTAGCTTAAACTGACCCTCTTGCTATTCCAAAACATCAGTTGTGATATAAAATGGAAGCGAACATAGAGACTCGGTGCTGTAATGTGTACACTATACGTCAAAATTAGCTTATAATGAAGGGTGATTAATGCTATGATACAGTTGTCAGTTAGCTTTGTTTGTTCCGTGATATAATCGACCACAGTACCTCAATATACACAGTCTAAGATATATAAATATGTTGCATCAAGTAATAACAGTATACACACGATCCGTACAAAATACCAATCTGGTTTATTTGCAGTGATCGGCTATTATCATAGCAAAAATATCCACGTATATATATATATATATATATATATATATATATATATATATATATATATATATATATATATATATATATAAAAAACACACAATACAACTTCCCGACCACGATGTTGGTATGTCTTACATATAGATATTGACGAATGTGCTGAAGGGCATCATGGATGCATTCATCCTGCCTCTTGCGAAAACAGCTATGGTTCCTACAGCTGCATTTGTCCTGCCGGTTACATACTCCAAAGCCACAAGGCGACTTGCGAGGGACACTGGTGCAATGGAACGACGTACACGTTTTGTTACAAAATTTGCAGAAGGAGGCCCTGCTTTGGAGGATGGGGTAACAAACGATGCACGTAAGAACATTTTCTTAAAGAAATACTATGAACGTATAAATATATTTAACTACGTGCGTCGTAAACTTCTGTCTGGACGTTAATTTGCACGGGACGATTTATCCGATGTAATTTAATCAATTATGTCCGCGGCATTATTAGACCATAGGAGGTACACGTAGATGTTAGTGAACTACACCATTAACCATCTCCTCTTAAACCACTGAATGGATTTCCACCATATGTCACAGGAATAATCTATTGGTAAACGTTTATCAGATGTATATAAATCATTTCGGTCTGGTGCATATTAAATAGGTTAAAGAATATATTTTAATTGCCACTTACTTTAAATATCATCTAAAACTTTTGAATGGATTTTCACAAAAATTGAATGAATAATCTGTAGATTATCTGTAATCAGATTTGTATTAACCGATTTATTCCCACATTATTTGAAGAAAACACGTCAAATATAACTGTGGAAGGCTCCATATTTCATATTGAGGAGGCACAGCTAACACAATATTTGTTGGAACAAGCCATTGACATCGGTGGTTTTAGCAAACAGTGCGGACCCAGATCAGAGGGATCCTTATGGAGCCTTCTGATCTGGGTCTACGCTGGTTGCCTACGACCTTTCAATGGACACTTGGCACAAATAGGTAAATTAGTTTACGTCAGAGGAGCTATTATTTAACGCGCAATATCTATAAATATATAGTATACCTTATTCAAATACGCTCCTTCTTTACTTATGTAAACTGTACCGGTCACTAAATTACGATAGTGCCCGCTGGAACATTATAGTGCCCGCTACGCTCGGTAAGTTCCGGTAGTTTCCGCGCACACGGAAACGCACATACCGGTAAATGAATTGTATAAATAGTATACCTTATCCCAGAGACATATATATACATATACATATGACTCCACCTATCCACATACACTCCTTCTTTACTTATATTAAACGTACCGATCCCTAAATTGCAACTGTGCCCGCTGGGACACTATATATATGGACCGCTGAGCTCGGTAATTTCCGGTGCTCGGTAATTTCCGCGCATACGGAAACGCACGTTGATGTATTACGTCATTCTAAATTATATATTAATTAATACATATACTTGAATAGCATGATCTAATATTTCAATCACTAAGGGCCCTTTTCAAAGATTATCGTGTCGAAATACACGTCACATTCTTGTTAGATCTACATGCATTCAGCCACAAAGAAAATAATGTTGATCCAGCGTCGTGGTGTTTTTACAGGTGTTATGACGTCATCAAATGACGTCATTAGCGCAACGACATCATGCATGCATTAGCGCACTGTTAAGTACTTCCAAATGGTCTGTAAGTTCTCCATATCCAATCAGTTTGATGGATCTGTCTTTCAATTCTACATGCATTGAACATCGATTTCAAAACTATAAATCTAACATCATCACTGCTATGACCACCGACTCCAGTGATGAGTTAGCTACCCGGCCACGCTCTAGATTGAAAAGATAGATCTACTGGGTTTTGCACATTTCAATCCAAGAAATGTATTTAAACAATGCATTTTTCGAAAATAAATTCTGTGTAAAATAATGATTATTATTCAGCTTGAATAAATTGATACTAAAATGTTTTTTAACTCTAGTAAAGGAAATAAATCTAATTGTAATTTGATTTGGAGATTAATACGGCTGAAGGAAAAAACTTATTAAACTGAGGTAATCACGGAGCGACACAGCACTGCTAAAATACTTACGTGAACAAAGGAATGCGGTATACTATAAGAAATAGTACAGCCCACTTCGGGCCTAATTGCATTATAGTGACCTACCAGTCAGCCCGAAAATAGTTTAAGGCCCTCAGCCTTCGGCTTCGGGCCTTAAACTATTTTCGGGCTGACTGGTAGGTCACTATAATGCAATAAGGCCCTCAGTGGGCTGTACTATTTTTTATATATTTCCCCCATAAACCATTCAGTAGACATCCGCCAACTGTTACAAAAAGATATTCACGTGATCTTCTGTCCAATTCTGAAAGAAGCAGGTCCTTCAATAGCAAACGAAGCAATGGTAATAGAGAAAAGTGTCGACTCGGTTTTATTAATCTGCTCATGATCAGCTATGTAAAGTGCAACACTACTCACACCCTAGCACCAGCTTAAGCGGTATTCCTTTTTCATAACTAAAAGCATCGAACCTGATGATTCTGAAGGATTAGTAACTATAATAACACTGACACTTAAGAGTGGACATAATACATGTATATCATTTAGCCTATTATCCAGGTGAAGGAATCTTGTTCTATGGAATGATATATGACTGATTCAGCCTTTTTCATATGCAATTGTAATTTGATATTCATACACCCACTTTTTCATGAATATTTACAGGACAGGTGGTAGAATGGCGTATTACAAAATACGCAGGAATCTAGCTTTCACCATGACTTGATTTAGTTCTGTCTTTACAACGTGTGTGTTTATTTAAACCATTCTTTCATCTTGATGCCTCTGTAAACTTCACTTATAACCATTGTGATAAATGGAGCATTATTTAATTTTGCTCCATAGGAGAAAATGCTCTATTTATCACATTGTTTCAAAACTACAAAATTCTAAAAGTTTCCTTATCTCTAGTAAATTCGATATATTGAATCACAAAATGGGTCTAAAATAGCATACGAGGGAATGGGTTAATGGACGCTGTAGGGAGCTTCAATTGCGATAATTTCCTTTGTTATGTTATTAATTTGTAACACAAGTGTGCAATTGTGCCCTACATTGTGGTACTATATTTTGACTATAACATAATAAATATATCGTTACGTTTGGTTCATATTACACCAACATTGTCTTAGAACAAAGACTGAAATGGTTGTGGTAGAGTGGCGGGATAATAATAACAGTAAGCGTCGTGTCCAGGTGCGAAGGTATAAACACTATCTAGTTATATGAATCAGCGCAGTTATTAAAGTCATTGTCCCTTCGAATTTCTAGTGGATAAAGTTTTACAATTGGCCTGGTGGTTTATCCCCGACACGTGCAAATCTTCGCTGCTCTGCTTACATCATCGTTCCCTGTCAATAACTCGTCTACGACCGCTAGTCTCCATTGTAGTCTCGGTCCATCATCATGAACTTGAACGACGTCTCCCATATGAATGGAATCTGACTTAGCGCCTGGTTTCTGGTGTCGTTCTCGTAACGCCGTCATCTTGTCCAAAACTGATTAATGAGATGACGTAATTGTTTTGAACGTTTTATTAGGGCTTGTTTTTGGTTGGTGGTGCCAATGGATATATCGATAGTAGCGTCATCGAATGGAAATGATGTGATTCGCCGTCCATATAAAAGATGCGCCGGCGTCAAGGGCTCGAGGGGGTCTTGTAACCACAGAAACCGAGTGACGTCCCTATCATCCTCGTGAAGTACAATGTCCAGAACGTTTGCCATGTAAGTATATCGCCATCAAATCTTGGTAAAGTAAGTTTTGGCAGTTTATAAAATTGGGATGAGGCTATTGAGTTGAAGGAAAGGTCACTTACAGTCTGTGTGGTTTCTCGAGTAACCTCACCAGTGGACAATACTGCTGGAGTTGATTGGGAACAGGTACGTAGCGGTACGCGACTCTCAGAACACGGTTCCTCACGATCTCGGAAATCCATTAACTCACTCATCCGAATCTTCAAGTTCAAGTCGAATTCTCCAGTTACCATCATTTCTTCCTTCTCGGAACTCCATTAACTCACTCATCCGAATCTTCAAGTTCAAGTCGAATTCTCCAGTTACCATCATTTCTTCCTCCGCGCCGTCAGGCTCCGTCTGTGTCAGTACCTTCTCGTTCAAACCCTCCAGTGGTTTCACCTTTGCTTCTAATACTGACAAGATGGTGTTGAACTCCGTCATTCGACTTAGCATCTTGTAACTTCTCTAAATGGTGATTTATCAGCCTTCTGTGTCCATCACGCAATGGTATAAGCTTTTGAAGATTCATGCTGTAGTTTTTGTCACGGCACCAAAATGTGGTAGAGTGGTGGGATAATAATAACAGTAAGCGTTGTGTCCAGGCTCGACCTATCTCTTATAATAAAAAATAACGAAAGTAAACAACAACTGAATGACGTCAACGTCCCATAAACGTCGTGCACGGCGACGCGCCATGACGTCATGTAAGTAATAGCGTATTCACGACAATGGTCTTCAATTACCTGTAGGGTCCTACTATATATTGCTGTCATTTTTTAGCAAATGTCATGAAGTTTTCTTATGTTGTTTTCATGACCTACACTTATGCCTGTCGTATGGAGTGCATGGAACGTGTTTGCTGCCATGGGTGGACAGGGAATGACTGTCATATTGCAGGTAAAACGTCGTATATTAAATTATAATAGAATCCCTTTCATCGCTAACTTTCAAATTGAATACAATAAAACCCATCTAAACCGGAATTCTTGCAGATACTTTTACGCAGGTAGGTACTTGATGCAAGGTGAAAGTCATGCACAAAGCCCCTAGAGGAACTTCCTGCAATACTTTCAACCTGCATTGTGTTGCCATCTATCTCAAAGACTGATATTTATACTAACTAAAGACTTTTACTGTTATCCATAATTCAAGGACGGCACGCTTACAATGAATATTCATGGTAGTAAAGATCAAGTGAACAAAGCAGATCCTGGTGATAGGGTTCAGTTGGGTTTACACTGTTAGGAAAAGAAATTATTGACCCGTTTACTGCACTGCAAGGGTTATATGTATGGTTTCAAAATGGCGAACGTTCATGTCGTTGCCTGAATGGAACGATGCTGTACCATTTTTCACTTTTGGAGAAAACGGCTGCTAAAAGTTTAAGGGAGAGTATCTGTATCATTTCCCTTTTTGATACATAACATTTATAGCTGCATGTTCCTCTGAAAAAAACCAGCATACTTATGGAAGTATATAGCAGTAAAAGACAAATATATTCGTTTTAATTATTTGTAAAGTTTGTTTTGGAGATAGCTTTCAAAGTGTAATGCCCTGCTGGGAGATCTTACAAACTAGGACATAGGGCAACCTAATATTAACTGAATTCCTGATAAATAACGAAGATGAGACATATTTTAAGGCTGATTCGTCCTGGCCTGCGATTTAAAAAATATAATAACTTATCAGGATCAGTTGCATTACATCAAAATTTTGTTATAAAAATTACAAACACCTTCTGACAAGCCATACAATCTTATGGGATTTGATCTGGTCTCCGACTGTATCTATAAACTGTAGGAAATCAAGGATGGCAAAATCTTAAACTAGCATCCAAAGACTTAGCATTTTGCCTGATGAGTAATCTTGAAAAGATAGTAAAGACAAGATTGCCATAGACAAGACGCAACCGCTATCAATTCATGTAAGAAATAATGTCATCATGAATATTTGATAGTTGATTTCGATGATGATATATGTACACAGACACATTTTGATAGTTATAGACATTCTAGAGTTCGATTTAGCATAGTTTTCATAAGCAAACAGAGCAAACCCTGATCAAACGATTCCGAAAGGAGTGGTCTAATCTGAGTTAACTCTATTTGTAAAGGAGTTAAAAGGTGTTATTATTAGGGAAAGACGTAACTCCATAATTACGTCATTCTATGCATTTGCAAACAGAGCATACCTAGACCAGACAGACAGTCTCCAGCAGTAACCGTCTGACCAAGGCGTGCTCTGTTTGCTTATGGCTTGTGGCAGTTGTTTAATAACCAAACATTCCTTTGACTATATATTTTCTGAAAATGGTGATCCCTCGAAAGCAAAAGTAGAAATGCAAAAAGAGAAAATTGCATACTCGGTTTTATTGAGTCTGTTCATGGGTAGTAATTAAAAGTGCAACACTACACACGCCCCCCCCAGCACCGGCTTAAGCAGTATTCAATTTTCAAAACTAATAACATCAAAACTAATGACATCAAAACTAATAATGCCATTACTAAAATGATATCATTACTATTCATGTTGTCATATTTCTTACTGTCTAACAAAACAATATGCTTTCCAAAAACATTCACATATGAAGCTGTTAAAATACTTATTATAATTGCCTTTCTGTGTATATGTTGCACACTATTTCCATATTGAGGAATTCAGCTGGTGGCATGCATTTAACCCCTTCCTTCATATATCACGCATTTGCAAACAGAGTAGACCAGGATTAGCTCCTATAGGTTCCGTCTGATCAAGGTCTGCAATGGTTACCTTTAACAGCTTTTGTAAAAGCAAACCTTTTCCTAGAAAAGTTTACATATTAGAATATCTGCTAATAAGTATTCATGTATTTATTATTATTATTATTATATTATTACAAGGAAATGGTAAACATTGGCCCCTAGTCTTTTAATATTTCTTCTGGAAAACTTAGTTTGTGTTATAAAGACTTAATCTATGAAAAGCATGTGGAATGGCTTTTCTGGTAATCCTTTGTATAAGCAACATGCCTGTGATCAAGGCGTGAAGCATATTTCTTTTTAATCAAACATCTTTTAAAAACTGAAATGGTACCTGTTTGCTTGTTTATTGTGTTGTCCAAGGAGAGTAAATAGTTTTTAAATTTCTAATAAATAAGGAAACCGGTGTCCGAAATATTGGGAAACGGTCACAGTTTACCCCAAAACATTAGTCCTTATGAAAGAGTATCATAAATCTGTTGTATTAGATAATGACTATCACAACACCACAAGTCAATTCACCGTTCCATTTTAGGACCAATTTACTTTTTTCTGTGTAAATGGCCAAACAATTCTGCCAAGACAACACTATTTGTTGTGATTACATGATCATTTATGAACATATAATTGGTTAAAATGGATCTGAAGCACTATTCCGGTAAACAATGTGGAAACAGAGCATTGCATTTTTCATACAGGCACCGATAATATGTCATAAGTTAAGGAATTTCATTGGTTACAAATATTTTAACTACTGAAGGGATCTAATTGCAGAATTTAGAGCCATTCACTTGTTAATTTTGTAAAAAATCTCATTTTTGAAAATGTTGGTTATACTGTTGAACATTCTATCAGAATATCACGATCCTATTCACAAAGAAAACCCTTTATATCAAGTCGTACCAAATTCTTGTAAACAATTAACATATTCAATCTGAGACATATTTGATTACTAATTGCGTTCTTTTAAAAGAATTATATATACAAAACCACAGGTTATATTTGTAGCTCAGAATACAAGCAGTTTTAGGAACAATGCAGACTTTCAATATTTGAGTTGTGTTGCATGAGAAATATAAAGACTCAAGTGGAATCTACGACACTTAAGTTTGAACTACTATTGTAGTTGTCAGACATGACTTAATTAACCCATAACTAAGTGGTTATTTATGTAATGCATCATAATGACATGGATATTAATTAGATTATTTCTTTAAATTGCATATAAATGATTGAAGTTTTGGCCAAGGCAGGAATTGCAAAATTAAACCTATATGATTACATAAGCAAACAGAACAGGGCTCTTCTGATCTGTGACTGTTGAGCTTGCAAATCTCTATTAGGTAGTGAAATGTTAATGCCTTTAAACACCAGTTGCGCTTAGTCATATTGTTAACCTTTAGGACATTTATTCAATAAATGTTACGGTAAGAATTTAAAACAAACTAGATGTTTGTTTTTGTCACAAAAACAGATGTCTCCCCCTCCCATCCTCTTTCCAATTCACAAGTGTAATGTCTGTAACTCCAAACTTATCAGGGTCTAATTTTAGTCATCAGGGGCAATAACTCCAACATTATCAGTGGGAGACAATTCAAAAACCCCGGGTACACAACAACACATGCTGGTCAACATTCCTGTGAAGTTTGGTGACTCTAGTACTAGTGGTTTCAGAGATACACACGACACAAAGTAAAGCTTCTCTTATTTTAAGTCATAAGGGGCAGTAACTCTAAAGTTATCAGGGGGAGACAATTAAAAATCCCAGATGCACAACAACTCATGCTGGTGAACATTCCTGTGAAGATTGGTGACTGTAGCCCTAGTGGTTTCAGAGATATGCACGACACTAAGTAAAGTTTGTCTAATTTTAAGTCATCAGGGGCAGTAACTCCAAAGTTAACAGGGGGAGACAATTCAAAAAACGCAAGAGCAAAACAACTCATGCTTGTGAACAATCCTGTGAAGTTTGGTGACTCTAGCCCTACTGGTTTCAGAGATATGCGCGACACAAAGTTTGTATAAATTGAAGTGTTAATATCAGGGACAATAACTCAAGAATTATCAGGGGGAGACAATTCAAAAAACATAGGTGCACAACAACTCATGCTGGTGAACATTCCTGTGAAGTTTGGTGACTCTAGTACTAGCGGTTTCAGAGATACGCACGACACAAAGTTTTTCTAATTTTAAGTCTTCAGGGGCAATAACTCCAAAGTTATCAGGGGGAGACAATTCAAAAACCCCAGGTTGCACAACTCATGCTGGTGAACATTCCTGTGAAGTTTGGTGACTCTAGCCCATCTGGTTTCAGAGATATGCGCGACACAAGTTTGTGGCGGACAGACAGACAGACGGATGGACGGACAGACGGACGGACAGACAGACAACTCTGGCAAAAACAATATATCTCCCCATAAATGGGGGAGACATAATGATGAATTATTATTTGCAGCAATGTTAAGTATAATAGCACATGAATAGGGACATATGAGGCCTTTTCAGAAACTGTCGAATCTATATTACTTGATAAGCAAACACAACAGACCCTGATCAGTGACTCCTAAAGAAACCGTCTGTTCTACATCAACAATCGACAGATCGTATTAGCAGGATAGTATATGACCGTCCAAAGGCGATACTTCCATCTTCCCCTATTGGTTGTTTGTTATGTCTTTGTGCGTCTTTTCGGGCCTTTTGATATGCATGTACATGAACTGTTTTTGTTCGGCAAGCTGCGTGTTTTGTATGTAGTGTTTTGCTGCATGACTCATACTCGTCCATGTACTTTTGCCTATGTTATTCAACACCATTGGAGTGTCTGCTTAAGGCATACACGTGGAGTTAACAAAATACGACTTCAGATGTCTCTCTTAATTCCATCTCTCTATTAATCTCCCCTTTCGCTCTTTCTCCCAACTCACTATCTCTCCCTCTGTGTGTCTCTCTCCTCTCTTCCTACCTGTCTACCTATTTGCCATTCACTCTGTATATTATGTACGTCTGTGTCTGTGTGTATGTTTGTCTGATTCCGTCTGCTTTCCCTCTCACTCTCTCTCCATGTCTGTCTGTCTCTGGCTCTCTCTGTCTCTGTCTGTCTCTCTGTCTCTCCCCCTCTATCTCTATCTGTCTCTCTCTCCCTGTCTATGTCTATGTATTATTTTAAAATTATGCCTGTGCATAACAGGTACAGTCCATAGACAGACATCAGAATAGTATGTGAATACAATGTATATACATATACGCGTGGCCTTGAGCTTGAAGATATGGTTATGGGTCTTGAACGGTGAAGAACAGTGTCAATGTATCTTAAAATCCGAATATGGAAGGCAAATTTACTGTAAGGACGTAGTACCGAATCATGTTTAACCTCTAGGTGTGACATTGAACTAAAAAGTAGGTTAGACATGTGTGGAACGTCGTCTCAAGGTCGTTGAAAATGCATAGAAAAGCCCGGACACGACAAAACAAAGTAGTTAGTGGAAAATACACAGACAAGTGGATAAACAGAACGATAGACGAACTGTGCGAATTGTATATGCCCTCACATCGGAAACATGAAATGCACTTACTGCATTTCCACGAACAAATATGACCATAAAATATGGATACGAAGATTTTTAAATACATAATGTGAACGTCATCGTTGTTTACTTACACAATATATAAATATTTAAAACACATTAACATACATGCTTTTATTTAAAATTTGCATGATTTGCTCCGACAGATCGATGAAGGTTACATGCGTAGCAATTAGCATTGTTTCAGATAATCAATTGCATTTAGGTAGAACCACGGTCATAGAGATAGATATAGAGAGGAAACTATAAAGCTGTGCACAGAAAACATAGACAATGTCAGAAACGAACAAAGACATGGAAATAGTCAATATCATATCACACTCCGAGTACTTTGCACACTCATGAATGGCATCTAATAAACGATATTTGACAGATTAATTATCTGCATAGAATATATGTCTGCTTGTTCTAATACGTAGTCAACTCATAACGTCTTGGATTTATTATCGGTCTTCGTGCAGTTAGACGAATACTCTCTTCCGTCCCCACCTCTCTCTCTGTCTATATCTCTTTATCCCTCTCTCTGTACCTGTCTCTTTGTCTGTCTGTCCGTCTCTCTCTTTATCCATATATCTCCTTCTAGACTTTCTCTGTGTGTATTTGTTTTTTCTGTTTCTCTTTTATCGATGTCATCTTAACTAAGTGTTGTTCTGTTAAAGCAATAGCCATACAGAGGTTAATCAGCAAAGATACATATGATACAGCAGTGGCATATTAGTTAGCTCAAGAACTAAAATATACACTTTTTTAAATTTCATCTGCTAAACTAGGTAGACGTGATTAAATAACCAGAAACAAACATGAGACTTAACTAATAACGAACATTAGGCGCCAAGTAAGTGGTCATCTAATTAGGATCCACACTAGTTGACACTAGGTCAGAGTTACACATAATATTCAATAAAGTAATCAAAAATACATCATATCGAATTTTGAAAAGACTTTGAAGTATTAAAAAGTGTTTTATCAACAACGATTCTGATTATGCAAACGCCCGTCTTCAAGTTACCTGTCCCTAATTGACACAGAGCATCACTTCTTGCAACGTGTTTACTGTAATATGTTTTGAAATAATTTTATGGATGTAAAGATTGCACAGATTCCCGAGAAACTGCTGCTGTATATCCGGTTATCATACCTAAAACCTTTCACATGACCAAATGCTGACCGCTTTTTGATCATCAAAGGTCCAGATAAGATGCGTAAATTTGCGAATTGGTCACAGTACAGGGTTTGCTGGAGAAATAACCATGTCAGAATTTAGATTTAGGTACGCATCGTTTGCTCTAATTGAGCATAAATATAAAGAGTTAGTTCCACCTACTGGATCAGAAGTAAAACATTTTAGCGTTTGATTCTATACACATGTCTTACTTACAAAAGCATTGAACGACGTGTCACATCCTACGTAGACAGTTATCGTTTGGCTGATACGTTATCTACCAGAATTGAACAAATGGGTAGCCATCCTATGTAACCCATACCCGCATTATTGACACCGTTTGATGCCTCTGTAAAAGTCTATGCTTTAAACCAGTGTGATAAATATAGCATTTTCTTCATAGGAGCAAATGCTCTATTTTTCACAATGGTTTCAAGACTACACAAGTACAAAAATGAGTCATGCAGGAAACACCACATACAGAACAAACAGTCGCCCGAACAGCAACAGAAGGAAACAGCAAATGTACATAGCTATAAAAACATCAAGAGACGCACAAAAACAAAACAAACATACAATAGGGGAAGGTGGAAGTACCGCCTTGGAACGGTCAGTGACAAAAGTCACTGGGGGGGGGGGGGGGGTTAAACCGGTTTATGGGCGCCCAACCTCACACTTATTCCATCCCCATCCTAACAGACAGTGTAAATAAACGTATCCCCTCTCCGACTAATCTACAACAACCGCGATGGCATATACAGTGGTAAAGTGCATGTATAACGAAAACATTTAAGTGAACAAACTGTATCCACGTATCGCTAGTGTACTCAATGATTGAGCTGCAAACAGAGTAACTGTAGAAAAGTAATAAAGGGTACGACAAAACGAAATAGTACAGATATCCGACGTTCTCCTTCCGTTTCTGGATTTAAGAGGTCGCCTTCATAAAGTACTCAACCTTTCTTGTCGGCGTACATGCAAAGAGGCCAGCGTGATTGCCAACTGTAAAAGGGTTGACAACCAAACATGCAGTAAGTTGTAGTACTACAGGATCACATCCCTTTTTAATGAATTGTTTAACATATTTGATAAACAAATTTAAAATGTACCGTTTATCTAATAAATGCTCGTTTTCGGTAGATTTTGAGATTGGGTCTGAAAATAGCCTCTGTGGGAATGGGTTCAACGAAATTTCAGGCAGCAAATCTCTCCTCTCTATCAGTTTGTAAAGCTTCATAGCTGACATTTTCTTAATTGTAAACTTATATAATGTGGTAGAAAAGATTACGCACTCTGGTTGATAAGGCTTTTGATCTAGGTTTGTCCTAATGGACAAAGTATTATCTGTCAAAATATTAACCTATTTGCGCCCACGATCCCATATATGGGACATAGGCAAAACGTGTATACTCTGATCAAACGCCGCATCATACTGCGTCTGATCCGAGTCTAAAGTGATTGCTTATAGGAATGTCAATATAAAACAAAACGAAATTGGAGATATAGACCGGGCATCCCATAGATCAAAAATAGATTAATCCAATATAATTATAAACATGGCAGAATCCACTGGGCGCAAATTGGTTAATAGTAATCATGGTATACCATTACTTGACCGAACAATTCTTCCGATGTATGTGTTAGATGTTTATGTTGAATAGCTGAAATACGTTTTGCCGTGTAATTGCATGTTTAGTACAGTAACGTTTACCTAACACGACCATCCAAACGAGGCCATCTACTGGATTTTGAAAACAGATGACAGCTAAACTCTTTCGCTGCCAAATTTTGTCGTCTGCAAACTTAGTCGTCTGCTGCAATTTTCTTTTTTCATATGTTTCTATATGTTTGAGTTAAATCAGTCACAGTAACAAACAGTTTGGATCCTGATGAGATGATTAGTTACTCGACGTCCAATCTGGATCCAAACTATTTGCATAGGAAATCACAAGATGTGACATTGACAGAGAACGTGTTAATGCAGGAGACAAGTGATACTGAAAGTTCTTATGGAACGTTCCTTCATGGGCATTATGCAGTACGCACACTTCTATATTACATACCCATCTGCTTTTGCAGTCTAATTAGTTAATCAAACATATGGTCAATTAACCCATTTGTTCCCAGTGTATTCATTCATGCTTATATATTGGATTAGTCCATTGTTATCTAAGGGGTGCCTGGCCTAAATCTTCAATTTCGGTTTGTTTTATATTGAAATTCCTATCAGCAAACAGTGTAGACTCTGATCATATGCCGCATCATGCGGCTTCTGATCAGGGTCTACACTGTTCGCCTACGTCCCATATTCGGGATCGTGGGAGCAAATAGGTTAATCGCGACTCTACTGTTTGTGTATCACTTATAAGCGACATATACGTTTAAGCTTCATGATTTGACTCAATGAATATTCATGACGGAAATAATGACATAATGCATCATTGATTAGATTACTTTTTATACAGGTATATGGACACGAGTAATTTTGGTCATGATAGAAACCGTAGAATCATATCTATATTATTCAACAACCAAACAGAGCAGACCCTGATTAGACGGCTCCTCTGTCTGATCTGTATCTACTCTATCTGCAAAGTCGTTAAAATGCGTATTATGGAACAAAGGGTTACAGCAGGACTGCGTTTTGATTCAGCTTCTTTAATGGCAAACAGTTTCTCATGGTTATTGTAAAAGGGATATAACTTATAATAACTTGTATATCATTGCCCAGACAGATATGTATCATTTATTAAAACTGATATGTAAAACCTTCTGTCAGTTAACAGGCAATTAAACCTCAGAAGGTGGAAGTTTTTAGAAGGTCAGTATAAGTTAACACGTCTTTAAACGACACTGCCTGGTAGATAACATATCAGCCAAACGATAGCTGTCTACGTATGATGTGACACGTCATTCAAGACTTTTGTAAGTAAGACATGTGTAGAGAATCAAACGCTAAAATGTTTTCTGACCCAGTAGGTGGAACTGCCTCTTTATATTTATGCTCAATTAGAGCAAACGATGCGTACCTAAATCTAAATTCTGACATGGTTATTTCTCCAGCAAACCCTGTACTGTGACCAATTCGCAAATTTACGCATCTTATCTGGACCTTTGATGATCAAAAAGCGGTCAGCATTTGGTCATGTGAAAGGTTTTAGGTATGATAACCGGATATACAGCAGCAGTTTCTCGGGAATATGTGCAATCTTTACATCCATAAAAACAGATTACAGTAAATACATTGCAAGAAGTGATGTTCTGTGTCAATTAGGGACAGGTAAATTGAAGACGGGCGTTCGCATAATCAGACTCGTTGTTGATAAAACGCTTTTTAATACTTCAAAGTCTTTTCAAAATTCGATATGATGCATTTTTGATTACTTTATTGAATATTATGTGTAATTCTGACCTAGTGTCAACTAGTGTGGATCCTAATTAGGTGACCACTTACTTGGCGCCTAATGTTCGTTATTAGTTAAGTCTCATGTTTGTTTCTGGTAATGTAATCACGTCTACCTAGTTTAGCAGATGAAATTTAAAAAGGGTATATTTCAGTTCTTGAGCTGTCTAATATGCCACTGCTGTATCATGTGTCTTTGCTGATTAACCTCTGTATGGTTATTGCTTTAAAAGAACAACACTTAGTTAAGATGACATCGATAAAAGAGAAACAGAAAAAACAAATACACACAGAGAAAGTCTAGAAGGAGATATAGGTTAGAAAGAGAGAGAGAGAGAGAGAGAGAGAGAGAGAGAGAGAGACGGACAGACAGACAAAGAGACAGGTACAGAAGAGAGGGGTAAAGAGATATACAGAGATAGAGAGAGAGGCGGGGATGGAAGAGAGTATTGGATTAACTACACCAAGACCGATAATAAAGCCAAGAATTTATTGACTACGTATTAGAACAAGCAGACATATATTCTATGCAGATAATTAATCTGTCAAATATCGTTTATTATGTCTTCCATGTCTTTGTTCGTTTCTTTCATTGTCTATATTTTCTGTGCACAGCTTTCTAGTTTCCTCTCTATATATCTATCTCTATTTCCGATGGAAATATCGCCTTTGGACGGTCATATACTATCCTGCTAATACGATCTGTCGATTGTTGATGATTCAGTGTATCCTTTAACACCCATGCATCTGAAACTACACCACTGTCGAACATTTAGAGTGCATAAAATGTTGTTCCCCGGTTGGGGTTTTGTCAAGCGTGCGATTTATGTATCATCTGATCATGCCACTTGACGGTTTCTATGTTACTTATCTGTCGGCCAGGGAAAACCAAACCGAGTATCTTGGCGACAATATTCTAAGGATCACTTTGTTGCCACTGTCTTCCAATTAGAATGCAAATTAAAGGCAGGTGACGTTTTACAGGAGAGAGGAGCCGTCGTACGTCTCCCCTAAAACTGCCCAAATTAACCTTTTTGAGTAGTTTTATTACATCTAGATCTAATAAATATCAATAAAACAATTATTTAATCTGAGGTTATTTATTTCCTTGTTTTTGCAATTCATACTGTACGACTATGACTCGTTCACGGGTTACTGTACTCCATTTACAACGATACTTGTGACGTCACCAAACTTGTACACATCTGCGCCTCCCTAATATAAAATCCTGAATTCACAGCTGGAAAGGCAGATTGCAGGTCATCGCTGTGTATGCAGATAGTTGTTCATAGATAGTAGCTTTATGGTCACATTATCTATCAACCTGTATTACCAGACATTTACAACTTGTTTTCGCGATGGGTGTGTTACTGTATGTCGTTATTGGGTTGATTGCTTTATACATTTTCCTAAGACGTAACCATGGGACATACAAGCCAATACCAGGACCAACAGGATGGCCCATTGTTGGATACGCTCCCTGTATGAAGAAAGGAAAGGAACACGAAATATTTTCCAATCTGGCAGACACGCATGGAGATATTTTCAAAGTGACCATGTTCGGTCAATCTATTATTGTGTTGAGCAGCGCCAGGCTAATCCGTATGGCTTTTAGTGCAGACAAATACAAGACATACATGAATGACAGAGATGCCACATTCTATGGGGAATATATATTGTATGGTAGCCAGAGTATCGCCTTCATGCGCAAGGCTTACGGATCAGACCATAATGCGTTGCGAAAGACGTTAGCCAGAGGAATGCACGTTTACGGGGAAGGAAAACAGCAGTTTGAGGATAAGGTTATGTCCGAAATTATGAATCTTATGAAAAGATGGGAGACTTACAACGGGAAAGAGTTTGACGTGGCTGCAGCACTGCAGCGGTCACTGACTAACCTTATGTCTGTTTTGGTGAGTACATTTATCTGTGCTGTTACATTTCGTACGTTTTTCGAGGATTGCGCATAACTCGTGTTACACATTAATCACAAATTACACCATTGTCATAAATTACCCAACCAATCTATCGTTCATACTGGTAAACTCTATAGCTACCCATTGCAAATTCTTGGAAGAGTATTTTAAAGTGTGTTACATTCATACTTATATTGGTGACGGTAGCTAAGGCTGTGCCATATTGCTATACAACATTCGCCTTAAGTGCAACAAAGATATTGTATGAAATAATACCGTATCATATAAACTCTTTCCCTGCCAAACTTTGTCGTCTGCAAACTGTGCTTGTGTGACGGCCGTAAAAAGTCGCCCCGTACTTCATTCTCAATGTTGTTATATGTTCTGGTCCTTTGGGATCATTAGTTTTGATGTTATTAGTTTTGAAAATTGAATACTGCTTAAGCCGGTGCTAGGGGACGTGAGTAGTGTTGCACTTGTAATTACTACTCATGAACAGACTCAATAAACCCGAGTCTGCAACTTTCTCGTTTTGCATTTCTACTTTTGCTTTCGAAGGATAATCCATTTTCAGAATATTTGTTGTCTGCTACAATTCTATTTCATTTATTTTTCCTATTTTTTGTTGCAAAAACCATTGTCACAGTAACAAATCCTGATGAGACGCCGAGTTATGAGACGCGTCTCATCTTGATCCAAACTGTTTACAGAATGCGACATTGGCAGCGAAAGTGTTAATAACAATAAACCAGGTGCAGTGTCTAAAACGAACCAGGGTTTGTTGTAAATGTTCACATCTAGTATAGTGTATAAATACAGACGTAGCTCAGGCAGTCTAACATCATTAATCCTTCGCTTGCTATTCACGTCAATATACCTACCTGCAAATCCTGCAGGAGCTGTCTCATCAGACTCTGCACTATTTACAAATGAAAAAGTAATAAAGTCAAGCTTTACAATATTACTTGCACTATTTACAAGTTGATTATGCGACCAAAGCACTCCACAGCAGTGATTGCACAGCGATATACTTGTACACAGTGAATATATATGTAGTATACAACAGGGCATGGGTAAAGAAGGAGAAATGTGTTTTAAAATTCAGCAAGAGAAGGGTTAAGACAAACCAATACCTTTTTGACTAACCCCTCAATATGCGGATACTCGTGGTATTAACCACGTCAGCAGTTTACATTATTAAAGAGTTTAACACAGTTCTGCATGTTGGATGTAGAGGATCTTAGAATACGTCCAAATATGTTTAATACCATTTCATTTATCAAACTCACTGACTAAAGTTAATGATAACACGTCTACCAGAAATTAGGTGTAGTAATTATACATTAGATGGTATAAGCGTTGCGAGCGTTATAATTTCATTCGGGTACAGGAACACTATATTTAGCTTAACCGCCTTACTGTTTTAAAGTATAAGCATCTACGATATCTAAATATTGTAATCGTTTAAAACTCAAGTGAAAGGTTTATCACTAGTTCAAGGCCTTTAATATTGGTCACCTCTAACGCCTATGGGCGGCTGCTGTTCCAATGGATTGCGATTCAAGTTATACACATTACATAACATGTCGTCGTTTTTAACGTATATACATTAATAGTTTAACGAAACACGGGTACATCTAGATATGTTATTTATTAAATTCATACATTGGCCAATGATGAGACCTATGACCATTATACTACTGAGTGCGTGTGCGAAAGTTCACGTACTGTTTTATGGTTGTGTAATCTTACGGCCTATTGTGTGAATGACGGGTCTCATAACTCAGTCCTCATAAAGTATCATCTCAATTCAAGGACTTAGTCCTTTATGCTACTGATTGATTCCGTTGATTCGGTCCTGAATTGTTTGTCATATAAATTATTTACATATGTGATAACTTTTGACACAGCTTAATACTAAGTAGAAGAGGTAACGGGTTTAATTATTCAGCAGTTAAATGATGAAAATAATTTATCAATGGTAACAAGTGAAGACCTAATCAGCCGCAATATATAAACTTTGTTCGAAATGTCCCTTATGCTGAATAATAATACGAATTAATTTCAGATAATGTCAATAATATAAACAGGGTTTTTAAGGTCAGTACGACACACGTGCCCTGGTGTTAGCCTTGCTTATCTAAGTTTATCTTTTAGACAACTGGCAATATGTTGTGTTAGAAAATGGAATAGACGTCATGTGGTGAATTTGGATATAACACGTGAAACAGCACAGCAATACCAGAAACATCAATGAAATGCGCGCTTACACATACATACACGGACTTCATATTGCTATTCTTCTTTTCTGTAACACCGACATAATATGTAGTTATTTTTATTGTAGTTTTAACAAAATCTTCATGTGTTGAAAAACTCAAAGTGGTTTACAATTACAAGTGTTATCTCAATAACAGTACTTGAATCATTTCCCACAAGGGATTGAGTAACGTTATGAAAAGCAAGCAATTCTATAAAATTACAGAATATCTAAACAATCACGTGTTTACAACAATCATACAAGTACCTGACTGTCGGCTTATATAAGGTTCTTTAACTCATAAGATGATGTCTTAATACCGGTATATCTCAGTCAAATACCCTTAAGTCTGTTTAAACACTTTACCATGGTGTTTCACTGTCCAATGCTAATATTCATTTGAAAACCACGATAAAACGCATATAATGTGCGCAATGTTGTTATTAGTTATTAGCTTAGTCACTGACTAATACGGAAATATGGGGGATCTGTATGATGAATAGGGACTAAGGCGATAGCTGGTATGCCTCCTCATGTGGAAAAGAGGTCCTTATTTGCGAGTCCTATTTGTGAGTTCTATTCTGACCCAGATGATGGCATTATTATTTTTATTACGGAAATGACATTGACGTTTAAATGACGCCTATAATAATATTATACCGAGTTGCCAGGCAAACAAAAAGTATGTTTAACATGCGCCAATCCGTTATATCTATCTAATGATCATGTGTTAAAATGGGTAGCGTCCTTGATTATAATTATGATTAAAAGACGAAATGTTTTGAATTGCAGCCATTTTGTTGTAGTGTGCCAATAGTGGGTCAGCTATTGACTTTCTCATAAAATATAGAGAGTCGTCACGTGACTGCTCATATCTAAATAAAAAGTCAGAAACTAGTAGGAGCTGAAATACAAAACAATGTTTCCTGATTTACATCAACATATGTTTATTAACATAAATCAATACGGTTCTAATTTACATAATGCAGTGACGTCCTAATCTATCTCAATCAAATATCCATATTTTAGCATTGTACCAGGGGGGTGTTTCACTGTCCAATGTTAATAATCATTTGAATACCACGATAAAAATAATATAATGCGCACACTTTTATCATTAGTTATTTGGAAGCAAGGAGACTGTAGGGTGACTAAAGCGGGACGGTAGCTTGTATGATTCATCATGTTGGAGTGAGTCCTATTTGCGATTCCTATTTGTGAGTCCTGTTTGTGAGTCCTATTTTACCACAGATGATGACCTTATTATTATTACGGAAATAACATTGATATTTGAATGGCGTCAATATATATAGTATACAGAATCGCGCGTCGCAATTTTACATGTCTAAATGCGCGAATTTAGTAAATATTTGTTAACATGGGTAATGTAGTGGATCAGATAATGATTAAAATATTTTGTTATAGTGTGCCAATAGTGGGTCAGCTACTGACCCTCCATAGAATTATAGAGTGTATATCTCACATCCACTACGGAAAACGAACAATGTAGTTCTGTACTTGAAAGGTGTACCATAAAAAGACCCCGACTTATTGCTGCTTAAATGACAGACCATTGTTAGTTAGATAACTGAACAAGTACAGTAAAACCCCTGTAATGCGACCAGCAAAAAGGGGCATAAGTCATAGTGGCAAAGGCAGGCAGGCGCATAGCTACTATATGCCGGTACGGCCGGGAATCGACATAATTTTGCCGATTTTGTTTAATTCCACATCTAGATCCTATACAGTAATTATTCATTTATAATAGCATACTATGGCGTACAAAGTTGTTCATAACTCTCCAAAAGCGCATCATGCGCTTTACAAACCGCATCATGCGCTTTCTAAACCGCATCATGCGCTTTATAAACCGCATCATGCGCTTTATAAACCGCATCATGCGCTTTTCGAACGTTATGAACCGTTCGTACGCTAAGTACCGAACCGCCACGCCGAACCGCGGTCCTTTAACCAATCAGAATTATCCTTACATAAAAAGGTAGGGTATAGTCAATGAACAACCGCGCGTTAATTGTGCATTGCGTCGATTTTGAGAATATCTTCTCGCTGTATGTATTTGTAAATATGACAAATCACAAAAGTAAAGATGCTGTATTTTTTTCTTGAGCATGTCTTCTATTAATTGTGCATGGGGTTGATTTTGTAATACTATTTCACATGTTGGTAAAATAATTTGGAATTCATTGCTTATGTTTTATTGTGTTTGTTATTATTTTAATTGGTAAGTCGACCACCGGTCAATCTAGGCCTCCCATCCAAAAGTAAAAATGCTGTTTTTTGTCTAGGTCTTTAATTATAATAGTGTTATGTCTTTATTTGTAATAATTTTATGTGAATCATTTCTATAAATATTGTTTTAGATCTCTATGAAAAAATGATCTTGTTACATGTAGTTTAAATGGTATTGCTGTTGATAATGGATCGGCCATTTAAATATCGTTGTGTGGAAGGTCGAGGCAGCGCACCGAACAGTAAAGATGCTGTATTTATTGAATTAATTCAAGCAATACTGTTTTACATCTGTACCAAATTAAATTATATGTTTACGTATAATTAGTGTTTTCGCTATTTATGTTGGGTAAGCTACCCAGTTAAGAACGGCTTTCCAGCTATCACAACGCATCTTCTTGTGGACTATTGAAGCGGCCAGCATTTACATCGCCTTTACATGGAACGGAATAGGAATAATGGTTTGTTTTAATTCATTTTTCTCACGTCATTGATTAGATAGTTCTCAATGAATATGAATAAAGAGACGACAGCTACAGTAGAGCCACCCTAATGCGACCACTTAATGAATAAACATGGGTATCTTTATAAGCAGGTGGTTGCTTAATGCATTACTTCTCTCCTGCATTAAGTTACCACCTGCATCTAGCACCCTGAATTATACCTCTTTTAGGTGGTCGCAATAGCGGGGTTTTACTGAACTTTTTTCCATTTATGTAGTTCTGTATTACAAAGTTTGGCCATTCATCGAAATATTGAAGCACAACTTTTATAACACATTGAAGCAAACATGGGGCTGGAAAACAAATGCCGACAATGTAAATCATAAATTACCTTTGTGTGACAGTATCATATTCCAAAAAGAATGGAACACAAACTGCTTTTTACACACTCTGTCAGCTTTATGGATAACATAATTTCAAGTTCACCTGTTCTAAGGCATTTCTCTTACAAAAGGGATCAATTAAAACCTTCACAAGTTTGTGACGAACAATTTTTAATGCAGAAAATTGAAAGAAACTGCAACAAACAAACAACGTATTAACCCTCGAAAAAGGTGATAAATGACACCAGGTACTTCTGTAGGTAGCATGTGACCAGAAGGAATAGGTAGAAGGAAAACAGACTGTCCGTCTGTCCGCTCACATGGATTGATAGTTATGTGACACTGAGAACAAAAGATCTTTTGTGTTTTTCTTTTTATGTGACTACAGTTTTATTTTATGTGCCTCTTTTTTTAACAAAATACGATGTAGTCATATAACATTCAATCCATGAGAACATCCGTCCGCTCGTACGTCCGTCTAACGTACGTATGCCCGCCCTCCCGCATTTATCGCCGGTTTTCTGCGGGTTAATACCGGTGAGGCACCCGCACCTCTTTGTAAATGGCGTTAACACTTGTTTAATGCTTCATTGTTGCAAAATGACATATAATTCGTAGCAGATCTTAGTTGTTTACACTCTTATGCTGACCTTATTATCCCGTCATATGTTTAAACTGCCACACCACAGACTATTTGGATCCAGTTTTGTTTCCATTCACAGTAGAACCTGTCTTAAGCAGCCATCCAAAAGAGGTATGATTAAGGGTTTTTTTGCCCTGCATTATACAAACACCTGCCTTTTAGCACTCCTGTGTTCAATAAATGAATGGCCGTTTAAGACACATTGTACTGTATACTAGGTGTTTGATAAGAACAGTCAACCCCCTATAAGCCGAAAATTTGATAATGAATAATTTAGGTCTAAAAAGGAAGGTGTATACTTAATAAAGGATGAAAGTCATTCAGAAATCTACCAAAAAAGCTTTCTACATGACTTTCAACCTGGAATAAGCAAACCTGTCTGAATACCAGTTCTGACACTTTAAGATTTCTTTACTCCGGTAAATAAATAGGTAAACTGCATGAATATTTCAGCATGTGATACGATGTGCAAAAGTAATTACTTCATTCCAGAATGTCAAGCAAAGCACTGTTTTGTTCTACAGTTTGTTTGCTAAAAATTCTTCTGCTTAATAATAATCTTATTTTTTTTTTCAAAATACCAGATGACTCCTAATTTAACACAATTTGAAAATCAAGTGTGTCAAATCGTTTTGATCTTGATTATCCTTCGGACTAAAAGTAAACTACAACTAGGCACTTTACTATTTTCACTCGGTGACCTGTTTTTGGATATGTATCTAATCATGGATATTAACTATATGATTTTTTATTATGATATCAACACTGGAATTTATGCCATGGTCTACAGTAAATGCCCTCTTAAGCGACCATAATATGAGATTAAAGCAAGGCTCACACTCTCTTCTCTCTATCTCGATGTTTCTAATTTCCGTCTCTCTATGTCTGTATGTCCCTCACCAACTCACTCGCCATTCACCCTATTTTTCTAAGTTACCCCCAAAACTCTCTCTCTCTCTCTCTCTCGTCTCCTCTTTCTGTCTCTCCCATCTCTCTTTATCTCTCTCGCACTATCCCCAACCCACTTACAACCATTCCATCCGTCTATCAATCAGCCTATCTCTCGTTCTCTATCTCCTCTCTCTTTAGTTCTATCCTGACTGATCAACTCTCTATCCTCGACCAACCTACCCATCAATCTATCAATCCATTGTCTATCGTTCTCCTCTCTCATTTTTCTCTCTCTTTATCCTCTCTTACTCTCCCTCACTCTCTTCCGCATTCCTCTCTTTGTCTCCCTGTCTGTGTATCTGCCTCTGTGTGTATTGAATCAGATCTACAGTAATTCCTTTACAAAACTACCACCAAAAAGGATGTAATTTTGGACTAAAGCAAGGCGAAAGGTAGGCAGAAAATTTCTGCAGGACCTTTCTGTATTCTTTTTTTCTGGCATAAGCATCCGTCTACATTTAAATAAGATTTATGTGGTCGCTTTAGACGGATTTCAGTGTATAATATTACATACATAAACAGGACATATCTTGATCAGACGACTCTTGTAAGTCCCCATGTGTCTATCCTTTCTGTAATTGCGTTTAAAGCAATACCATATGTAGCAAATGGTTGTGGTAAATAGTAGCCCTAATTCATACGAGGGTCATGCAGGGGTCTTACGTAGGTGTTTCCTGTTCTTTCGTTCTGGATTTTAAAGAAGTATATAATGCTTATTTATTAACCGTTTTACTTGACAACTTTAGGAGCATTTTCATGTATTTGCAAACAGACTAAACCGATGTCAGACAACTCCTGTAGGAGCTGTTTGATCAGGGTCTGTTTTGTTTACTGACGAATAAATATAGATACGGTCCTGCAATTTTTGTAATGACCACAAATTCCACTGTTCATATGTCATTATAAACTTTCAGCTAATCTATATTCATAAAGTCAGTATTACTTAAACCTTTCCTTCACATAAACGTATTTTCACGCCTATGCAAACAGAGAAGACCGAGATCAAACGTCTAAACAGGGTCTACTCTGTTTGCGTATGCCCCTACCTATCTGTCTGTCTACCTGCCTGTCTGTTATTGTGTATGTCTGTGTGTTTGTATGTGTGTGTCTGTCTAATTGGCTGGCTGACTGAGTGGGTGAGTGGTTCGGTAGGTAGGTAGGTAGATATATACAAATGTAAATAGAGGACGAGATTCAGAGAGAAACACACACAGAGACAGATAGACGCAGACAAGGATACACACAAAGGAAGAGGAAGAGAGTGATGGGGAGAGAGAAGAGAAAGGGGAAACAGTGAGAGAGATAGAGGAGAAAGAGAGATAGACGAGAGGAAAAAGAGATACAATGTGAGAGGAGAAAGATAAACGATATTTTTATGGATTGATGGGAAGGTTGGTCGAGATAGAGAGAGGGTGTTCGGGGATTCTGAGAAAGAGAGAGGAGAGAGAAAGAGCGATAGACTGATGGATGGAAGGACAGTGACCCCCATACCATAGTGAACCGTCACTATTCTGCAGAAAAAGTGACACCCTTTCCGAAAAATACCGACTCCCTCTGAAAAATAGTGACCACCTCCGCGATTTCTGTAAAATATTGACCCCGCGCTCTAACGCAAACGTTCTTTTATTCAGAAACTGCCAGTGTTTTTAAAAATGTTGACACCAGCAGAAGAGTGACAGAACAACGGAAAGAAAGACAGAAAAAAGAGAAAGATGGATTGCTGTGTAAGCGGTTCAGAGACAAAGAGAGATGGAAGGATGGAGAGGGAGAGAGAGACTGAGACAGAAACAAACAGAGACAGAGACAAAGAGAGACAGAGAAAGAGAGACAGAAAGACAGATACAGAGACAGAGACAGATACAGAGAGACAGAGAGGCAAGGAGACAGATACAGAAGCAGACAGACATAGATAGAGAGAGACAGAGACAGAGAGACAAAGAGAGACGTAGATGGAGAAAGAGACAAACAGAAAGAGTTAAAGAGAGACAAAGAGACAGACAGAGAGACAGAGAGAGACAGAGAGACACACACACATACAGGGAGAGAGACAGACAGACATAAATAATGGCAGCATGAATATTTATCAGCTCAATTTTGACAATGTTAACTTTTCAAGGGATTTTTTTGTCTTGATAAAAATGTAGAATCAGATATATAACCTACCAAAAGCAAACAGAGCAGACCCTGATCAGACGGCTCCTATACGCATCGTCTGATCTGGTTCTACACCTTTGTTCCATAAATATGCCTCCTTTCTACACATTTGAGAGCAGTGTAGACCCAGATCATGTTACTCGTCAGGGTCTGTTTTGCAAATACCAGTTAAGTTGCACTTATCAAAAAGGGTTAAAGCATGAAGAATTATTCATTTAAGTTGTACAAAGATTTGATTAGTGTCTACTTTCTTATGGGGCGATGGGGGCAGGGGCTATGCTATTTCTATAGGTTTACATGTCCAAATATTTGGAGTTATACAATACATACAAGAGTGCCAATTCTATAAATATTGCTTTAGATCTACATGACCAAAAATGATATTGTATTATATAATTGTAATTGTTGTTAATAATGGATCGACCGTTTATTTATCGACGAGCGGACCTATGCATAAATAAAACTGGCCAAAGCAATGCACCAAACTTGTAGAATTAACTCTTTGCACGGTAAGTAATTTTGCATCTAAAATAATCATTTGTATAAGACGTTGTCTGCTTCAATTCTTCATAGACATGCATTTGAATACTGAAGAAACTCTGTGTAACTTGGCGTCTAATATGGATCCAATCTGTTATCATGGTTTTGCAACTAGCATCCATAGAGTCAATGTAATCTAAACTATTAAGTGAAAACATATGAATATAATATTCTGTAGATAAAGGGTTAATAGAACTATGTGACAACATGGCATTTTAAAAGTGATCTACAAAGTTACTAGATATGGTACATGTACTTGCTGTCATCGAATTCCGGATCAGATAAAGTGCACGCCATGGAAAGGTGCTATTGTATATTAATACGGATCAGTAAAGTTATATCTGGTTACATAAATAGAGAATATTTGGTTCCTAGCTTTGAATGAGAAATGTTATCTGGCAAGGCGGATGAATATATCAGGTGAGCCGAAGGGTTAAGCGTATTCGCGAACAGTGTCTACACATATACCAGATGGTTCATGTCTGGGCGGTTTGCTTAGAGTCTACTCCATGTGCTTACGAACTGATATAGCTCCGGTTATGCCGTTTCAGCAATGGCCCCAAACATTGTTGGGCCTATAAGCAAGTATTAAACATTCATTTTATCAATATTCATATAAACAGTAAAAACTCGATACTACGAAAATTTAGTAATGACGAATTTATTTATGTCTTTGTAGCCATGCGGATGCTTAATGCAGGGTGAAAGCCATGCAGAAAGTCCTAGAGGAGCTTTCTGCATAACTGGATTAAGCTGCAATCGGTCTTAAAGATCGATAATTATACGTATTTGAGTGTTCGTATAATCGATAATTTAATGTACAAGTTTCTTACATTCATATGCCTTAGATACAATACTAAACGATGTACGTGGTGGCTTGCTAAGTGAATGCCGTGGAGTCTTTTTACTGTGACTTGATGCATTGTTCTGTATTGATCCTTATATTTGTAACTGTCAATCGAAGAAGTTATAAAAAACAAACTTTAAATTTGCATCGAGCAATTGCTGCAAATTGAGTTTGAAAGAAATGTTTCGGTATATCAAAAATACTTGCTGTAATACACATGTGTTGACCAAATTATCACGTAATTATAATCATCCCAACTAAACACTATGCCCGTCGTGAGGATTTAGTAGTTAAACTCCATTCGGCATGTTCAAATCGCATTGGCATTCATATGTATTGATAATTGCGTTCCGTTGTGTTTGTCGTAACGGTAATCATGCACTAATAAAATTCCATAATGAGTGGTTCGAAACAAATGAAATTAGTTTCTGTACATATACAGTTGAACTTCGATAACTCGAACTTCAAGGGACCATACAATTTTGTTAGCTAACATTAATTCGAGTCATCCGATTCTAATCTGAACAATTTCTCAAGGCCACAGCTTAATACAGGTCAAAAGTAATGCTGAAGGAGCTTTGTAACACAATGGCCTGCTGCCAGACAGTAGTCACGAGGACGCTACCTGATCACTAGCCGATATCGTGCACTACTGGGGAACCTATGACCACGGGTTGGTAAGAGGCACGTGATCTCAGGTTCAGATAAAATGGGCAGCAGAAGTCCGCACGGCGGAGAGGTAGGGAGAGTAGAGTAGAGCAGAGAGGCGTAGAGAGAAACCCGGAGTTGTTTAGTAAAATGTAGAAACCACTGTACTATCGTAGCTTATTCATCATCCCCTTATTGTGTTACAGCTTTCAGCATTACTTTAGATCTGTATTAAGTTGTCCACGTGTGTTTCTAGATATCTGTAGATATAGAATTTAGAGCGATTCTGTATTGTAAGTTTTTAAAGGACTGAACGTTTTGTTCGAGTTATATCGAAGTTCGAGTTATCCGAGTTCGAGATATCGAAGTTCAACTTTAGTTAAGTTGTGAAAAAAGGTTTGCATTACTACTTAAGAATGGATTACAAAAGAGATTGTTTGTACCTAAGACTACAAAAATGATAGTTATGATAGAGAACCTAAACAAATTGCTTTAATAAGTATCAGTTTAGTAACACCGTAGTACTTTCCAGCTCGGAGGCCACGACCTTAAGGATGACGATGCGGATATTGACATGTTCTGGGAGTTTGACAAATGGAATGACTTTATGCTGGGTGCTGACGTCAATCTACTCATGGCGACATTTCCATTTTTACGTTTCGTACCTGGAGTGTATAAGAATGCGTTTGATAGTATTTTGAAGGCTAAGGACACCATTGTCAGACGCTATTATGATGAGAAAAAGGTAATTAGTATATTTTTTATTATATGTATGGCCCGACATGTGACGTCATGCTCCCGCGGAAGTCACAGTCTGATGAAAGTTCTCCAATGCAGTACCGAAACAGTCACAAAGGTAAAACTAAATTTTGGATAAGTCACTAGAACATAAATTTAATAAAGAATCTACATGTACTATCCGGATGAACTTCTTTCGAGAGTAATTAGTATATGATTGCAAGCAGTCATTAAAGCAGCAAGTGTTTATGACGGGGAACAAATATTATATGTGATCAACAAATGGGTTTGCGTTAAATATTACCATCATTCAAAAGCATTTTCATAACTAATGGGAGCAATTATATACCATAATATGACTACGCCATACATTATATTCTGGTTTAACCCTTTCCCTCAATATAAACGTGTTTTCACGCATTTGCAAACAGAGTAAACCCAGATCAGACGGCTCCTAGAGGAGCTGTCTGATCAGGGTCTGCTCTGTTTGCTAATGTAATTGAATAGATATGTTTCTATACTTTCTGACATAGCTACAATATTCCACCTTCCATATTTCTGTATAACTATTTTGTCCATGATTATTCAGTAGGTATTGCAATTTTGAATAAACATAGAACAGGGAAAGGGTTAACGAGGCTGCAACTCAGGTATATGCAGTTTACGACTCTCTTGTAATATTCTACACCGCAATACACCGATAAGAACACTATTATATAGTCATTGAGTTCAGATAAGGCCTTACACATGATTTATGTGCAACTAAAAATAGCACTGTAACATATTATGCCTCATAATAACATCCACGTTGTTGAGAACGGGGTACTTGTGTAGTATTCCCCGATCTAAAAGTTCTGACGATGAATAAATCAAGTCGGAAATAGTCAAACCTTTGTCCATAAAGCTTTTAGTTGAGTCTGAGTTTCGTTCTCAAGCTTTTCATTGGGCAGATTTGAGTTCTCAAGCTTTTGATTGGTCAGATTTGAGCCTATGGCTCAGATCTAACCAATCAAAAACTTGAGAACGAACTCAGACTCAAATAAAAACGTTTTATAAGCATGGACCCAGATTCTCTGAGCAAAATCAGAACAATGTCGTCGGCAAAAGTCGGACATCCAAAATTGTAGGCTAGGGGGCGTGAGTAGTGTTGTACTTTCAATTACTACTCATGAACAGACTCAAAAATACCGAATCTGCAATTTTCTCTTTTGCATTTCTACATCAGCTTTCGAAGGATTCCCTACTTTCAGAATATATTATATTGGTATATCAAAGTATATAGCATTTTAGGCGCATAATCAGTGCTGATCAGGTTTAATTTCAGACTTAGTTTTTGGCCATGTCTTGTTCACCGTAATGTTTTAAATCAGTCGGACTTGTAATCATCGGATATTTTATTTCATACTACCACAAGTTGAACGTTGTTTATTTCCCTTTACACAGCGACGGCCTTCAAGCATAAACATAGTGCAATAACATAACGTATTTGTTCTGATTGCCGTCATGTAAAACTGTAATTTTCCAAAAACTGGTGCTATATTTTGTAAAGTAGAGATTTGTGTTTTGTGTTTATAACCCCTATTATACACATCACTTCAATAGGCGAATAGTTTATAATAAAATATATAACATTTATTTAATACGTAGCTCACCCAGGTATTCAGTTTCATAACCCAAATGCTTGTTTTTCAATCATGTTATCATCTTTATCGTTTTCTAAATGCGCTTATTCCATTGTTCTAGAGTTGATGTTTAATCGGCCTTAAGATTAGACACACTCAACTATTATGTTTTATATCCGCTGTTAAACTCCACCGACACTTTACAAATACAATTCCGATTTTTTTCTTTCTAAGTTACTTTACTATTCGCCTTTTGAATTTAGGTTACTTTTTATAAAACTCTACATTCCATCTAATATGAGGAACCTTTCTTTTACCATAGATATTATGCAAAAAACTGTACATGTAAGAGTCATACAGGAAATACCACCTTCAAAACCCAGTTTCAAGTGTTGGCAATACGGCGTGTGTTTTAAAGTGGGTCATTTGAACCTTCATATGTTCGCTTATCTTATAACCGGATACTTTATCTTATAAATGGCACACACATGCACATTAACCTGACCTACAATTGACATGTATCTTATTTAGGTCAGCAACATGTACTGTTTACACGTAACCGATGTCACACCAGCAAACACCCTTTCAACAAATGTCTGAGTTACAAGCTGATTTGATCCTCAATCGGCCTGTTCCACACGTCGTATGTAAACCCGAGTCATAATATTATTTGGCGAACAGTTCTTCATTAACCTGCAAATAAACAAGTAACTGCTACTGTGACATAGGATAAACCACAACGAATATATGGGTGGTTTAGAAAGTATTTGATTATTTGACTGTTCAGATGTAACATGATATAAGCTGTTCTTAAAGGTTGGGAATGTTATGTACCCTCCTACGATTTTAATGATTAACCCATTACATCATATCCTTTTAGATACAACCTCTTTGAATAAATCGACCGAAAAGAAGCTTTAACCAGAGAAAAGGAAACTTTTAGAATTTTGTAGTTTGAAACCATTGTGATAAATAGAGCATTTGCTCCTATAGGAGTAAATGCTCTATTTATCACAATGGTTTCACGAAGTGACTTTTACAGAGTCGTCAAAAGTCGTCAATATGAGGGAATGGGTTTAATTGTACTTTCTTGTCATGGTGCTCTTCGGGCGTCTGTGTATATGGTGTTTCCTGTATGCCTCATACATGTACTCTTATCAGTTGTTAAAGATGTTATACTTTATTTTTCCTTCAATCTTGGTTTGTGGGTTAGTTCCCTGTTTAGATATACATGTAGTTAATACAGATAGTCGTCTGCAATTATACTATGTTCTAAACCCCTGTCTTTGTAGCTTACAAGCACATTTAATTTGCCCAAACAGTCATCACAACTGTATGTGAGGTTTTCACCATTGTGAGTCAGGTCACAGTCAACGGGTTAAAGGTTAACCCTTCTCTTGCTGAATTTTAAAATACATTTCTCTTTCTTTACTTATTTCCTGTTGCATGATTGCATATTTATTCACAGCCTACACATATTTCTCTGTGCAGTCTGTGAAATGCACCCGTTGCACAATCAACTTCTAAATAGTGCAGACCCTAATGACACAGCTCATCAGGGCCTTCACGATTTACATGTAGTTGATGTCCCAGTATAGGCTACCATTCAACCCCCTGCAGATTTTTTTCACATATACCAAGTTGTTTATAAAGTCAAGTGGGTCAATATTCCAACCTGTCCTCAAAGATAAACTCAATTAAAAGGTATTTTAGGACACGGTTTAAATGGCAACCATCACTCAAAACCAGAGACATGCCTTAGTTGCTTAAGCATGTCATAACTTCTCTTTATTGTAGAACAACAAAAATGAAGCTTATACGTAAAGCTTGAACTTGATAATATAATATCATTTGCATCTCATTTGCATTTTCATGAATATTAATTAGAATGTCCAAAAATAGCAGATAATTGCATAAATTTTATGCTTTGACCCAATAAAGTTTCGTTTTAAGAAGATATTAGCCATTTTCTTGAGATAAAAGTTATTATATATAATATATAATACCACTAGTTATTGATATGATGTTATTTCCATGCCTATGCCCCCCCCCCCCGATCAAAGGGGCGGGGCATATTGTTTTTGCCCCGTCTGTTGATTGGTTGGTTTATTGGTTTGTCCCCAAATTTAACGTTGGCGATAATTTTGTACCCATTGCACATACATACTTCAAACTTTGCATGCATGTGCAGCTGATGACGGCGAACATTTTAAGGGTGACCTATTAAAGTCAAGGTCATACATCAAGGTCAAAGGTCAACTTACGGGTTAAAGTTAGATTGACAATAATTTTGTTGACATTTAACATACATCCTTCAAACTTGGCATGCATGTGCAACTTATAGAGGTGAACAATTTTAGGGGTGTATTTTAAGGTCAAGGTCAAGGTCATACATCCAGATCAATGGTAAAATTACGGGTCAAATTTAGATTAGCGATAATTGTTTCGTTATTCAACATACATCCTTCAAACTTGGCATGCATGTGCAGCTTATGCAGGTGAATCTTTTTTAGGAGTTTCTATTTAAGGTCAAGGTCATAAATCAAGGTCAAAGGCCATATTGGGGGCATACTGTTGGACAAACACATCTTGTTTATGCATATACGGTACTTAAATTCCACTTGATTTGTGCATACAAAAATGGATGGGCTAGCACATACAAATGGAATGTCGAAAACACTGAATATGTCATTTATCTTGATTTCTTACTAATTGTGATATAACAAATAATTTGGATTTTAGGTGCAGAATATCAGCTCTAAAGTATCTGTCGACAATAAAGTATGTGATATAGATCTATATGTTCATGAATATTAACGAAGTACAGGATATATGGCAAATATACAATCAAAGTCATAATGCTGGCATTCTAAATCATTTTTAAGTTAAGTTGGCCATCATTATCTTCTATAACTGTTAAGTCGTCATGTTGAAAAGCTCTATGACATCACATGTATTCTGATATGACCTAGTTTAAGTATTATTAATTTAGCGGCATGTATCTTTGTTTTAACATTTCTAGTCTCACAAAGAAATGCAACTGTCGACATAGCCAAATCGATCACACATCTTCATCACAATTCAGCTCATAACTGTCATTGTTGGTCTCAATATCACTGTTATCAGTTGTATCTCCAATATCATCAATTATCTCCCGCAGTACGTTAAGCATCAGAGGTGGCAGTATGTGACCACCCAACCACAGCGGCTCCAGAAGTCCACTTTCCCGTCTGTCTATCCATGATCATCAGATGCCTGAGGAATATTGGGATTCTGTATGTGTGATCTTTTTCCAGATACCGACTTGGTAGTTTACACGATGGATATGTTGGCTCAGACATTTTTACATGGCGGCAAAATAGAAAGAAAGAGAGATCGAAATGTATGGACACATCAGGACTATCACACACCTCTTTCATTTTCAATAGTCTTAGCTTGTCCACAGAGTTCATCCTAGTATTTTCATAAACTGTGCATATGAAAGCGTCTAAATCTGAGGGCAACGTTTCTGTTACTGTCCACTCCTTCCCTAATTCGGCAACAGGGGCCACACTTCGCGGCCTCTTCTATGTTTCTATGTAACCTTATTAGGTTTACATGCCCCCCCCTAAACGCAATTGTGGTGTCACAACCACAATATGCATGAATACCGGGGAGAGCTGCCCGATATTCTTTTGCCAGTATTCCGCTTGATATTTCGCCCATATTGAAAAGTTTTCTCTAGTTACAGTTCTTAAATGTGCTTATGTAGTAAAGGAATGAAGAAGAAAATGTCACTATCTAGATATATTTTTTGATAACTGTGATACCCATTCTCTTTGCCGTATAAGGTTTCTGTTCCTTCTTGTGTGGATTTTAGTTCTTCTATCGTAGTTTTAATTAGTTTCGCTGTCTTCTGACGTGTATTGGAATGCCTCACCATTACAAATGAGCACAAATTTCCGCCCCTGTAATTTCTGGGCATATTCCTCACTTTCCCAACTCCTATTCATGTAGTTTACTGTTTCTAGTTTTCGTCATTTGTGAGAAACGAGATTTACAATCACCTGGTTTTTATGTGTTTTCTCGTTTTATCAACAGCTTTTCTCCATTTCCCCAGCGATTTTTCTCCATTGCTTTAATAGACCATTCTTTGTACATCTCTGTGCTGAATATCACATCTCCAGTCAATCTGTCAATTGCCTTTGAGATTGCACCAGCAGCTGCATTGCAAGTTGTTACTTTGTTGTTTGCATTGGACGACTTTGCTGTTTGAAGATTTCACTTTTACTGGTCTTCCATTATTTTTCCATCGTCCTCCATTGTTTTTGGTTCAGTCTCTTGATAGGCTCGAAGAACTTTCTTTTCCAACACGTCGGCCACAAATGACGCGTATGCTGCTATAATACAGCATGAAGTGTTTCGTCTTCAAGACCCGAATGAGAAATAGTACATTCCAGAACGAGGAAAACATGCAAGGGAGTTCTTTGTGGCTATTCAGATTGATTTAGAAGAATTATTGCAATATCCAATGACACCGGTCTCTTCTGGTATTGGTACCGCTGATATCTTCATTGCCTAAGACAGGCAAATCTAAGGGACTCAAACATGTGACAAAAGGTATAGAACATGCTAATATCTCTAAAGATAAGGTGTTCATTACTGAAGACGGCAATGCACTATTCCATGCGCTTACTAACGCCCCTCCTAATTTCAAACAAATTTCTGAAAGTTTGTTCAATATGACATCAAACGCAGCAGATGTGCTATTCAGCACAGATCCGTACAAAGAATGGTCTATTAAAGCAATGGGATGAAAACGCCTGGGATATGGAGAAAAGCTGATGATAACAGGAAAAACACACAAAAAGGTCAGGTGATTGTACATCGTTTCTCACAAATGACGAAAACAAGAAACAGTAAACGCCATGAATAGGAGTTGGGTAAATGAGGAATATGCATAGAAATTACAGGGTCTGAATGTTACGCTCATTTGTGATGGTGAGGCATTGCATTACACGTCAGAAGACGGAACAACTAGTTAAAACTACGATAGAAGAACTAAAATCCACACAAGAAGGAACTGAAACCAGGGTAATTCTGTATCCCTTATACGGCAAAGAGAATGGTTATGACAATTATCAAATAAGATATCCAGAGAGTGACATTTTCTTCATCATATTTTTACTACATGAGCGAATTTAATAACTGTCAAGTACTTTTTGACACTGGTACTGGTTACTAGAGAAAACTTTACAATATGGGGAATATCAAAGATACATGGCGGTAAATGAATAATTCTTAAACTAGGTCATATAAGAATACATGTGATGTCATAGAGCTTTTCAACATGACGACTTAACAGTTATAGAAGATAATGATGACCAACTTAACTTAAAAATGATTTAGAATGCCAGCATTATGACTTTGTATATTTGCCATATATCCTTTACCTGTAAATGACAGTGTTTTCGGCATTCCATTTCTATATGTTACCCACCAATTGTATTATGCACATATCAAGTGGAATTTAAGTACCGTATATGAATAAACAATATGTGTTTATGCAATACTATGCCCCCATTATGGCCTTTGACCTTGATGTATGACATTGAGCTTAAAAAGAAACTCCTAGAAATGTCCACCTCCATAAGCTGCACATGCATGCCAAGTTTGAATGATGTACATGTATGTTGAATGACGAAGCAATTATCGCTAATCTAAATTTGACCCGTAATTTGACCTTTTACCTTGATGTATGACCTTGACATTGACCTTAATAAGTCACCCCTAAAATTGGTCACCTCTATAAGTTGCACATGCACGCTAGGTTTGAAGGATGTATGTTGAATGACAACAACATTGTGGCTAATCTAAATTTAACCCGTAAGTTGACTTTTGACCTTGATGTATGACCTTGACCTAAATAGGTCAACCCTAACAATATTTACCGTCATAAGCTGCACATGTATGCAAAGTTTGAAGTATATATGTGCAATGGGTACAAAATTATCGCCAACGTTAAAGTTAGGGACAAACCAATAAACCAACCAATCAACAGACAGGGCAAAAACAATATGCCCCGCCCGTTTGATCGGGGGGGGGGGGGGCATAAAAATAACATCATATCAATAACTAGTTTAGTTTAAACATATTTTATTACTCATATTTTCACAGTTGTACATATATGCCTTTTACAAATGACCACAATTAGATATACAAGTAAATGGGTTGGACCACAAGTTCTGGCAACATTAGAAAAGGTCCTCCCCATGGTATAATTGTTTGTAAATGTTAGTGGTTTGATACATATAATGTATTAAGTGCATTAGTAATGCATATGTCTAAATTATGTGGAATAACAGAAAAAGGAAAGGCAAAGGAAAGCAACAAGATGAGTGAACAGGAAAAAGAGAAAGAAGAAAGAGCGAAAGAAGAAAAATTGAAATTTCTCATTACCCAACTGATGATGCTTGACAGCAGTACTCATTAAACTATCAGTCACTGTTTAAATATCTTGGTATCCTTTATATAGTTCTGTACCTCGGTAAAGAGGATTGTATTATCAGAATCAGACATACTGTTTATTCCTAACAGTAACTTATGGCAGCTTATAGGGTGATATCTACGAGTAGACTGGAAAAGTTTATAACGTGCATCTGAATATTTATGACACTTAAAAAAGTAATGTTCTGCATCTTCTTTTTCAGCCCCACAATCGCATTTCTCGTCATATCTCAAATGGTTTTTATACTGATCGGAATTTAAATTACTACATTGGTTGCGTATTCTAGCATGGATAGCAGAGTAAAGTCTCTCTCC
Organism: Azorinus chamasolen; assembly: GCA_963576725.1. Lineage (NCBI taxonomy): Eukaryota > Metazoa > Mollusca > Bivalvia > Cardiida > Solecurtidae > Azorinus > Azorinus chamasolen. The sequence goes on from OY755244.1 coordinate 8,551,992, forward strand.
TTTGAGATAAAAGGACGGTACATGTGCTGATTTGAATAAAGCTGCCTTTAGTTCGTGTTTGAAATGTGATAAGGTTTGTGAATGTCTAACATTTTCAGGCAGTGCATTCCACAGAGAAGTTGATGAAGGAACAAAAGAATTAGCAAATATTTCAGTCCTACGATGTAACACTGTAAGATCTTGGGCATTTCTTAAGTTATACGTATTCGTCGATTGGACTATATCTGGAAATATTTCAATTAAATACGAGGGCGTTAAACCAGAAAGTGCTTTGTAGGTGGTAACAAGTTTTTGGTATTTTCGACGGTCCGAGAGAGAAGCCAACCAATTTCCTTAAACAATTTTTCAAGCGGGACAGATCTGGTGAGAACTGTTACTACTCTTGCAGCTTCATTTTGAATTTTTTCTAGGTTATCTTTTTCGTAGAGTGTACAACCATCCCAAACAACTGATGCATATTCTAAAAGCGGTCGTAAAAAAGATACATATATTTGGTTGAGTGTTTTTCTCTTTACTGAATATTTAATTTTTCTTAGCATGCCTAACACTTTGGACGCTGATTGGATCACATTGTTGATGTGACAATGCCATTTTGCATTGTTACTAAAAGTGAGCCCTAAATGTTTGTGATGATCGACAAATGTTACTGGCATACCTTCAAAAACTATGTCTGGATGATTGTCTGTTCTGTGAGGTGAGAAATATAAGGCCTCAGTTTTGTTTGGATTGAAATCAACCAGCCATTGTTTTGACCAAATGGAAATTAGACATAGGTCATGATTTAAAATACCTTCAACATCATATTTGTTCCTTGACGTAGAAGAGATAGATGTATCATCCGCAAAAAGGCGGGTTATACTTAATAATTTGTCAACTATATCATTTACATATATTAAAAAGAATAATGGACCGAGTACAGACCCTTGCGGCACACCTGCGGATATCTGCAGAGTTTTTGAAACAGACGATCCTATATATACCTTTTGACATCTGCCGCTAAGGTAACTTTCAATCCAAGATAAAAACGAACCATTAATTCCATTTTGTCTTAGTTTAAAGATCAGGCCTTTGTGCCAAACTCTATCAAAGGCTTTTGATATATCACAGAACACCATACAGGTATACATTTTTGAATCAAGAGACTTAGTAATTTGGTGATACATATCTAGAAGTTGATAGACAGTAGAATGTCCAACAAGAAACCCAGATTGTTTGGCATATATAAGATTGTTTGCCATTAAATGATTATAAACATGTTTATAGATTACCCTTTCCATAAGTTTACCAAGACAGCTAAGCAGCGATATTGGTCGATAATTTATGACTAAGTTTTTGTCCCCCTTTTTAAAAATAGGCATAACGACAGCTGATTTCCAGGTTTTAGGATATATACAGGTTCTTAAAGATTTGTTAAATAGCATATGTAACGGTTTAACAATAGAATGGCATATATTTTTAAGAACTTTGTGGCTGATCTGGTCTTCTCCTACTGCTTTATTGGTCTTCAAAATCTTTATAGCATCTATAACTTCCTGTTCTGTGAGTAGAATATTGTTCAGTTCGTGATCTGTGAGAAGCGTAAATGGAGGCAGTAATGTATTTGAATCATCAATCGTCGAAATAGATGCGAAAAAATCATTTAAACAATTTGCCTTTTCTTTATCTGTAAAATGTAAGGTTTCAATTTCCTGAACTGTTGTTTTCAGCGGTGGAATAGTTTCACTGTTTCTATTTTCTTTAATAAGCCGTTTAAGCAGTTTCCAGTATGTCTTAGGTTCGGCACTGGATGCACTGCAAACCGTTTCTTCTATGTTATTGTAAAACTGTTCTTTTGCATGTCGTTTTAAATTGTTCACTTTATTACGAATAGTTCTATATTTTGACCACTGGTGTTCGTTATTTAATGGTATTGCTTTGCGCTTCTGCCTATCTCTTATTCTTGAAAATTTCCGAATTTCTGAATCGTACCATGGTTTATCGTGTTTTCTTATTACAACTTCTTTATAAGGTATACATTTACGCATAAAGCTCAAGAGTTTATCAGTAAACATTTCGGTTGCGACATTTGTATTTTCTTCGTTAATAAATAACCATTCTTCTGATAAAATCATTTCATTCAACCGATCAAAATCAGCCCGTTTATATATCCAGACCTTTCTTTTTATACAATTAGTAGTTTTCAGGGGAAAATTTGTAAACAAGAAAGTTGCTTTATGATCACTAATATAAGCTGGAATATCAATTACACCACTGTGTAGGACATCAAACTCATCTGAAATAAGAATTGGGTCTATCAATGTTGATGATGTTCGAGAAATTCGTGTAGGTTCTGTAATAACATTTTTCATATTATTCAGAAGTAAAACTTGTTTTAATTTCGTATTACTACTACTTAATTGGTCTTCGTTAATATCACCAAGAACAATTATTTTTGGATTATATTCTTGAGCCTGTTCTATGTTTATATTAAACTCGTCCCAGAAAGACACAGGTGTATTTGGCGGGCGGTAAACAGTACACACCAGAAATGATTCGCCATGAAATTTCACCTCGACCCATAACATTTCTAAATGATCACTTTCTAAATCAGGAAGGTGTTTTGAAAATAATTCATTTGATATATAGCAGAGCAATCCACCTGAAAAGGGTGTTTTGTCCTTACGGTATAATGCTGTATTTTCCAAAAATATGTCATTTGAATTTATAGTTGCCGAAAGGTGTGTCTCTGTAAAGCAGAGAATATGGTGATCAAACAGGTCTGATTTTATAAATTCTAGTTTGTTTCTTATACTTCTGATATTTAGATGTAAAAGGGAAATTGTGTCATAGTACGAACTATTTTGGTCCGGGAGAGGTCCCGGATTTTTTTCAACATCGCCTGACATCAATACAAGAAGCAGAATAGTAACTGAAAACTCAATATTGATAAACAGCTGAGTAGAAAAGTGACAACTCAGATTAAGACATTGTCTACATGTTTTTAGCCATGAACTTAAATAACAATTTAAATGCCAGAAAGGATACCATGAGTAGTAAAAAGTGACCATCACTCTTTGAGATCTAAGATTAAAAACTCCTACGGCCGATCTCCATTGAATTAGGTCATTACCCATTAGGATAGATTAGGACAAACAGAAAACGTAAGCAGATTAACGTGAGGATCGGCTTATGAGGAATTTCCAACTGAGCATCCAAAACGTGCATATCTTGCAAGCATCCAGCAGTACAGGTAATGAGAAAAGAAGGGAAGGAAGGAACAGAAAAGAGATAGAACAACAACAAAATTGAAAAACTGCAAATTTCAGAAGACATAAAGATGACAAAAATAAACGAATACATTCAAAAGAATGAAAAAAATACACCAAATGATATGACATAAAACTTCTAGGTAAGCGTCGAATACGTCTAACAAGGTTTAAATACATTTAAGTATACAACAATACTGTATCATGTCTAGTACTACTGTGATACACCAATAAATTTCACGAAGAGTGACGCAACTAAAACAGGGGAACAACTAGCCAGCGGAACAAAATTATGAGCATGGAAATACATGCACATACATATACCACACATATACTAAGAAAACTCGATATCCCGAAATAGGATAAGTCGATCCTCAGGATAACTCGATTAAAGCGCTCCGTACTTTGAAATTTACAATACAGAATTGTCCTTAAATAATTCACTATGCATATTTATAAACACACGTGGCAGATTAGCGCAGGTCTACAGTAACGCCGAAATCTCATACAGAGGCTTTCACCATTACTTCAGACCCGCATTAAGCTGTGAACTTAGAAATTGTTCGATGCTAAGAAACCGGATGGCCCGAACCACTGTTATCGCCAAGTAATTTGTATGGGTCCATTGAAGTTCAAAATACCGCAGTTCAAACCGTACATGTACATGGTACACACCATACATATAACCCATGCGCATACAAACTCAAAAATACACGCATACATATACACACATACACACACATCTACACATACCCAAATGTACATACATGTGCATACATGTACATACATGCGAGTACATAGTTACGCTGCTATGAGCCTGTACACACGTGCATACCCTCGTCATGTGCGCCAATACACATACACATTGCATACGCGCACAAAGACGATATGTAGCCAAGAACCAGACTGGAATGATACAGGCTGAGTCTACATTGTTTGTCACAAACTTCAATGTTTTATGTCAACGCAAGCGTAATGCACATTTGCCTCTGACCGCTGATAGCGGAACGGTGGTTGCCTATGGAAATATTTGCATACAGTTTGCATACAGTTTGGGTCCAGATGAGACATCGCATAATGCTTGGTCTCATCCGGATCCAAACTGTTTTATATCCCGGCTGTAATAGGCCAGGAGACGGGAGAAACAGAAGTAGACGACAGTTGCTGCAGACGAAAAACAAAAACATGACATTTATAAACTAGATAATGTACAAATATTGGTATAAGAACGAGAACACGAGCACAAAACCATCACTTTGCAGTAATATGGAACGAGTGAGGGAATGGGCCGACAAATACACAAAGGGTCCAGAAATATATAGTCTATCTATCTTAAGCTTCAGTATTCACCATGCAACCTAGATTAGAACTACACCAGGAATTGTCTTAAGCGGGCGTACACTAATTGGACACAGGCATCCGGAAAACAGGTGGTTGTCCAGTACCTGACAAAAGCAACAAAGAAAGTTCCCAAAGGAGCTTTCTGCATTACTTCTGACCTGCACCCAGCCAGCACCTGTCCTAGGTTGCGGTCCCATCATGCACATGCACTCCTTTCGACGGTTGCATAGGACAAGTTCTATTGTACATTGCCATACTTACATGTACACAGCAAATTTCCAGACTCAAAAAAACAAGATGTGTCTGTGAAACACTATGACCCCTCATATATTTGACCTCTGACCTTGAAGGATGACATTGACCCCTCAAAATGTGCGGCTTTATGAGATACATATGCATGCCAAATATCAAGTCTCTATCTGTATTGGCTCAAAAGTTAAGACCAATGTTAAGGTTGTGTTAAAGTTACAGACAAAGAAACAGACAATTTGACCTTTGACCCTGAAGGATGACCTTGACCTTGACATGTCACCCCTCAAAATGTGTAGCCAAGTATCAAGTCTCTATCTCTACTGGTCCAAAAGTTATGGCCAATGTCAAAGCCGGTGATTTGACCCATATATTTGACTTCTGACCATGAAGGATGACCTTAACCCTCAAAATGTGCGGCTTTATGAGATACATATGCATGACACCAGTTTTGTTGTTCTACAATAAAGAGAAAGACAGTTATGACATGTTTAAGCAACTATGGCATGTCTCTGGTTTTGATTGATGGTTGCCATGGAAACCGTGTCCTAAAATACCTTTCAATTGAGTTTATCTTTGAGGACAGGTTGGAACATTGACCCACTTGACTTTATAAACAACTTGGTATATGTAAAACAGATTTTGCAGGGGGTACACGGTAGCCTTTACTGGGACATCAACTAATGTAGGTATATTGATGTGGACAGATGGGGCTGGGTTTACTTAGCATAAAGTTCCTGCAACTCTAGCATTGACCACACCTTGAATAAAACAGAGCGATTGCAATTCGCCTCAAGGGAAAACAGAAAATATGGCCTGTTTTTATGAAACTATATCACAATATGCTAAGTGACTCGATTTAATAGTAACTTTATCGTGAATATATTATTTTAATGAGTTTTTATTTATCAGAATTAAGTTCCGATCTCAATTAGCTGTCAAATGTATAGAGTTTACGTCTCGTGGAGCAAGCAGAAAATATCTACATTTAGCGTAAAAACGTAAATGATTTGACAGTGGATCACGTGACCATTGATTCTAATTTATATACCAAATCTATTAAATGTATCGCTTAGTGCAACAACAAAAGAGAAACTAAACCTTGTAAAAATGAAAGCAACTCGTTCCATAACAGTCGTGTTTCTTGCTTTCGATTAGGCTCGACTGTGGCCAGTTATTCTTCCTCATGAATAGTCTTCACTTTCCTTAAGCGCACACCTCACTAAACGATCATGTTACAGTAGTTCATTTGCATTAAGTGGGCGTTAGTCCAACTAAGGAGCGCTGTGTTAAATCCCGTTATTTTCTTCGAAATAATAACATCTGTCCAGCAACGCGACAAAGAGAATGTTCAGATATATTTTGATTGTATCCATCAACAAGATATTATGGTCGAGCGTTCACAAGACACTTATGCGGTACTGTCAAACTAACAACAAACTAAGTAATACAAACTCAATACTATTGAGTGTTTTACGGTAATATTGTCGTTGAAAATCGGGGCGAGAATTGCCATGATTCAGGAAATGCATTTTCATTTCATCTTCCCCAGCTTTTGCTATGGATTCAAAAACCTTTGAAATAATTCTAATAATTTTGCCCTTGGACTGACAGTTTCTGTTTAATCATTTCTCTCATAGATACGCCATTTCATGCGTTCACAAACAGTGTAGACCTCGATCAAACGGCTCCTGCAGATTAAGTTTGCTAAGTGTGTATCCTGTTTGCATATGGGATTTTTTCTTTATTTCTTATACTATTAGTTCATCCGTTTCGATTAATATGAAATTGTATAATTTGCGAGATGATTTTGAATGAGAAACACTGTAAATCAAAATCAAATGACCCACCTATAAACCTTCTGATCTGGGTTTATCCTGTTTACAATGTCGAAAAAACATTTTGCTCACACCGAAAGGACGTGTTTCTGTTTTATACGCTAGACAACATATACACCTGGTAAGATACGGGGCTTGGTGGATGTCCTGCTTGCGGAACAGTTGGAGGAACACAGAAATGGTGAACTTACATTGTTGACTAATGACAGGATCAAAGCGATGGTGTTGGAAACCGTAGCTGCTGGTAACGTTTGTGTTTCATTTTCTGTTTAGATTAAGTTCATGATACTGTATCTGTTGTTAATTGTGCACTCGTAATGACCACAGCACAGGGTTCGTGGTTAATATGCATGATGTTACATTAGATGGTATGATATTACTACTACCACGACCTTTACTACTAGAATTACTACTACTACTGCAACTACTACTACTACTACCACCACCCTCACCACAACAAAACATCAGCCCCATTTCTACTACAGCAACTACATCTACAACATTACTACCACTAGTTCTACCTCTACTTCTTCTACTTCTACTATTACTTCTACTACTACTACTTCTACTTCAACTACTACTACTACTACCACTACTATTACTACTACTACTACTACCACCACCACCACCACTACTACTACTACTACCACTACTACAGTATTGTTGTCTGTGCTCTATTTCTAATCATAATACCTTTGTTAGTACAAATATGGAAAAGTAGTAAAGTCAAGCAGGCAAAGCCACATGCAAGACGCAACCACCACCAAAACACCGATAGACAGCATGACACACACACACAACCACACACCCAAACGCGCACACACACACACACACACACACACACACACACACGAAAGAACACAGAAAACACCAAGAGACACATGAACCAGGGACAAACGTTCCACAACATGAACAAACCACAAGCACAAAGACGCAAGGCAAACAAAAGGAAGGGTGACAAAGAGAGTACCGCCTTGGCACGGTCAGCAGCAAAAACACCACTCTGGGTTTAAACCGGTTTACGGACGTCCTAACCTCGCACTTCTCTCAAAGTCACCCTAGCTTTACAAATATTGTGAATAAAGGTATCCCCGCTGGACTTACCCACAACATAGACGACGGTGAACACAGGACAACATGTAAAACATAGCATAATAACTGTGACAATCCGTCAAATATGTACTCAATGACTTTGCTGAAGTCAGAGCACCTGCAGGTAAGCCGTTAAGGGCACGACAGGGAAAACATAATACATGAGTCTGGTAAGCTCCTCCTGTATCCAAGTTTAAGAGTATACCATCATAGAGTACTACCCTCGGCCTGTCATCGCGCAAGCAAAGAGGGAAGCGTAGCTACCGACTGTAAACGGGTCGATAACCAAACATGCAGTGTGTTGCAATATAATAGGATCATACCTTTTCTTTTTAAATGTTTTAATGCGTTTTATAAACAAATCATGAAAATGGATATGACCCCGAATTTTCCTAAGTTTGTAGATAACATCCCCATAAAATTCTGGTTGAGAAATGCCTTGTCGCAGTAACGTCCGTAGATTGCAATTATATTTACTAATGAGAAGTAAATTTCGATAATAAAATTTAGAAAAGGTTTTCCGAAGTTTGTGATATCTGTAACCTTGCTTAAGAAGTTTATCAGTTATAACTAAATTACGTCTGTTAAAATCTTCAAGCAAAGAACAGGCTCGGGCAAACCTAATAAGTTGAGAAACATAAACACCATAAGATGTAGAACGTGGCACAGCCCCATCTAGAAAAGGATAATTAACAATTTTAAAATTAAAATCTTCTCTTTTATCGTATACTTTGGACGAAACTTTATCATTTGTAATTGAAAGATTCAAATCTAAAAATGAAGCATTAATGTCAGATTGATTCGCTTTGTTTAAAGACAGTTCTTTTGGATAGATTGAAGACACCATAGTATCAAAATAAGGATTATCTAAATTCAAAATATCGTCTAAATACCTTGAAGTTGTATTAAAAGCATTAACAATATCGGTCTGTGTATCAGGTTTTAAGCTAAGCATAAAATCCCTCTCGTAGCAATACAAAAACAAATCTGCAACAAGAGGGGCACAATTTGTACCCATGGGTATACCAACAACTTGACGATATATGGTATCTCCATAACGTACAAATATATTATCTAAAAGAAAGGTAAGAGATCTACAAACATCAAGGCAAGTTCACATTGTGTAATGTTCAACTTCTGAATTCGAAAAGAACGAACGTTGAACATTACAAGCAATGAACATTTTGTTTTCTGTTTATATGCACTACATCTACCTCTATATCTAGGTAATTAGTAGTATTTACGCAAACTTGAATCCTCAATCACTAAAAGATGTTATAAAAGCCTTCAGTGAAACTTGTCGATATTTGGATGATATTTTTAACTTAGATAACCCTTTCTTTGATGCTCTGATTCCTACAATTTATCCTAAAGAACACAAATTGAATAAAACTAACCCGTCCGACAATTATGCAGCGTTTCTTGATCTAGACCTTAAAATTGATAATGGAATGATTTCTTCTAAAATATATGACAAAAGAGACGATTTTGATTTTAATATTGTAAATTTTCCTCATCTTGACGGGGATGTTCCCCGTGCTCCATCTTACGATGTTTATATATGTCATCTTATTCGTTTTGCTAGAGCTTGTTCATCTATTGACGATTTTAACAGTCGAAATCTCATTTTAACTGAAAAACTGCTTAAGCAAGGATATAGATACCATAAACTAAGAACAACTTTCTCTAAATTTACTATCGAAATCTCTCGCTTATTGGCAAGTACCAATGTAATCCCAAGGCGCTTCTGCGACACGGTATTCCACATCCTGAATTTTATGGTGATGTGACTTCGTAAAATTATTGGACATACCCATTTTCTCATCTTGTTCATCAAATATGTTAAAAAATCATTAAAAAGGGATATGATCCTTTAGTACTACAACATACTGCATGTTTGGTTGTGAACCCTTTTACAATTGGCAATCACGCTGGCCTCTTTGCATGTATGCCGACAAGAAAGGTTTAGTACTCTATGAAGGCGACCTCTTAAATCCAGAAATGGAAGGAGAACGTCGGATATCTGTACTATTTCGTTTTTGTCGTACCCTTTATTACTTTTCTACAGTTACTCTGTTTGCAGCTCAATCATTGAGTACACTGGCGACAGGTGGATACAGTTTGTTCACTTAAATGTTTTCGTTATACATGCACTTTACCACTGTATTTGCTGTCGGGGTTGTTGTAGATTAGTCGGAGAGGGGATATATTTATTTACACTGTTTGTCTTTTAGGGTGGGGATGGAATAAGTGTGAGGTTGGGCGCCCATAAACCGGTTTAATCCCCCAGTGACTTTTGTCACTGACCGTTCCAAGGCTGTACTTCCATCTTCCCCCTATTGTATGTTTGTTTTGTCTTTGTGCGTCTCTTGACGTTTTTATAGTTATGTACATTCCTTGTGTTGCTGTTTGGACGACTGATTGTTCTGTATGTGGTGTTTCCTGCATGACTCATTTTTGTACTTTTGAAATTTGCAGGTATACTGACAACTGTTGGCAGCCTTGCTTCATTGTTCTTGATTCTGATCAACCACCCAGAGTGTCAAGACAAAATCCATGCAGAACTGGACATGGTTGTGGGTGGAGATAGACTGCCGACACTTGAGGACCGACAGGAGTGTGTATTCACCGAAGCCGTGATCGTAGAGGCACAGCGGTACATAACCACGGTGCCGTTATCCATCCCCCACCTATGTAAGCAAGGCATGGAATTTGAGGGGTACGAAATACCACCTAATTCATTAGTAAGTTGAATTTAACTAATAATCTACGATATATGGACGTGGGTCTATTACAGATTCCTCTATTCGATCCCCGAATTGTTTGGCACTCCTGTACTACATTGCAATACAACTTAAAGACGAATAAATTTAATCAAGAATGTTTGGCCCTAGCAGAAACTGTATCATAAGAAAATAGAGCAGACCCTGGTAGGAACCGTATGATCTGGGTCGACCCTGTTTGAAAAGGTGTATTGATGGAGGAATGGGTTATTAAATGACTTAAATTCACGAGTATTCATTTATGAAATATTTTAACAATTAGATGCATTTGTATATACAATGGGATATAAACAGAGAAAGTGTTTTACCATGGCAGAAACTGTAGAATCAGATGTATCTAGTCCCAAGTACAAGTATAGCAGATCCTGATTTTCACTTGCAGCTCTGTCACATTCAACTTTAATTATATATATTAATATTTATCAATTTGCCTAATAGACGCACACTAAACAGAATAGGTCCATATGCAGAATATATACTATTGGCGTCTGCTCTGTTTGCTTATGGGATTGTATAATGTCTGCGGTGGACAATTTGCACGCCATTATTTGACATATTCATGTTGAAGGACTTAACTTCACGAATATTCAATTTATGAACTCTCTCGATTATTCAAATGTTCTGTATAGAAGATTGTAGACCCTTTAGGCAGGTGGCTGCTTTTTGCATGATAAAAGTCATACTGAAAGCTGCTGTATGATTTTCACCATGTATTAAGCTGCCACCTGTCTTAAGATCGATTATAATACGTATTTTAGTGTTCAAATCAAAGTACTGACAGTACTGAAGGTTTCGGACATAATATATATTATATTGATTGTTTGCTGTGTTTTTTTTTTTTAAAAAATCATGTCAGTAGTTTGGAAGACATTTAAAGAATTGTTTTATGAACATGTCTTTGCGTGTGATTGCATTGTATTTTCTTACTTTTTCCTGAGGAGACTGCGAGTGTGAGTCTGTTCAGGGCCAATTTGTGAGTCTGTGCTGCAAACAATACATACCCCGATCAGTTACCACAACTGGCCAGGGTCTTCGCTATTTGCATCATCATACATGTAACAAGTATATCAATAAATGATATAATTAAAAATAAATTATAGTCATACATGCAGATTACAGTTAGTGTTGTAGTAACACTACAGACCCTGATCAGTAACCGGCGTCATAGAAATAAATGATATGAATAAGAAATAAATTACATACATTACTATAAGATACTATAAGACACTATAAGATACTATAAGCCTGACACGTAAATCAATAAATGATGAAATGTATATAAATTAAAAGATAAGAAAGTGCTTTCTCATTTTGTTTGCCTTTCTCCTTTTTTCCTCTTAATGATGTTTTAATAATATAAAGGATACAAAAACCCTTGATTCCTTTTAATAGTAATTGTTAATACTACCATCCAAGCTACCTTAACGACAGAGGTTGGCAAAGTGGGACACTCTGTTTGGATTCAGATCTAACACCAAGTAACTGTTTGACCAAAATCTAAACTGTTTACAACTTGTGACAATTTTGCCTTAGGTCAAAATGCCTAAAACTGATCTTTTAGAAATTCAAATGATGACAAACCTGAAGCAGACGATATTACAGATCTCTACAGCTTGCTTAATCCTTACAATGCTGAGTGATTTTTCGTTTGCAACAATTGCCGTCTGCTTCAATTCTTTAATAAACTTTCTTTCATTTTATGCAAAAATATGGTCAAGATGACAAACAGTTTGGATCCTGATGAGACGCAGAATTATGTGGCATAGGTAATCACAGTTTCGCCGCTAGCGTGCAAAGAGTTAAGCGTATGACCTCGAGAGATTTTAGCATGATGTAACAGTTGTCCTGCACTACTGACCACCAGTGCTGTAACCTTTATACTGTAGCTTTTGATGTGAAGAACAGAAGAAGTATATTTAACCCTTAATTTCTCTCATATAAACTTGTTTTCATGCCTCTGCGAACAGATTCGACCCAGATAAGACAGCTCGCTCCCATAGGATCAGGGTCTGCTCTGTTTGCTTATGGATCCACCTTCAATATTTCATTATAAATATTTTGTAAGATTCCGGAACCGGATTGTAAGCCAAGCACTGCACATGCGCGTATTCTCTTAGGGGGATTCCCGCTAGGTAGAGCTCGTGCAATGGGGTTTTCCGTGAAAGTTTGAGTCGCAATCCATTTTATAAGGATTTCGGCAAAGCCGAAACCCTTAAAATCAATGTTTTTCCTTATACAAATGACCGTCTCTTTACAGATCATGCCTAATGTGTGGTATGCGCATCATGATGAAAAGATCTGGGGCGACCCCTGGACATTTAGACCTGAGAGATGGCTCGATAAAACTGGATGCCCTCTACCAAATGATCATTACCTGAGAAAGAAGTAGGTGGTTGGAAACTCGAAATATTCGATTTACGAAATTTATATGAAATGTGATAACGTTTGTGTGGCATACTTTTGTCAAAATTGACTAACACTTTCTAATACCTAGCTTACATTTGCCCTGTGATAAGTTTACGGAGCCCGTAGACTCGGCGTAAGGTCACTTCTGCATGGTCTCCGTACTTCGCCACATGATGTTCGTACGGATTCACGCGCGCCATAGCTTCTGCGGTTTGTCATAACACGTTAAACATATTTTTAAACATCGCAAGTCCGAAGCCCGTAAACACGTGATTCAGACATTGTACGGTCACCGCACGGACATCGTTCGGATGCCGCACGAGGATCGGGCGACAAACGGCCGATATTGGGGGACATATAGCCAAACAATCGTATTGCGATCGTACGGTCATCGCACGGTCACCGCAAGGTTGCCGCTCGGTGTCCGTGTAATACCCGTGATATCGTACGTGCATCGTACGTTTGTCACACGTATTGAAGCCGCACAGGCTCCGAACGGGCTCCGTACGATTGCCGTTTCCAACCAGAGACTGCGCAATGACTGCACGGATATCGCTCGATCTCCGCACGGTCGCCGCTCAGTCATTGTACGGGTAAGCTCAGATCAGTTTACACACATTATCGTACGATGATCGTATACAATTTAAACAGAAACGTCGCAGCCCGTAGACTTCTACGATACAAAATATATTGTAGGAAAATCATAGACAAAGAAATCGTACGACCTACATGGCAAATGTAAACTAGGAAGATACTTAATTATTTGATTTATAGGGAGATGGCTGCTCAATGCATTAAGACCGATATACTATCAGACTTCACTCAATAAATATGTGTGATTGCTGTAGCGTTCATACAAGGATAATGACAATAGATTGTATGGAATACAGTAAACCCCCGCTAATGCGACCACCAAAAAGGGGCGTAATTCTGGGTCGCAGAGGCAGGTGGTATCTTAATGCAGAACGAAAGTTATGCAGAAAGCTCCTATAGGAGATTTCTGCATAACTTTCGTCCTGCATTAAGCAACCACCTGCTTTAGACGACACCAGTGGCTGTTTATTAAGTGGTCGCATTAGCGGGGTTTCACTGTATTTGACGATTTTATTTGAATAAGTAATTGATTCGTTTAATAATAGCCAACGGCCAAATGCCTGTAAAGATTGCGGCATCAAATCTATACATGTATTATTTTACAAACAGAGTATACCATCATCAGACAGCTACTACAGGGACTGTCGGATCTGGTTCCATCGCTTGCAACGTCGTTAGCATGGGGCTTTATCACCTTAAATCATTCCCTCCCAGACAATTTCTAGACCCAACATATTTGAATTAATCTGCTCTATTTATCACACTCGTTTCAATGAATGAGTTTTACAGAGGTGTAAATAAGGGACATTAGGAGATAATAGGTTAACTCTTCTGCTGCCAATGTTGCACCTGTAATTACCTTTGCAAACAGTTTGGATCCAGATGACACGCCGAGTAACTAATACCCGATGTAATTTGTTTGTTGCTGTGACTATGTTTTTGAAACAAAAACGAATACAAGGCGACAGAATTAGCAGACGACAGAATGTGTTAGCGAACTAGTTAAGGGTTATCCTTTTCGGCACCAAATTTCTAATTGTCGTCTGCAAATCACCTTTGTTAAATCATTTAATAAAATAAGGAAATTAATGCAAAATTCAAAGGAATAAAGCACAGGTATAGAAATATAGTTTGAGACAAAAAGTGAAGTCCCTAACCAGTTGCCGCTTTGAAAAAGCGAAGTCTGATCCGGGACTGCGCTATTTGTTGTGGTGCATTTCTGCGATATTGGCGGTGAAAAGGTAACCTCGGAGAGATGAAAACTTTTTCCGAACTAGTAGTGAACGTGAAATACCTTTTGATTATGCTTCAAATATACCATCGTAGTATATTCATTATTTTAAATAACGACAACTTTGAAAGTGTAAGACTGTTGTCGACCAAATGATTTAAAAGTCCTATTGGATCTTTTTCAGCTGGCTTGCGTTCAGTGTAGGGCGGAGGCAATGCCCCGGAGAGAGCCTGGCCAGGTCCCGGATATTCTTATATGCGGCTACCCTTCTACAGCGATGGACCTTTGAGATGTCACCGGAACATTCCGTTCCCTGCGACCCAAGAAGCGGTTATTTTAACATAGACTTGAATTGCCGACCAAAACCTTACATGTGCAGAATGGTACCACGCCACACAAGCCCCGTTGGCAAATGAATATCATACTATGTGCATGACTGGAAAAATATAAACTTTCGAATAATTTGTAAACTGTGTATTAAATCAAAATCTATATTTGTATATTTATTCAATTAGCCCCCACTGTCACTAAATATATTCATCACTCAACAACATACAGTGCTCCCTCTCTACAACGACACCCTTTGGGATACGAAGATTGTATGTGTTGTTCAGAGGGATTTGTTATAGGGAGGGAAAATTAAACATAATTAGCTTTTTTGCAGATCCCTAGATAAGGTGTATTTCGAGAACTAAAACCGTTATGCCTCTATCAAACCCTTTGTTGTGACCACTCTTTAGAATCGTCACAAAGTGACGATTCTAAAGAGTGGTCACAACATAGGGTTTGATGGAGGCATAAAGAAAATACGATGGAAAAAGTTTCTGGAGCCTTGTTGTTTCGGAAACAGTGACATGCGTTGTTGTAAGGAGGGAATCGTTATTGAGAGGGTCGTTGTAGAGAGGGAGCACTATACGTTATTACTGTTTGCCATTCATCGGAGCCTACTCCAGTTCTGCTGAGCAGACTGGACATTTCTAAAGCCACAGCTGATCTGGTCCTCTGATGTTGTTCTGTGTAGTGAGGCAACAGTGCCTATGTCTCTATGTTAGTCTATGTATGTCTATGTCTATGTTAGCTGAGATATATAAACTAATAACTGCATAGATAAACTTTTAACGAATTTGCAACCATAGTATATCCAGATCAGACGGTTGAACGTGCTCTGTGTGTAACTATGATTCAATGCTTTCTGTCATGTCCTACAGCCGTCTGTGGTAAAGTGCTTTTCGTCGTGATATACATGACGCCAATGAACATTCATCGAGTAACGGATTAAGTGCCAAATCATCAGCAACATGCGTTTGAAGTCAGCCTACAATGTAGACCATCCCGCAAGGAAAACATAGTCTGAACATGTTTTGCATTGTATCTCATTTTGAACAGTGAAGAAATAACCAGCAAACAATGTGTATGTCGTGTACAATGTACCGATTTCTCTGGGTCTAGATTGTTGGCAAATCCTAGAAGGCGTTTGATACATTTCGTATTAAGACAACCGATACATGTTCCAATTTGGATTTGTAATTACATATACATTTACTAAATATCTAGATCAATCCATTAGCCTGTTTGAATAAATCTACTTTAAAGGGGCATGTACTACAGAAAAGGACAAATTTAGAATTGTGCAATTTTGAACCCAATGTGATAAATAGAGCATTTGCTGCATAGGAGATATTTCTGTATTTATCACAATGGTTTCAAACAAAAAATTGATTTTTCACATAGGTGTCAATTAGTGTCACTATGAAAGAATTGGTTAACTAACACATAATAGGTAAAATGAAATGTGGCAACACAAACTGCTGTAACAAACAAATTTGTGTTATTTTGTTTTCAAGTTGTTGGATATTTTTTACAATATTGTTGAAATCTGAACTGCTCGTGACAGTGACTGTATTTTGAAACAAAACGAAAAAGAGTCGACAGAGGTTGGCAACGACATAGTTCAGAAAACTAAATAAACTCCAACGCTTTAGACATTTTATTTTGTTATGAGTCTCTATACTATGTTTAAATAATGAGTGTGTACTTTATCGGTAAGAATATGCGTATGAATATGCAATTTCTTTATCGCTTAGTAGCTAGCCTGCAAGACATTTCACAATTAGTGGTTCGTTGAATGCATCGTTGGTGCTATTTGTCAGTATGTACCCGGAACTCGTAAATACCCGTACAAACCCGTTACATGCCATACTTATACAATTATAATTTGCGAGAATAGGAGGAAATAGTCCTAGCAGTTTAGTCAGTTTGTGAGGGCGGTTGTTTGTTTTGTATGAGGTGCTTCCTGCATGACTCATGCATGTACTTATATTAGCTTACACATTAACACCGAACTGATTTCTTAACAAATGTTCAGCTTTTTATTTCAATTTAAATGTGTAGTTGGATGTAACTGGAAATGTGTGTAGTTATTGAATGACTGGTTTAGCTTTCAGATGCTCCAGTTAGCATGCATTGTATCTGTGTGGAGCTCCTGCTATTGTTTTGTTATATAATTATGTTTATTGTTTTAAACGCATATAAATATTGCTGTGGTAGGCGTCACTGTTTTGTGCAGGAATCGAGTGGGGTTATATTTATTTACACTGTTCGTCTGACTTATAGAAGATAGAATAATAGTGAGGATGGTGGAGTCCCCTTACTATGGTTTAAACTTAAGCGGTAATATTTCCTGATTTACTAGATAATAACGCGAAAACATAATGACGAAAATAAATAGATAAAGTTTAAATACTCTATGGTCATATTCTCAATTCATACATATTTGTTTTATTGTCATTATTTTCAGTATAATTTAATGCCATTCTCAAAACTATTCATGCTCTGGTTACCCGCAATCTCTATCAACACTGTTACGTCAGATACGTAGTATTCTATTAACCCATTCCCTCACAGGCTATTTTTATACACAGTCGTTTTGAACAAATCTTCCGAAAACGAGCATTAAATAGAAAAAGGAAAACTTTAGAATTGTGCAGTTTTTAAATCAGTGTGCTCTATTTATCACAATGGTTTCGTTTCGAAAAGTGACTTTTACAGAGGCGTCAAAAGGCTTCAAACAGGACGAACCCATATCACAATGATTATATAGGAGTAGTTCGATCTGGCTCTACTCAATTCGCAAAGGCTTTAAGAGGCGTACATATAAAGTACAAGGTTAAAATACAGGTTTAACAGGTATTGGTCAGACGAATTGGTGAATACACTTGCATACAGTTTGGGTTCAGACGAGTAACTCGATTTCTGATCAAGATCCAAACCATTTGACGCTATGATAGAACTTCTGTAAAACATGAAGAATGTATGCATTGTTAAAGTAAAACAATACAATGTTGTTTGTACCCCAAAGAGTCAAAGGACTGAACAGGTTAATTCCTGTCACAGAGACATACACGTTTTTATAAATATTTGCACTTGAAATATGGATTCCTTAGTCATAGCAGCCCTTTAACACATTCCTTATTTTTAGATCCAACTCCTTCGAATAAATCTACCGAAAAGGGGCATTACCAAGAGAAAGCGAAATTTATAGAATTGATTTGGTAGTGTTGAAACCATTGTTATCAATACAGCATTGGTCCTATGGAGCAAACGGTCTGTTTATCACATTGGGTTCAAAACGTGACTGTTACAGAGGCGTTTGAAATTCGCCAGTATGAGGGAATGGGGTTAAACCTTATCATGATATCGATAGATAATATTTGCAACACCATGGATCTGAAAAATATTCGACTATTTTCTATTCGTTCAAACGTTTGGTTAACAGTTTGGATCCAGATGAGACTCGATATAAGCTGTTTGCCATTGCGAGTCAGACCGTTGATAACTAGATACGGGAAAACGATTGGAAAAATTGGCTGTAGATTGATAATGTTACACTCAATTGTTTGGCGGTCACAAATGACAACGAAAACGATGTATAAAGAGTATACTGAAGTATATTTAGTTACAAACCATTCCATTGTGTTATACATAAATATTATACTAAAATAATATTGGTGTTAATTAATAATTCCTTGCCCTAATAATAATACACTAACACCCGTGACCCAACACAAGGGACATATACAGTGTAGACCAGATGAAAGTGATTCTGAAGGAGCCCTCTGATCAGTGTGATCAGTTGGCTATATCAATATATGTTTAATTACCCAAGCTAAATATATCCTTTCAGTGACGTAGGAATATTCACATTTTGACAGGTCAATAAAACAGGACAATACCTATAAAAACCTTCCCACCTGGGTCTACACTGTTTGCAAAGGACTTTAGTGAATCGTGTCTCGCACTGTGTGGGTAGTCAGCTATGTCAAAAATAAAGTCAAGCCGAAAATATAACTACTTCAACGATTACATTGACAGTTAAAGCAGATGATGAAAATTACATCAAGTGCAAAGTATTTGTTGATCAGAAATTGAACCTGCACTAGGTTTTACGTCAACCTTGCATACCATCCATCCACGTTCATCCTAGCAAGGGATGTTAACCGTCAATTATCATTTATTTTGCTGTACGTTTTTATCTCCCTTAGTTTGGAATTCAGATTTAAACCAAACGATAATAATAACTATTCCCAGTTGTTTACATCCGTAAGCACCAATATCACGTGACAAATAATTTTAAACCATGCTTGAAAATGTAAAACAACACTGAGTTTATACAGTAGAACCCCGCTGTTTTCATAAGCAGGTGTTTGCTTAATGCAGGACGAAAGTTATGCAGAAAGCTCCTATAGGAGCTTTCTGCATAACTTTCGTCCTGCATTAAGCAACCACCTGCCCTTGCCACTGTGAATTATGCCCCCCTTTTTGGTGGTCACATTAGTGGGGTTTTACTGTATATTCATAAGAGCTTGTCTTAAGCAGTCATTCGTGTATTGAACATTGTTGGCTTCTTAAAGAGCATGTGCTTGCTTAATGCAGGGTAAATGTAATACAGAAAGCTCCTATCAGAACTCTCCTTTCCGCATTGCAGATGACCTGCATTAAGCTACCATCTGCTTTAAACACACATCATTAGGCCACTCTTGGTTGTTACATAAGACAGGTTTTACTATATTAGGACCAGTCTCGAGTAATCAAATAAATGAATAAGCAGAGATGACCCTTCTGCCTTAAGCTACCACCTGTCTCACAACCCCTGAAATAGATGTATTTATAAAATACTGTTGACACAGTAGTAGTAGTTGTAGTAATAGTAGTAGTAGTAACAGTAGGTAGGGATTTTGTTTTTGTTGAAATAGTGGTATGTATAGAAAATACTACGAAACAAAGTCAGTTATTACTCAGATATATTATTACTTGCAGTAAATGGTATCAGTGCGTTGTAAATGGCACGGTTAATAGAGCTCGAGATTGTGTGTCCTGAACATTCGTCATTGGCTCGACATTTTTTTATTTAGCCTGAAAGTTAAACAAAGCATATTTATCAGACAAGTAGATTGTAGAGTAAAACTCCTCTAAACCGAAATTGTAGTAGAGAAGAACTTAGATACTTTTAGGGAGGTGGCTGCTTAATGCAGGGTGAAAGTCATACTTCCACCCGGCGTAAAGCAGCCATCTGTCTCTAAGACCTATATTTATACTAAATTCAACGTCGGGTTAGGAGCGTTTTACTGTACATAAATCAAAATATATTGGTAGATCACAAATTCAAATTTAAATCTAGAATACTGCACTTCACATGTAAGAACTACTGGTAGTTACATGCTTGAAGATTATATGTGACTGATTTACGTTTTAACATTTTCAGCGAAATGAATGCCCAGTTTAAGGTTCACGAAGCCATGATATATTCATTGGGACAATTTCACGACCTGACGCGTTCAGTTTAGTGTGTTTCAACTTCGTTAAACCTTTTAAACAATACTAGCATCGTGAATATTAATCAGATGCAGCATCATGTGGATCACTTTAGTCTCATGATTGACACTTGAGCCACGCCCCCATACACCCTCGAGGAGACAATGTCTCTGATATTCACAACAGGGTGGCATGCTATGACGTAGCTTCCCGGTGCCTTTTGACAAGACGAGAGATCTCATCAGAATCAAAATTGTTTGACACTCGGTTTGCAGTTTCCAAAAAAACCGGAGCGGACCTGGTGGGGTTTAGAAATAATGCAGATAAAAATTGGAGGCTACAAAATGACCCCAAACAAAACAACAAACAAACAGATAAAAACAAAACAAAACAACAAGACAAAACAAATCAAAACAAAACAAAACAAATAACAACAACAAACAACAACAAACAAACAAACAAAACAAACGAAAAATTACAAAATATACGAACAATTTATTACTGAAATGAATACAAGGTTATTAGCTGTGTCGGGGAAATGGAAACCATTGGCTTGCTAAATACTTTTCTTATTTATGAAAAGGAGGATTACATGCGCAATCCTGATTCCTATCATAGATGTAAATAGAAAAGGGTGAAAAACACGTGCTTACTTGATTATTAATATGGGCCTAAATAGTGATTAGAAAAGACATATGCTATGCTGGTTCCCTTTGAACCTAAATAGTGAGTGTAAAAGACATGTGCTTCCCTGATTCCTGTTCTAAAACCAATCAGTGAGAACGAAAGATACATGATTCCCTGATTCCTTTCATAAACCTTAATAGTAAGTATGAAAGACATGTGCTTCCTTGATTCCTATTATAAACCCAACTAGTGAGGAGTATGGAAGACATGTGCCGCACATGCTCAACCATTTTCTCAATATAAACGCCTTTTCGAGCATTTGCAAACAGAGTAGACCCAGATCAAACGGCTCATATAGGAGTCGCCTTATCAGGATCTACTCTGTTTACTTATGGAATAATAACGATCTGTTTCTGCAGTTTCTGCTTTGGCAAAACTTTCATGTTTTAATATGCCATTTTAAAAATGAGCCTAATTATATTCATGACGCCATTATTTCTTATTTAAAAAGTCACGGATTAAACCACCGTGAAGTTACGGTTTGCAAATATACACACCTCTGCCATATTTATATTTCTTGCAACACCTCGTCCGCCGACCGTAACCGTAACTCCCATAGCACCTGCCGGCTGAGTATTCCCGGTAACTGCATCGCCTTTTACAGGGACAACGGCTTGGGGAAAACAGCATGGCTGTTAGAGACAAACAAAAACAATATATTTCCTTTAGTAAACAAACTGCTGGTGGAAAGCAACACTACAATAAGCTTTCATTAAAGTTGTTTGAAAGAAATCCTTTACTTGTTTGATCGATCCTGACCTGTTAATCACAATCAGTTTTGATCCAGATGAGGCGCCGTGTAAATTCTGCGTCTTATTAGGATCGAAGACGTTTGACATTTGGTTATAATACTATGTAGTTTTTTCAGAAACTTGAACAAACCCGAAATAACAAATCCAAAATACATAAGAATTACTACAGATTGACATCATTGAACAGACGAATGTCGGTTACTTACAGTAGATCGCAAGTGATACTGAATCAGAGGTCCAGATAAGATGCGTAAATTTGAACATTTTACATAGAATAGCTCCATTATTTCTCCGCCAAATTCTATACTGTGACCACTCTTTAGGATCGTCTCAAGAGATAAGTATATGCATAACGAATATAGTGTACGTTCTGCATTAAGCAGTTGATTGCTTTAAACCTTTCCTTCATATAAATGCATTTTCACGCATTTGCAAACAGATTAGACCAATACCAGACAGCTCCTATAAGGGGTCATTTCACCGAGAAATCTTCCCGGAAGACTGAGCTGCGATCTCAGAGCGTGGCTTGGTCGCCGCAGGTCGCACGTAGTCGACAGTTGACCGAGGGTTGGTCGTGCCTTGGTCTCCCGTGGTCGCACATGGTCGAGGATTGGTCTCCCGGAAAAACAGATCGTAGCTCGGTTTTTTGAGATGTCAAAAAACCGAGCCTCGACCTAGAAGTCGCACGGAGAGCGTCGAAAAAGCGAGCGAGATCGAGGAAATAACTCATTGGTCGTGAGACAATCGAAACTAGAGCGGGGATGAGCGAGGCTCAGTCTTCTCGAGCGAGAACTGGTCGCGCGAATGGTCGTGCTGCTCGATCCCTGCTCGATCCTCGCTCGATCCGTGCGATCTAGCTTCGCTCTTTTGCGATTAAGCCTCACTCCGCGCGACCTGTCCCAGACCTTCCCTAGACGTTCGTTCCATATTATTTCCATTGGCGACCTCTGTGCGCTTAAGCTTCAACCAAATAAGATCGACCCTCGCTTAACTTGCGGTTCTATAGATCTTCTATAGTTAGTGTCCATCTTTGCAATTCAAGGCCCACCCTGGCCAAAAGTTCGTCAAACATCTCCGGGGGCATACGGAGATAGGTCCGGTATAGGTAGCTTCATCTCCCAGCCTCAGTTCCGTCATGAGGAAGGTATACTGACAATAATGTTCCCTCTGGTATTCACGCAGCTCCTTTTCAGCATGGTTAACATAACCAGAGAGTCTTGCTGCAATTTCAGGGCATGGTGCTGTAATACAATAGCATGATGCAGAGCGATTGGGTCCATGTCATCTCCTCGGAGACTGGTCAAAAACTGATGGTCGGCCATCGTTCGCCGGGCATTGTATAACGATCGCAGTGGGTCGCGCGCAAATCCGTGCAACCAAAACCAATGTGCGCGTAGCTCGGGCGAGACTCTGTCGAGAAAAGATCGAGAATTGGTCGAGGCTAGAACGTTCGAGATCGCATCTAAATCGTATTGATCGAGGGTACATTGCAACTCGTACGTAGCTAGATCGGCCGTGAACGAGTCTTGGTCGGCCGAGGTCGCGCGCTTGCGAGGATAGGTCGCCGAGAGATCGAGGCAATGTCGCATATTGGTCGAACAGAACGAACCTTGGTCGTGTCAAGATCGCTTCAGATCGAGTGGATAGACGTAGGTAGAGCGTATATAGAGCGTGTGTAGAGCGTATAGGACGTATATAGAGCGTACACATCGAAGGTCAAACGAGCTAACATCGAACATAGAGCGTGCACAAAAAATAATGGGGTAGGTCGCACGGTTTTTGCCCGCGACTATGGGAAAACCGAGCTGCGATTAAGGTCGTGCGTGGTCGCGTGCGACTTTTCCATGTCGTACTCGATGAAATGACCCCAATAGGAACTCTCTGATCAGGGTCTGCTCTGTTTGCTAATGAAATCTGATAATTCTGCTTCTTTACCTTTAAAAATGGCAACATTATGAATATTTAGACAGGAATTCGCAAATTTCATTGACTGATTTTTTATAAAGCCAAATAAGAAGGAAAAACTAGAATCAAATCTTTATTCCTTAAGCAAACAGAGCAGACCCTGATCGATCGGTTCCTACACTAGCCGGGGCCTCCGTGGACAGACAGTCGCTTAGCCCCTCATCGCTGTGGGTTCGAATACCGATCTGAGCATTTGGATTTTTTATGGGATCTTCCTCCATCTGTAATTAGCTGGACGTCGTGGTATGACTGAAATACTGTTAAAAAGACGTAAACCCCGATAAAACCAAATCCTACAGGACCGTCTGATATGGGTCTACTCTGCAAAGGCGTGAAAAGGGCTGCTCAATCAGGTAAAGTGTTCACTCTTTGCTCCACAGAGACACCTTTTAGCACCTTCATACCAGGGTATGTTCTGTTAGCTTATAAAATAGCATAAACCATTTCATATGCATGTAGTTTCTGCCAGTGTAAACATTCCGGTGTTCACGATACCATTATAGAAATTCAGTTCAGTAATATTCATACATTCACAATACTTTACAAGATTATTCATAAAGGAAAGTAATAAAGAGCTTCCACTGTAGCTAACTTACCATGTGAAGGTTCGAGCATCACATTCGTTACACAAACCAGGGCGAGGAGAAGAATGAAAGCTTTGTTCATCACTGACCATTCACCGCTTTTCTCACGTATACGATTTGAGGTTAAGCTCGGTTTATGAAAGGTCTGAATGCTTCGCTCATTTATACAGTTGAACACGGATGTGGATCAGCATATTTTTACCTGCTATCGTGATAGATATGCTGTAATGTGCAATCAATTACTCCCGGTTTCAGGTTTTTCAAAAACGTGTTCATTCTTTCCCAAAGTACACCAAGAATATCAAATACCGTAATACCACGATAGTTCGAAATTTTAGTATAGAAGACTTTTGACTCTTTTAGGTAGGTTGATGCTTAACCCTTACAGTGCGGGACCCTAGTCACTAATGTCCTTTGCAAACAGTGTATACCCAGATGAGAAGGCTCCTAGGGGAGCCCTCTCATCAGGGTCTACACTGTTTGTCATGTTACACTTTTCTTTAGAAAACATCCCTAAATATTCACTATAAGCTTGACCTATTTAAATTTTGGAAGAGTCCATTTGAAAATGGACGTGGAAAAAAGAGTCCTACAGGGAACGACACACAGAAAAGGGCACGACACCAAAACATAAGTCAAACATGAAACAGCACAAATACAAGATAAAACGTAACGGAACGCACAAGGAGTCATAGAAAAAACATATAAAACAAATTAGACCATAGGGTAAAAGTGGATGTAACGCCTTGGAACGGGTAGTAGCCAGCAAACGCTCCTGGGGACTTAAACCAGTATTGGGGATACCAAACCCCTCGCTTATCCTACTTTCACCCAAGTCAAAATATAAAGTAATATTTCTGCTCCAGACAACTCCATCATAAAGCTTTCACCCTGCATTAACCAATTCCCTCATACTGACGACTTTTGACGTCTCTGTAAAAGGTACTTTGTGAAACCATTGAGATAATTAGAGCAAATGCTCTATTTATCTAAATGGTTTCAAACTACAAAATTCTAAAATTTCCTTTACTCTAGTTAATGTTACTTTTCGGTAGGTTAATTTAAAGAGGTTGGGTCTAAAATAGCCTATGGGGTAATGGGTTTAGCTGCCACATGTCTTAAAATCGATAATAGATCTAATACGGATTTGAGTGTGCGAATGATCGAGTTTTCTTTCCCTTTCCCCCCGTAATTATCGAGTTTTACTGTAGTTTTTACATGTTTGGTCATGATAGAAACTGTAGAATCAGATCCTATATTATTCCACCAGCAATTTATCAAATTGCATTCGCAAACAGAACAGACCCTGATCAAACAGTCCCAATAGGAGCCGTCTGATCTGGTTCTACTCTGTTTGCAAATATGAAGAAAGACGTACAATCGGAGCCGTCTGGTCGTGGTTTGCTGTATTTGAAAAATAGTGACAATGCGTTTCTTTCAGGTAAAGAGTTTAACGCTAAAGTTGATTCGGGCAACTTGGACTAGGTGTGATTGTTACATGATGCGTGCTAGATGAATCACGTATTATTTTTTCATGTTCTAAATAATTACGCAACGACTTTCTCCGCAGTTGAATTTCGCAAGCAGGAAAACATGTGTTTTTGATAAACAAGCATTTAATTTGATTAATTTGTCACATTTAGACATTAGGGTTATGTAAACTACGTTTTGCTTTAACCCTTTCCTTCATATAACCACCTTTTCACACATCTGCAAACACAACCTCCAAAGCAGTTATCTTCCCTAATCGTTTCGCTGAAGAGACCACACGAAGTGACAACTGAGATCACTGTGAGGAGTTTGCTGCAAACAGAGTAGACCCAGAACAAAGAGCTCCTACTGGGGATGTTTGATCAGGATCTGCTTTGTTTGCTAAAGCAATTTGATAAATCTGTTTCTTTAGTTTCTAAATTGGCTACAATATTCCAACTTCCGTTTTTCATTATAACTATTTTGTCCATGAATAATATAGACCAGGGAAAGGGTTAATGAAATCAATATTCTGTATGAGCTGGTCGAGTAGTAACGCGCTTGACTACCAATCCGGAGGTCCTGCGATAAAATCCTGGTCCCTCCCGGAAATTTCAGAGACTAAAAGTAGACTATGAAAAGGCACTTTTTTTAATATAAAATCATAAACGATTTCAGTTAATGTTTTGTACGCTAAGTAGAATTTGTGATTATGTAATTATCGTTAACATTTGGACAGAAAGATACACATAAGTAACTATAGTAGACTCACATCAATGTAGGCTACTCCTTAATTGGGGTCTACACTATTATCCACTCCATAAATGCCATTTACAGTACCAAACTGAATAATTTAACTTTAAATAGTTTGGACAATTAAGGCAAACTAGATTGGACCCAGATGGGATATTGAGTAACTCTCAAATTCTATCATCCTGCATTACTTGCCTCCTACAAAACTTCTGCAAAACTTTCGACCTTCATTACTCACTATCGTCCTTCATTACTTTCTATTGTCCTTCATTACTTGCTATCGTCCTTCATTATATATACTTTCGTCCTTCATTACTAAATTTCGTCCTTAATTTCTTTTACGTCCATCCTTCATTACTTTCTATCGGCCTTCATTACCTACTTTCGCCTTGCATTACCTTCGTATTACTTCCTGGATTAACCCATTCCATAATATTGACGCTTTTGACGCCTCTGCACACGTCACACGCATCTGCACACGTCACACGCCTTTGCACACGTCACACGCCTCTGCACACGTTACACACCTCTGCACACGTCACACGCCTCTGCACACGTCACTTGTTCATCGGAGATGAACATTTCATTGGATATCAACTCAAGATGGTTGAAGATATTTGTTTTCATGGAAACCAACACAAGCGGGTGGTTGAGTCGATTTATAAGCAGAGCACCACAATGCACCAACCTTTATTCCGCCATTTCCGATCTCGCGTTTGCAAACATTTTGGATCCAGCTAAGACTTTCACCCGGATCTACTCTGCTTGACAAGCGATCAAGAGTTTCTCAAAAACTTATTCAAATCCGAAGTAGTCCAAATTGCAGGGCGGTGTGTAGCTAGCAATACACACTTTCACAGGTGCGTAACATAAATATTAAAGGTGGAAAGCATTATGGCCAAAATGGAACAAAAATCGAGGTTAAGTTGGGTTGATAAACGCTCAGTCTTGTCATGTTAGCTTTAAACAGTAAACGGCGTTTATTCATCGAGTCACCAACCAAGGGAAGTTGTTCTTACATAATAACATTTAAAGAGAAGGTAGTGCCTGGTAAAATCTATTCATAAACTGCGAGTTTAGAACTACATGTACTTACGAATCGTATCTGACCGTTGGTTGCTTTCGTTTGTAAAACTACATTGAAAGGAATTTCTGATGGGCCACCCAATGCTATGCTATAGTTTAGGAATAAAACATAGACACAGACCAAAATAAACTTATTAAACCTCACTGATCTGATATTAGTTCATTTACACGAGAAAACACCGAATTTGTACAAAAATACATACAAAAATAAACTATGCATATATCGGTTTTCGTCAAATATCTTAAAACATCAGATGGACGTTTAGGAATTCCTTTTAGTGTACTAATATCTGCATTCAGTGTGAAATACTTCTTTCTTTCAAAACATTGTCATCGTTCTTTTTACACGGCATCTCGTATAAATGTAACCAGTCTTGTTTGTTTATCATGGGAAGAAAAGTGGGGACGGGATGGGGCCGTGGTGGGGTGGGTCGAGATATATATAGTGACCCCGTAAGATATATATAATATCTTGCTTTGCTCTGTTTGCTTATGTACGTATATAGTTATAACCGTGCAGTATTTGTCTAAGCCTTTGCAGGACTGTAGCTAAATATGTTTGTATTGTACGCAGCGTGGTTAAAGGGGTCCTGGTGCATCCTTTCCCAGGAAAATGTAGCTTTGTTTAGTTTTGAAAACCATTGTGATAATAGAGCATTTGACTCTATTGGAACACATGCTCTATTTATCAAAATGGTTTCGAAAGGTTGAGAACGTGCAGAAATGCGTAGCAATAGCTACGAGTAGTAGGGTACGCTGGCCAGCTCCACCTCTATGATCATGATCATGATCTTGATCTTGACCTCTAATCCCCCTCCTTTGACCTCGGAGGAGTTCATTGACAGTTCAATGATCCCTTCTGACCTCAAGGTCAATCCCCTAGAGGGTGATGTAAAGGGCAATACCCATCCGAGAACAAAGGCGGCAATCACTGACCCCCCCTTCTGACCTCGAGTTCACCCCCTGAGCGTGTGAGGTAAAGGGCAATACCCAGCCGAGAACAAAGGCCACAGCCTCATTAGACAAAAGAGGGAGGGCTCAACGCGGTAACCCTATTGTTTGATATAGTTAGCTCGGGGTGATACCATCGGTTTCTATTATTCTTAAATTTACGAGACAAACGGGAGACAACCAATTAGACGGGCCACCCGCGGCTCAATGTGTCAGCAAAAATGAACAATGAATAATGTTACGCGTATTCCTATTGGTCGACAAACGTGGATTTCAATACGTCGCGTTTCTACAGTATCATTAACACATCAGTCTAGTGAAAGCGTCTAAGTATCCAAGATGACACAAAAACAAGTGGATATAATGAGTAGTCAAAATGCGTTTGAGGAGTTTAGCGCTATTCAATGGGAACAGAACCAAATCACTTGCCGATTCGACGATCGATTTTCTCTCGTCGTAAAACGATGTAATCACTCGGTGTATATTTTACTGGGTAGCGGAAACAAATTCATCAAACTACCAGTCCACATATTTGACGCCATTTGTCACTCGCATATCAGTGTCGCCTACCTAAGACAGTGTTTTGAACAACAAGATTCAACCTGTTCGTTCCTATGTTGTTACTGCGGAGCGCAGTTTAAGACAGAAACGGATTGTCTTCGACACGAGGAGCAAGAACACAACGAACCCAATGATTTGTTTTTTCACACCAACGTGGTGGAATGTATGAACCTAAGTACAACTTGGAACCAAGACATATAAATGACCGTACATTCTCCGTGAGTCCAACATCCGTTGACTGTACTAGCACGCAAAGGACCATGGTATCGTTGTTGGATTCTTATCTAGATTTCTTTTACGCCAAAGAAGTGTTAAAGCGTCTGCCAGAGGTAATGAAGCGAAACTGCCAAGGTTGTGCAGTGATCTCTTTATCGCAGACGGATCATACGTGTCACCTACTGACCAAGCGTCAACAGTTATCTCTCTACTTCGAGGATATTCTTGATGTGATCGACGAACAGGATATTGTACTCAAGTGGAAAGAAGCCGCCTTTACCTTAAAGGACGTGTCTCCGGGATATCTCGCCCTGTACGAATTGAAGGTGAATTGCCCCGACTGGCGAGACACGATTAAAACCTCCCGTTGGCGGTATCATTTGTTGAAGACGGCGGGTCAACTAATGCAATTGGAGAAGTACTTTATATAACACGAACGCTCTGGGAGCTGTTACTTGCCAGGGTGAAGTTGTAGTGCCAACATGGACTCGACTGAATGTGTTTATCCCAACTATCGCTTCTTTAAGAAACGGATGGAAAGCTATACTATGTGGCCGCCACAGCTGGTCCAAAAGAAGACGGAGCTCGCACAGGCTGGATTGTTTTACAGTAACGTGAGTGATAGAGTGACGTGTTTCGTGTGCGGAGTAATGCTGTATGGATGGAAACAGACAGATGATCCCTGGATTGAACACTACACGCACGCCAAAGACTGTGTCTACCTAAAGATGATGGGAGGCGTAAGACTGGTACGTGAGGACCATTCCAACGGACCCACTACGCTCACCATAGCTGATGAGATGCGGCACGCCGGTTCTCAGCGGGGATATAGAACTCTTCATTCTCAACAGGGGAGGGACGAACCGGACATGCGAGACAGTGATATAGTGACAGTTGTCTGCCACCAATGAATCGTTGTATTCCTTATTGACTGGGTGAAATAAGAAACGGTGCGAACATGAATTGTAACACCCAAACTGTATCATAAGTCAACCTTCGGACCATTTCTATCAAGTGTATGTTTCTGTCCTATAACAGGGTTTGCTATACTCGTTTATGCTTATGTATTAAAGTAGAAAAATGATCTATTATCGTGTTGTTGTTACATGCCGGTGGTAAAAATATAATAAACAACGTATGTCTCGATTAATACGTATTTTATTATGGGTAAAGAAAGTCAGCACATACAATGACATTAAATACATGTATATACAAACATATAAGATGTTATGAACTACTCACAGAACGTGCAGACTCTAATGGGAATGTGTATAGTCGGCTTTTGTGTTCTTTCCAGATGACTTTCAATCAGAGGTCTTGTAATGGGGACCGTCTGATTCGGGTCACGTAGAAAGAAAGAAGAAAAAAAGATAGAAAAGCTTCCATCTTATACAAAAGAAAATGCACACACGACTGAACACGTTTGATGACATAATAATTATATTATATTCGCGATATATACCACCCACATAGAGTAATAAAACACTCGCGGCCACTGACCTTCTTCGTTAGAAAAGAATGCATTATAATTTTCTTATATACTAGTTGTAACCTGTCGTGGAAAATAGGCCTATTTGTTAACCAGAATGTTACTTTATAGTTTTTTTTAAATAATTAAATTATAGATTGATCTTTAGTTGTTTTAAGCTAGGCTTATAACGTTGCAAGAACCAATCCATGTAACAGCGTAATGATAAGTCAGTGTTCGATCGATTGTTTTAATACTACACACATCTCGGGCGACACTCCTGATTGTTCGCAAACTCATTCTCTATACAATGCGGATAGACACGCGAGAACAAGTCGTGTATGTAACGATCATTCAGTCCCGTGTCTGAGCTACTAAATATTCTAACAATGTCATCCATGCTCTCTCCTATGAGTCGTTGGTGTAGAAAATAGATACAATATAGTCCGCACACATTCGAAGTGTCACTCTGAAGACGCTTCTGATTCACAAGCACAGTTCTGCCATGACGTCTAATCCACGAATTAAACAGGGGGTTATAAACCCCCGGATGTTGTCCGTAACTGTCAAAACACTCCACGGTACTGTCTCTAATGAAAAAGGCTATCCAATGACGTCCAGGCTGACTACTCTTATCCGTGTTCGCGATGAATCCACAAGGGTAAGTCGGGATGTCACGTGGCAATCGATCTGCTGCAAAGACGCCTAAAGTCCAATTCTGTAACACCGGGTCGCAGGAAAGAATGCACTGTAGTTGCGAAGTGTTCATGATTGTAGAATGATGTCTCTCTCTCGGTTGATTTCGAAGTAACCCGGTCCTTCGCTGTACACAATGCAGCTCATGGGTTCTGAAAATATACATGATAAAGATACATGGAAATCATAATTTTCTAAAAATATTCCTAGCCATGTTGGAGCATAATCAAAGGGCTGCGAACTCACGAAAGCTTTACGGCGAATGAGTGAAGTTGTTCTATATAAAAAGTAGGTATAATAAAACCACTGCGGCCTCAAGTAAAACTTTACCGCGAATGAAACAAAACATAAAATCCGCGATTTTAAAACGAAAGATAAAAATTGAACATGAGAATGAAACTAACCTGTGAGTCCTGTGCTGAACTGCACCTCGAGTCTGACGTTGCCGCTCTTCACCAAAGCCAGGTATTCGCCGTGATGGGAAAAGTCGGGTTCCAACTGGAAGGTGAAGAGGGTGCTGCCGCTTATAAAGTGATTTCTATCCAAAGCATTGCCTTCATTCTGTCTCCACTTCCCGGCGGTCATCAACAGATTGGTATAAGCCCTCATGATGGCCGTTCCACCAGCGGTGGTAAAGTCCATTTTCAAGGGATTTCCACCCACTGGCATCCCATCCGCGTACAAGGCGATGTGTTGTATTCCACAGTTCTCGAAGTTGAAGGGGTTAGTCGTGTAGTCCCCGTTCAGAGCTTTGCTCTTGACAAATCCGATGATAACGTTTTCCGGTTTTCGCCCTTGAAACATATTGTCCCAGTGGAAGGAGGTGCTGCCCGTCGCCACACTCTGTGATCGACATTCCGTCTTGGTGTAGGGGTATAAGGCTTTTTGTTTCTCCAAGATTTTAGAGTGCCCATAGAGCACGGCCGGATTCACTTTGATTTTTCTGGCCAACACGTAAATGTCTTCAATCTGGATTTTGTAGTTCGTGCTGGCATCTTTGGCGAGAAGGACGAAACTGGCTGGACTTCGGTAAAGCTTGAGTTTGACGTCCACTTGATTTAGCAAGTAACGCTCCATGGCGAAAAGATCGTGGAAAATGGGTCCTTGTAGATCGAGTGTCTTGGACTCCTGAGTCCAATTTCCTCGTGAAAAAAGTCCGTTGTTAGTCCCATTAGGATCCGTCACCCCTGGAGAATCGTCGTCATCCATCATCCATCCTTGAGTCGTCACTTGAGACGATAGCGCGTCTTGACTCTTGTTGAGCAACGTGCGAATGTAGGCGCGATAGGGATTCATATTACAGGTGATACTGGCTTTACTCTGCAATGTCACCTCCGTCGCCGAGAATAGACTTTGTAAAAGCAGATTGGCTGGGCCCACCTTATCCACTGCCAGTTTTCCAAGAGTGGAACCGTCCGCTTTCAGAACCTTCATCTTCACGTACAGTTGCGAATTCTTGAGGTCCAAGTAATCCGTCGAGTTCTGTCCATTGATTCGAAATTCGAAAGGCGCATCTCCCGACGCATGCGACAAGGGACGAATTTCTTCGTAATATATCTCGTTAACACTCGTCTGCGTGCTGGGCAAGTCAAAAAGATCCAATTCTGACACGAGACCTTCTTTAAATTGTTCTTCGTTAAACACAGACATGGTTTACTTGATTTCGAAGATGTCACTGTGTTCCTCGGTATTTAACAGTCCCGAACTTTTATTTCCGGAGCTTTTCTTATTGGTCCTCTTGTTTACTCCGGTTTTTGTACGTTTCGTGTAGACTGAAGAGAGCTCAGAGGACTTTCTTTTCTTGTTGCTCTTCGGGGGTCCAGTGATATTCTGAAACGCGTTCTCCACGGTCTTGGGATTTATATCTTCTCTCTCGAGGGCCGATTTGGCCTGAGCCGCCGTCTGTTCCGTAGGCAATACCGCTTTAATGATGACTTGTTTCTCCCCCGAGGCCGGAGTCACGTCTATGACACGAGGTCTTCTGCCTCGACCCGACTGATTCAAAGATGCTTTGCCTCGACTCACGCGGTCAAAGAAATCTACCCACACTTGCGGATTCGGCACGTAGAGTTTCATGTTCACCAGAAAGGATAGCGCTTCAAGTGAAGTGTCAAGTGCACTGGCTTCGTCAATTGTGTAGTGTCGTTTCCGTTTTCACGCCTTATATAGATTTCGAAATCCCTCACCTCCCTTTTCGTGACAGAGAGGTAAAAGGGAGTATCCAGTAAATAATCCCACCGGTTTCTGTTATTCTTTTCCAATCGTCGCAACAAGGATTGCTCTTCACCATGCACTATACTTTCCGTACACAAATCGCTGTAAATGTACAATCCTTCGTCCGTTTTGATGTTGGATTTGGCTTTTTCGGTGGCGTGAAACTCGACCAATGCCACCTTCCACGTACCATCTAAATACAGGGGAAACTTGAGCTGTATCCTGAATTTAGACGTAGTATTATCCTCAAAGAAGACGTTGCTCTCGTCACTTTGCACGTAAAGGTAATGTTCCATTTTCGACGCACAACACTTTCGACACACCAAATCACTACTCCTCGGATAAAAATTCGATCACGGGTTTTAACAAAAGAGGCAAAAGCATTCTGTGTTTGACCAAAAGACGTTGTTGCTGCTGACGAGTAAGGTCTTTGGACACCAGGCGACGAATGATCCTTCGACTTTGGAACAGTTTCTTCTTCAGCTTGTCGTCGATGGGACAAGTGCCTCGCAACACGTTGTAAATCGCCTCTAACACCACCTTTAACTGTGTCGGGTTTAACGTTTTTAAAATGGCAGATTTCTGCGCCTCCGTGGACTCCGCTAACAATGCCAGCAATGGTAGATGTTTGCGAATGGTCTCTGTCATGATTTATGACGATGCGGACTCGGGGACAGAGGTATTTAAAGCGTCGACGTCTTCTTCGTTCACCCAAGAGTCGTACTTGGATGGCCAACCTCTCCAGCGTACCAACATCTTTTTTTTGCCACGTCGCCTGCGGGTTTGAAGCACTTTCTGGACCAAATAAGTAGCTTGTTCGTAGGCCTTTTCAATTGAGATTGGTAAAAGGTACCGCTGACGATTTCTCCGTCGTAATCTTTCAATCGATACTGAGGAAGATTGTTACTCTTAAATCGATCATTGACGACGAACAGTTCTCGAGACCAGCGTTCATCGTACTCGCGTTGAAAGGCTCGTCTTAGAAAAGACACTCTGACCAAATCGCCCACTTTGTATTTAAATTTTCCAACCGATGGTGACCGTTGTCTTGCGCTGACAGGCTTGGGTAAGGTGTCGTATTGACGTTTCCAAAGTTCCACAGAGTCTTTGGCGGTGACGCTCTTTGGGCTTCTTTTGATAGATCGATGGTAGGTCTCGTTGTAGCTCTCAGTGACTTTAGCAAGGATGTCAACCCAGTGCCTGACTTGTTTATGCGTCATGTATCGCACGAGTCGCGATTTAATGGTTTTGATGGCTCTTTCGGCATAAGACGCTTTCACTATATTATGAGTTACAAAGAACGTCACGTCTTCTTTTTTGAGGAAGGCTTTAACCTTTTGATTAACAAATTCCGTGCCTTGGTCACTGCGGAGATGTGTCGGTTTCCTTCCCGAATCAAACATACGTTTCAAAGCTCCGAGCATTTCCTGACCCGTGGTGGTTTTCAAAGGCACAGTCCAAATGTACTTAGACAAAATGTCAATGGCCAGCACGAAATAGGCGTAACCATCGTTTTCTTTCTTGTAGTCCGCTAGATTGGCAGTGTCCACATCCCACTGATAATCGACGAAGGGAGCTACCACGCGTCGACGTTTAAATTTGGATCTGGTTTCTCGATGTACGGCGTAGTCTTCCTGCTTCAACAGCCAGTTACGTATCTTTGTCCGAGCGAGGACAAATTTGCCGTCTTTTCTCACCGCTCTGTATAATTTCTCCACACCACCATAGGCTCCGGCCTGACTGGGGTCATAGTAAATGCTGGCTAGATACTTTTCGTAGTTCATAGGCGAAGCCATTTGATTTTCTTTCTATAAGACTCTTTCGAAGAAACGCTTTTTTCTTCGTGGAGAGACTGTCGTTTAACTGGAATGCCCGGAGGTGGGGGTAGATTACCCCTTCCTGTCTGCCGTCTTTTCCCACTCGCCAACAAACTGATAGGAACGTTGAGGTTTGACAAAAGCTTGCCAAATGCTTCTTGACCCACAGGATGAAAGTCTTTATAATCTTTGATGTGCACCTTGATTAGATCAACGATATTGGAACCTGGTATCTCTTTTTCTTTCAATGTCACTTCTCCTTTATCATTCCAAGTAATGTGAGGTCCAATGTAATACAACAAGCTGCGCACTCTGTTCTGCATGGTTTTGGGAAATTGCGGTATCAGTTGTTCTGAAGCACTCATTTCTGTCGCAATTGGTTTTTCCATACTCGTTTCCATTTTTTCGAGTCCAGTCTCTTCTAGCTCGGGTTCTAAGCTAGGGTCAGAAACAGTCGAAGAAGTGGTCCTTTGGCTGTCCGAAAGTAAGCGCTGATATCGATCGTAAGGCAACAACACCGATTTCTTCATGCCGGCTGGTAGATGACGGTATCTTCTCCCCGAAAGACCTTGGTCCGCACGCGATAAGCCTCTTCTGCTCCCGGTGAAAAGTCCAACACTAAATAACCGTAAGGCTGTGAGGTGGCGTCTTTATAAGCGTCCATGAGAAAGGCACTTTTCCCCAAGAACGCTTGCCTGGCCAAACACTGAAGCTGCGACATATCTCTCGGGTTTTTCATCAACACGTACATGTGCGTATTCAGGTTTATCGTGCGACTGTGTTTGCCTTTCCAGTATAGATTTTGGTTGATATACAGCACGCTCAAATGAAGATGATGCACCCCTTTCACGAACAGGCTTTCCATCTGTGATGATCCTGTCACGTCGCCCATCAAATCGTCCAAAATCACCAAGTTGCAATGAGACAGACTCGATAACTCTTTCAGCATCTCCTCAGTCGGTAATCCTTGATGAAAAGTCACGAAAGGCAACTCCTTTTCCATCTCATCAAACAGGGGTTGAAAGATGCCGTAGCAATACACTATTTTTTCTGGGGGCTTGCTGAACATCAAGTCTTTCTCACGCAGCAACCGAAACGTCCAAAATGACTTGCCACTCATGGTGGCCCCCGAGACGGCGATGGACGTACATTCCGGAAAGGGATACATGTTATTAGTAATGTAGATTAGAAGCGTTTCTCCCTTATATATGTTCTAATCTTCGAAATTACTAGCTAGCATGTCAATCAACTCTTGATCCCGAACTTCTCGTTCTTGCGGCGGAAGGGGACAGAGCGTGATGTCGAGAGGTACGGTGCGAATGCCGTCCTTCAATACTTTTCTTTTACAATACAAGTAAGAGAAGCCCCGTTTCTCTTGAGTGTAGGTAAACACGGCGTTGTTTCTTACACGAAAACCTCGGTTTTTACTACTTTGAGCTTTGCGGGTCTTTAAAACGTGCCGAAACTTGGTCATTGGGTCTTTCAGATGGCGTTTGCTTACACCTTTCGAGCTAAATTTATACTCTTGGACACGACGAGAACGTAGATGGTTTTGCCTTCTTGACTTCCACCCTTTGGCCTTGATCAAAAGACGAGAGGCAGCTATGAGCGTACTGGATGGCTTTCGTGCTTTACGCACTATGTAGGTCTTGCTACACAAGCTTATCATTTCGTCCCCCTGGTACTCCAATTTGAATAGGCCTGGGGTACGCTTGTCGTACTTGCTATGTTTCGAACAGCACGTGCGAGGGAACCAGTGGTGTTGGGCATCAGCTTGGATGTCCATGTCGGTGCAGAAACCTTTCAGCCCGTGTTCAAAGCGCTCGCATGTTGGGCTTGATGACCTCATCCAAGCAGGAACCGGAAATGGCCATGTAAGCGCTGTCAGTATCCATCTCGCAATATTCGAAATCTGCTCGGTCTATGTAGATGTCCATGAACTCGTAATAAAACTCGAGCATGCGTAATTTGGCGTACTGTAAAATGAAATAGCCCAATTGAATGGGCAGGTCCAGTTTGATTTTTCGTTTGGCCATTTCCACTTCGTAGAACTGTTCTTCGAGGTCGAGACATTCCAATTTTTGGAAAAGAGGATCGTTCACTTTGAGACACGTGTCATTTTCGCCTTGGACAAATTTGACTTCTCGATGTTTCGTTTTATCCATAATAAGGGAGCCGTAGCCCGAATTACCGATCACTTTCATCGTGTCGGCGATGATTGCTGTATGTGGGTCTGCATCCCCTTGTCGTCGAGCGTCACTCACCTCCCTGACAAACTCTTTAAAGCATCGCTGTTGTTGAAATTCCACCACTTGGTATATTTTAGTGATGACCAAACCATGATTGAGGTACCACCGGAGGAGCGGGGTAGCCCGCAAAATTTGTCGGGCTTTCATGCCACCCACCAATAAGCGCCTTGGTTTATCAGACAGCTGATATTCCCAAATGTGAGCCTGCATGTGCTCCCCTATGGCTTCGAAGGGAATCTCTGTGGTTCAGAACAAGAGAGACATTTCTTGAAAGTATTCGTAAGGGGTCATGGTGGGATGTTGATAGTAATTGGGCCATTGATGCGGGACCTCGATGTCCGCTTCCACCATTCCAAACAAGGCTCCATTGACCACGCCTTGTAAAATGGTATTTTCCGAAATCTTGCCCTTGTGATCGCGAAAGAAATCCGGGCGTCTGGCATCGATAAAGTCGTAGATGGCCGGAGTTTGTCGACAATACTGGCGAAATTCACACTCCCACATTTCGATGACATTGTGCTCCTTCTTGAGGTACGCCGTTGTCTCTTGGGTCTTGCGAAATTTGTGAGCTCGGCTGGCAAGCCACTTCTCGTCTCTAATTCCTCTCGTCACGTCGCATAGATGACCGTGCCAATAACGCCCTTGAAACTGCAAGACGGTGGATTTGTGTGCCGGGTTGATAGCCGGAATGAAACCATCAACGGGGTACTTGCCAACTCTGACTTCCTGACCGGTGTTGAGCCTATGTTGAATGGAAAGACCCTGAGTGTGCGCGTGCCAATCCATCCAATAATACGCGGACATGTACTTATCGCGAAGCTCGGGTCGAAAATCGTTATCAGCGAGTCGACGCACGAAGGGACCTACAGGCATGGGTTGTCCAATGGCTTGGAGGTAGAGCGCATTGGCGTCAAACCCGAGAATAGCGCCGCACGTCTTCTGACCTCGTATTTGGGTTTGACCCGCACAGTGGTGTCGGGTAAAGATGATGCTGGGCCCTCCGACAATGTTTCGTTTAATGGTCTGATAGAGGTCCGCATTCTGTTTGTCAAACAGAGCGAAATTGGCATTTTCCTTCTTGGCCGTCTTGAAGAGCAGTTGACGGGCGATGCCTGGCACAGAAATAGCTGTCTTGAAGACGTCGATTCCTTTTTCGAAATAAAACTGTTGGAATTTGCCCACAGCTTCGACGAATGGTCCAACGTCCAAGTTGTTGTACCAGACGAGAAAATCCCGAAAGGTAGTCATCTGCATGTCTGTCCACACGTGCTGACAATACTGGTACTCCTGCTCGGAAATGTTCATAGCCTTCAACTGACTGTAGAAGGCCTCGTGGGGAGGAAGCGTGGTGGCCTCGAGCTTGGTGATATCGTCGAACCACTCGTAGCAAAAATAACCTTTTTGTTCCGTCACATGGTAAGCCTTTAGAAAGCCGGCGTAGGAAGACCCAGGTGCCAAGAACTGGGATATGTCCAGGAATTTCAATGTCTCCGTGGCGATGCAAGCGTAGGCGTTGTTTTTCTTCACTACGAATGCACTACAATCCTCGTGCATGTTGAGGTGCTTGGCCAAGCAACGTTTAATCAGATTGAGATCGTACTTGGCCGAATTGAACCCAACACAGGCACCTGGGACATATAGGTCTCCAATTGACTGTAGAGTTTCTGAAGCGGATGAGAGTTTTTTTTAGATTTCTCCTCTAAAGCTGTAGCTTCAGCGTCATCTTCAGAGCTGCCCTCCAAATCTAGGTCTTCCTTATTCTCCTGGTCCTCCCGCCGAAGTTTCTCATCGATGGCTTCTAGCACCCAGTCCCATTTCTCTTCGGCCAGCTCGGAGACCCGATGTGCAATACGGTTCATACGGGACACCATCGTTTTTACAAGCTGATCCTGGTCAGCGTCTACAACACACACGGGATCCGTATGTCCGTCCACGTTACTACAGATAGATACGCTAATAGGGACGTGTTTCTGGGTCCACTGCAGAGCGTCTGTGGGGCAGTCTTGAACCTTCTGGAGAATCGCCTCGAAGTCGTAGCACATGAACCAGGGAAAAGTGCGTTGGTCTTCGGGAACATTGATCTCGTACTGGTCCAGTTGGTTAAATATGCTGTCTCTCGTCTGATGAAAGCCGCCCGGATAGACAAACTTAGTCTTGTTGGCACAGCTTTTCTGATGGCGATGGAGGTCACTTGGTTGTTTGA
Source organism: Azorinus chamasolen (assembly GCA_963576725.1). Lineage (NCBI taxonomy): Eukaryota > Metazoa > Mollusca > Bivalvia > Cardiida > Solecurtidae > Azorinus > Azorinus chamasolen. The sequence continues at coordinate 8,592,254 of OY755244.1, forward strand.
AATGACGGTCGCAGGTCTGGCATCGGTACTTTTGGGCGTACTGGGCGAAGTTTCGGATGTACGACAGATGATTCTCATATACATTCACGCACATCGTAGTGTCGTGCTGACCTCGAGATTTGTAGACAGACCTGGCGAAGCCGTCTTCGGTCAAACTATAGACTTCGAGGTTCACGCTGAAGCGGGTTTCAAACTCGGGAAAATCCTCGAAACTCAATCCTTGAAAGTCTTCTTTAGGCTCCTCGGTCCACTGTCGGTAGAGTGCCAGGGCTAAACCGTCGATGCATCTGATTTCCTGATCACGATGGAGAGCGAGACAACGAAAAGCGCAGAGGTTTTCCTTGTACAGCTTCCCGTTGTGTTGATTCTTCACTAAAGGATAAAGGCTCTCCTTTTTCATGAGGTAGTCGGGAAGCTGACCTTGCCCCAAAGGGTAAAATGTTTCGGTTACCAGCAAGTGGACATTAGTCACGAGCACTGGGACCCACTTGGTGTCGGGTCGTTGTCTCAAGAGTTCCGTTAGGATGTCTTTGGTCTCCAGTTGGCGGCGAAGACGCTGAAGATCAGCCCTTCTCGACACGTAGACCGGACTGTCAAACACTCCGCTATTGGTGTACGGGACAAAATATCGGTAACGTCCGGTCTCTCTATTCTGGAGAATTACTCCGAACACCAGATTGAGGCGAAAAGCCCTCTGTTGTCGCCGATAGATATCCTGAGCAAACCCCATCAACTGATTCAAGCTGACGTCGTTTGTGATAGGGAAATTGTAGATGGTCTGGATGGGACCCTGTCGATGATGCTCCAAAATGATTGGGGCATTAGCCTCATAGACCTGACGCAGAGCGTCGTCTCCATTCCAGGGTGCAGCCTGATCGCGTCCCCAGGGTCGAGGTTGTAACGCCCCACCTACTTGATTGTAGTGATGCTGCATTCCGTGAAGGTAGAGATCATGCCGATTGTCGAATGCTTCGGTGCAGCGCCGACACCTGAACTGGGGTAGATCCGGCATGGGTGGTGTCTCGATAAGTGGATGGGAAGGATGATGTCTGGATTTTGTACGGTTCGGCTTCTTGGGTTGAGATATATGTTCATGCCACTGAAGATGTTGTCGTAGTCCGTGGGCCGTAGAACAACGTTTGTCGCACCGAGGACAAAGGTGATCTGTCAGGCAGGTATTCTCATTATTGCAACTTTTTTCGTGTCGAATCATGTTGCTGCGATACCCGAAGACTTTCTGGCATTTTGAACATGAAAAGGTTTTATTGTTGGCTTTACTTTGGGGAGGCAGAGGTCGGTGGCCTTGGCAAGAGCGCTGGTGTCGATTTTTGTTGGAGGCATAATTGAATATTTTGGAGCAGAGGGGGCATACAAAACTTTCACTGCCATGCGTGGCCTTTTGGTGTTGTAATAAGCTGGATTTCGTCGTGAAAGACTTGTGGCACTCATCGCAGGTGAAGTCAACTCTCTGAAATGAAAGAGACCTGTGTAATAATTGTTTGCTTGTTTTCTTTAATGAATATTGAGAGACTAGAGAGAGAGAGAGAGAGAGAGAGAGAGAGAGAGAGAGAGAGAGAGAGAGAGAGAGAGAGATGAAACAATCTCGCTGACATACGGTTAGGGGCAATATCGAGCGCATTGTTAGTTCAATTGTCAGTTTAAGATGCTTTGGTCTTAAACAGTGGAGTGTTTTCTTACAATAATACCACGGTTTTATGTATAAAGCGTTACACAATTCACAAGTTCAACAAAATAGTGCTGAGTATGCTTATATTTAGAGATCGGTGTTCTGCAGTTTTATCTTCCATAGCCTGATGTAGACGAGGGTCTTCAATGTGCTGACCTTGGTGGGCGTTATCTCCAGACTGAAACTTAAATGATAAAAGGGTCTGTTTTATAGAAGTGGACTCCAATCAACCGAAGGGGTTATTGTCTTTCCTCTACGTGTCTGGACTACCGTGCTATAAAAGAAAATTAATAGGACGCTCCTAGGAAAGTGTGGTCATATTTAGACTGATTTATTATATAAAAGATCGTGAATTTTTTTTTATTTTGATGAATCTCATATCTCTAATCGTTAATACGTTACCAGGCCGTAAACTTAAATACTAATTCAATTGTTGTACTACAAATACAAAGCGATTCAAACCTGTAATTTGATAATTGTAGAAGCTATAATTTGATAAACTTTGACTTACTTGGTTAGACAGGAAGTCGAGATCACGGTGCAGTTGCTCACGACTCTCTAAATCGTCGTGGTTCTGAATAAAGGCTCCGCACCATTTGCAAGGTCTAGCCATGCTGAGAATGATAATGAAGAAAAAAAATGTTAAGAAATCAAAATATGTTTTATTTCATTTACATCTGTTATCATATTTATTAGTTACTTACAATTTAAAAATGCGCGGAAAGGATCGTGTCTAAAACCCATAAATAAATAAGCTTTACTTCTATTCTTTTTTTTTTTTTTTTTTTTTTTTTTATCTCTATAAAGTAATTGAAAGCTACCTTGTACAACATTTTCGGTGACTAACGCTTTTTTTTACACTGGTTTGTTAAATGGCTATTACGTGATTGTTACTATTTACGTATTATCTCAAATTTATTTATTAATTTAAATGTTTATTTATTTCAAAAATCTGATTAGTTTATTTATCCTTTTAACTGATTTTATTTTATATTATTATTATTATTGCAACTATATAATGCGACATACTTAATTAGTTTAACACCGACAAGTCTAATTATTTTATTTATCCATTTAATTATTTTTAATAATTTCATTATTATTATTATAATTATTATTATTATTATTACTATATAATGTGAATACACTTATTAATTTAACATCAAGGCTCTTGTTTCCCGACAAGTCTAAAATCCGAGTTAAAAGCCGAGTATTAAACTAGAGAATAAACGGTTTGGTAAAACTATGGTTTTGGGTTGGGGGTTTTACTGGTGTTTTTTACAACGCGTTAAATATTTTAAAATTATTTATTCATTTACGTTTTATTTATTTCAAAAAACTAATTATTTCATTTATCCTTTTAACTGATTTTTGATTTGATTTTATTATTATTGCAACTATATAACCCGACATACTTAATAATTTAACACCGACAAGTCTAATTATTTTATTTATCCATTTAATTAATTTTAATAATTTCATTATTATTATTTTTATTACTATATAATGTGAATACACTTATTAATTTAACATCAAGGCTCTTGTTTCCCGACAAATCTAAAATCCGAGTTAAAAACTGAGTATTAAACTAGAGAATAAACGGTTTGGGCGAACTGTTGATTTGGTTTTGGGTTTTACTGGTGTTTCTTACAACGCGGTAAATATTACGGCGTACCGTATTGATTTCTAAATGAACACTTCCGCTTCAGCGAAAAACGAATTTAGCTACAAAAATAAGGTTTGGGCGACGTGTACATCACTGTACATATACTGACGATTTCGGGAAATGGTTACCTATTGTCAGCAATTCACAATGTAACAGTACGGGTCCAAAAAACGCGAATTGAATTCGATCGTTTACAGAGGTCAAAGGCTGTGTATATTTAGGCGCGATATATGAACAACGGGTAAGGGATATTTATAAAATGTGCGTAAGGTGTTGTCTACTCTACCATCTTATGCGGGACAACTAACCAAAATACGTTGAGGATGTTAAAACGAGTATGGGGTAATGGATTATACGGAGGAAATTATGTCTTATTACATTACGATTATTCTTTTCTGGACTGTAAATTTTGAGAGATTATCGAAAATTTCAGTCAGAAAGGTATGATAAGGCATTTGCAAGTCAGCTATTGAAATCGCAAATAGGATTAAATGAACAGCGCTAGGAATATTACAGGTAACAATGTTTTCTTCACTTTTTATTTTGAATTATTAATTGGTTTCTATCATCTATGGGTTAGACAAATAATATTCATGTATATAACACTAACAAGCTGAGTACCCAGGTGGGGGGCTAGGGGGCCCGGCCCCCCCCCCCCCCCCAGCTGGCTGCCAAGATACCATTTTTTTTAATGGGCCCTTTTTAGTTTTCAGCTTAATCTACCGTTTTGAAATTTTACCAAGGCACTTTTTAGTAACCGATAGTTTCCTCCCTGGAAGAGATTATCTGTTAGTTCTCTTAGACACAGACAGACCTGTCACACTGTGATCCACGCTTGGCCTATTTTGGTATGGACCAATCAGGAGAATCCCCCGCGGAGACCCGAATTACGTAATCACGAGTTGGTTCCGGTTTTCGCTATATACTAGAGTTTAGCAAATAAATTATTCAGGAACCAGTTGTGTCAAAATGCAATTGCTACGTTGTTCACAAACATTGTCGAAAAATTAAGACAAGGGGTGTGACGTATAACGACGTTATTAAGCATATCTTGCTACAAAACGCAGTATACACGTCGACCGATAAGCGTTTTACTGACATTGATCAATAGCTAGTAATGAAAGAATAACTCCGAACAATTCGAATGATAAAAAAGTATGAATGATTCGTCCCCAGATCGATTGTACTGAATAAATCGAGGTTTGCTAACGTTTTTCATGGATTTGTTTGGTGACTTGAGATTGGGAAATTTGATAAAAAAAATGGGTGAAAAACATACGTTTTGCCATTGGGGATATAGCCGAATAAGGGCTATAAATTCGGTTAAAGAAGCCCTGAAACTTATTGTAAATTAAAACAAAATGAAATGTCTTTTTCATTGTATAAATAAATCTGTTATAACCAGGCAGGCATTTTTTTCACTTGAAAGGGAAAACATTGCTACCCGCTTTTATATTGTAAAAATGGCTAATTAGGGGAAACAATCAAGCGCAGTTTGCCAATTGGGGAAAAACCTGAGGTAAACCCATTTTTAGGGGAAAACTGCATATGATTTTAAAGGAAATCACGAGTATCTGCTATATAGACTCTTGAGACAGTGTAGTGCATAGACTGTTAAGTGAATCCATTACTGTAAACACGTAAAATAACGCGCAAAATAAAGAAGACTATAGAAGATAATCGGCTCGAAACCGGACCAGCTATAAAACGCTGCAACCAGCATGAAGAAAGCACCATGAAAACAGCCTAAGAAACCAAGTGTTTATATGGGATCAACCCATATCCGGCTGAAGAACTATGTGAACTATGTGAATAGAAAAAAGCCCTGCCATGTGAGCGATTAAGGGCCATCATGGCCCTCTTATTAAACTGTAACATTTCATGTTTGTAGTTTTGATCAGTGTTATTTTCACATTTAGAAGAAAGAACCCATTGTGATGCTATGGTTAGTTGAGTGTATATTTATTTGGATATTTTGCTTTTTTGTATATAATTTGGTAATGTTCAGAAAAACAAAATAATCTGTATATTTGCATTTCAGTTATTTATTCTTACAGAAAAAACTTTTCGTATGTCTGTATGCCTGTCTGTAAATGGCAAAAATCTTTAGACATGGTCACATATCTGTCTGCATTTGTGTCAATGGCAAAAAAAACTTTAACCAAGATCACGTCTGTCTGTCAATGGAAAAAATCATTAACACATATCCGTCTGTAAGTCTATACACTGAAACCCAGGTGTAAACGGAACTGATTTCCTATATTATAACATAAATAATATCTTGATAGAGTGATTCAGATAGCAGGAAATTGCACCATTCAATGTGGCAAACCAAAAAAAAATCGGCTACCGGGAGGGGACACCCCTCCCGTGCCCTCCCCCACCTAGGCCCCCCCAGCAAGAATTTCCTGGGTACGGCCCTGAGCTCTTAAAATGCATTAAAATTATGTACAGTGTTGGTAAGCGTTAATTGTGTATGAGCTGATATCCGCGGCAGAAATTACCCAAAACCACAAACCTCATCAAGCAATGCAATTAAATTCGTACACAATACTAAAAGATCTCATTGGTATATGAAATACTTCTCACTTAAAGGTGTTATGCCTTTTAAAACAGGACATTCGTTTAGAAGCTTAACATTTTGATATTTCATGAAAACTTTAAAAAATTAAAGACCTGTTGTGTAACTAAAATTCGGTAACACATCGCGCTCTCAACGAAGTTTAGTAACTAAAAACAGTAAGTAGGTAGATGGACTTACCTGTACAACTCTCAATCTGTTGTCCTCAGAAGTATCAAGATAACATAAATTCCCGAATATATTTTAACACTATTTAAACTTATGAGAAACACTGGTTGTTTACTAGATGTTAGAATCGCATGTATTGATCTGTCTTTCACTTCATTATTTTTTTTTTATTGTCACTTGAGTAAAACAAATATTTAACAGCGGATGGTATATCTAATTGTTGGATCCCGTGGTCACCAAATTCCGTTAAGGGTTTATATTTCAGGTAATTATTAAATTGGCTGGTACCCGTTGTCACTAAATTCCGTTAAGGGATTATATTTCAGGTATTTATTAAATTGGCTGGTACCCGTTGTCACCAAATTCGGTTAAGGGATTATATTTCATGTATTTATTAAAAAAAAGTATTCATTACATATATTCTATTCCCTCTTTTGTCTAAAGCGACTTTCGCCTTTGTTCTCCGTTGGCCATTACCCTTTAGATCACCCGCTAGGTGCTTGACCTTTAGGTCAGAAGGGGGCCATTGAACTCATCCTAGGTCAAGGGGGGGGGGGGGGGGTGGGTATTGAACTCCTTCTAGTTTAAAGGGGGGGGGGGGTCATTGAACTCACCCTAGATCAATGGGGGTGTTCAGAGGTCAAGATCAAGATCATGATCATGATCTTAGAGGTGGAGCTGGCCAGCGTACCCTACTACTGCTACGCCCTTGATTTATTTGTATTATCTTCAGAATACTAGGTACATTTCGCTACAAAATACAATGAGAGTCACAAAAGGTTTGGATCCTGTGTCCATGCTTATAAAGCTTTTAGCTGAGTCTGAGTTTCGTTCTCAAGCTTTTGATTGGTCAGATTTGAGTTCTCAAGCTTTTGATTGGTCAGATTTGAGGCTTACCAATCAGATTTGAGCCTTAGGCTCAAATCTGACCAATAAAAAACTTGAGAACAAACTCAGACTCAACTAAACGTTTTATAAGCATGGACCCTGATGATATACCTCAAATGTATGCGAGTTGTGTTTTACTTTAACCATTTCAACGCGAACATTGCCACCTGCTGGGTACACATTTGTCTGCTTCAAGTTTTACAGATTTATTTTTCAATTTCTTTAAAGAAAATATAAACAGAGTGTCAAACGATTTGTATCCTGATGAGACGCCAAGTAACTATAAATTGTTTGTTACTGGGTGAATGTTACAGGGACAAAATTAAACAAACGAAACTTGTAGCAGACCACAAAAATGCAGACGACATTATTAGGTAGTAGAAATGTTTAAGATTAATCTTGAAATGCATGACGGGAAAGAATCATCAGTGCCTAAAAAGTGTTGCGAGCTTACACCAAAGCCCCGTTCAGACGTCGTTCCCTGCAGTGTTGAGCTGGATCTTACTTTTATGTTCCGCAGTAGCGTAAGTATCTTATATGTGTTTAAAAACGTGCTCTGGTGCAATGCGCTTTCTGATTCGATGAAGCCAGAAGGTATTTGAAGGTTGTGACCAAGCGTCATGACAAGCTTTAAGAACAGTATTGACCAAGTGTCAAACAGTTTGTCAAATTAGTTCGATGTATAATCGGGATGCAAATAAAATGTTACCTAAGTTTCGTTATTAAGAAACGTGGTAATAAGAAACCAAATAGAATAGGAAACTCAGTGATTTGATAAAATGTCTAACTTGCAGTTTCTTTCCACTTTATGGACTGCAAGCGTTTATTTGCATGTTTAGTTATAGAAGAAAACAAGCTCACACATTTTTACTAGTATCTAAACTATGTTAAGTAAGAATATGACTGGTGAGAAAGGGTAAACGGAGATATGTAAGAAGTGATATGCGAAGAAAAAGAATGATAGACAAAAGATGTACATGTATATGAGATAATTATACACGGGACCAATCTCGTGTTTCTTTTTATACTCGATTTGAACTGATTACCGCACACCCTCCCCTAAACTGCCCACCAAAAAGAGGCCTCTTTAAGGCATGTGGTAGCTTAGCACGGGACTAAAGTCATACGGGTAGTTACATCTTCTGTATTTCTGTATTACCCTTAACCATTTCGCTGCCAAGCTCTGTCGTCTGCTAACTTTGTCGTCTGCTACAAATTTTCATTCTTTTGATTTTCTTCATTTTTGTTTCAAAAACATAGTAACAGTAACAGACAGTTTGGATCCTGATGAGACGCCGAGTTACTCGGCGTCTCATCTGGATCAATTACTAACCTCCTTGAATAAATCTACCGAAAAGGAACAATAACTAGAGAAAAGGGATACTTAAGAATTGTGTATTTTTGAAACCATTGTGATGAATAGAAAATGGGTGATCCTTCGAAAGCAAAAGTAGAAATGCAAAAAGAGAAATTTGCAGACTCGGTTTTATTGAGTCTGTTCATGAGTAGTAATGAAAAGTGCAATACTACTCACGTCCCCTAGCACCGGCTTAAGCAGTATTCAATTTTCAAAACTAAAAACATCAACACTACTGATCCCGAAGGACCAGAAAATATTCACATTTACAGAGGCGTCAATATGAGGGAATGGGTTAACATGCGTGAACTGAGTATATGTTACCTTTGCAAGCAGCGTAGACCCAAATAAATGATCCCATGCAGAATCAGGGTCTGCACTATTTGTCAGTAACATTTTATACAGCTTTCTTTCTATTTGTTTAATCAGAGCTCCAGACAAGATGCGTGCATTAAAAATATTCAAGAACACTTCTTTATTTCTCCACGAAACCCTGTGTTGTGATAATTCTTTAGAATCGTCTCGAAGTGTGGTTACGACATCGGATTTGGTTGAGAAATGACCATTTTAGTTTTTGAATATGCACCTTTATCTGTTGCTCTGTTTAATGTTCAGTAATGGAGGAACCAACGTTAATTATTCAGCAGATAAAAAGTTAAAGAACACCTGCTTTTAACGATACACAAATTTGTTCATTACGTGGTCGCATCAGAAAGGTTATACTGTATGCAATGTCGTTAAATTGATACACCATGTGACCCCTTTGTAGGATCCGTCTGATCTGGGTCTGCCCTGTTTGCTTTTTGAATTATAAAGATCTGAATCTACAGTTTCTGACATGGTCAAGATGTGTGCGTCCATACGCCTTTATAAAATAGAATCTGATAAATATTGATAATGACATTATATCTTACCTGAACATTCATGCAGTGTAACTCAGGACATTCGTTTGAAGATCTGCCCATGCCTCAATTAGCATTGTTCAGACACAGGAATGCATCCTGGTGAAACCGCTGGCCAAACACAATCTAGATGATGGCTTCTTTACGTAACAAATCGAAAGTGCTCGGCAGGTAGTTTAACCTTTAGCGGTGATTGCTAAGTGATTGTAAGTCAGCAACTATGAATAATCGGTCACGGTGGACCCTAGTATATACATAGATATGTGGCATATTTGAATAACGTACCAGAACTAATTTTCTTTTGGTTTATTTCAGTTTGTCCTCTGCGGGATATTGCACAAGGAAGTACGAGTGGTGTTCATGCATGTTCCTGGTGCGAGTGAGTATGCTCAGAGGTCCAGATAACATGCGTAAATTCAAACATTTTCAAGAAAAAACTTCATTATTTCTCCAAAAATCCCTATGTTGTGACCCCTTTAGAAAACCGTCTCTTCGAGACGATTTGGGTATATGTGTGCGCACCGTTATCTGTAGCTCTGCGGTTATTAACCCTTTCCTTCATATAAACGCATGTTCACGCATTTGCAGAGTAACGAGCCGTCTGATCAGAGTCTGTTCTGTTTGCTTATGGAATTTGATATATATTTTTCTTTACTTTCTAAATTTGAAACAATGTTCCATCTTCCATATTTCATTATAACTATTTTGTCCATGACTATTCAGTAGATACCGACAATTGGAAAGTGTTAATGACATGTGGTGGCTTGAAATCTTGTTTTCCTTACTGTTATATCGTTTTACTAGAAATCTGTCAGTCTGGCTCGTAGCGATCAAAATATTATTACGAGTATTTGCCATGTAACTCCCCAAGCTGTTCCGAAAATAACTACACATCTGATCTAAAGAAATGCATAACGAGATCAAATAGTCCAGGGGCATAGGCTTTAGCTTGGATTAAATGAATATGCATTTATCACGTTACTCTATCAATATCCATACAATTAATATTGATAAGATTAATACAATGTTTAGAGCCGTAGCAGAAACTATAGAAATGATATCTTTATCATATCATCAGCAAACAGAGCAGACTCTGACCAGACGGCTCCTATATGAGTCTACTCTGTTTGCAAAGGCGTAGAAAGGCGCACTGATGAAGTTAATGTGGGGAAGTCCGGCGGGGATACCTTTATTTACAATGTTTGTTTAGCTAGGGTGACTTTGAGATAAGTGTGAGGTTAGGACGTCCGTAAACCGGTTTAAACCCCCGGTGACTTTTGTCACTGACCGTTCCAAGGCGGTACTTCCATCTTCCTCCTATTGTATGTTTGTTTTGTCTTTGTGCGTCTCTTGTTGTTTTTTCTACCCATGTATATTTGCTGTTTCCTTGTGTTGCTGTTCGGGCGAGTGTTTGTTCTGTATGTGGTATTTCCTGCATGACTCATTTTTGTACTTTTAATGATTGAGGCGGGTCTTGCAGCATGTTTATGTGTTCCGTGAATATACGTTTTGGGTAAGAGTGAATATGCTTAAGGAATTTTCAAACTAAAGAGTTGACTGGTAAGACTGACAGGTTTTCAGTGTCTCTCATCCGCATGAGGTTGTCTCCTCTCCACCCGGGGTTACAATGGGTACATGTGAGGTCACTAGCTGGTACTACGGCTGGGTAATATGTTAGCAGTGCTTAATATTATATATGAATGGCTCACTGACCAGGAGAGTAAATGTATAGTCGGCTGAGCGGTCATTCGGACTGACAGTAGACTGTAAATAAGTACTTTTTATCCCTGATCGGTGCGGTTGGTTCTATTTACAGGTCTACGTATTGTTGCGATGTTTGCTGCGCTGGATTCGTCGGAACAAATTGCACTGAAGGTATACGAGCATTTAAAATGCATGGCCATTGCACGTACCACTCCAGTCTCAAATAAACATGCGCATGCGTTCCAAATTTATCTCTTTAACCATGCACATACGATAGCCTGCAGACTTCCCTGGCCATAAAGGTGCCAACAATGTATACATGTACTGGCATATGCGGGATTGAAACATTATTTAACATTGTGAATGTGTCATACTATGTCTATGCGGTGCTGTCGTATTCTCTGGTCTTAGAATGTTTGTGAGTTAATTAAATAGTTGTACTGTGCTTGTCTATAGTAGGTATCTATATGCAATATATTAATACTAATTTACGTGATATGCATTCATTGGGACTCCACATTGAACTACCTCTTTGATATAGCGAAATACAGTAGAACCTGTCTTAAGCGGTCATCAAAAAGAAGTTTAATTATGGGTTTGTATGCCAGGTAGTAGCTTAATGCAGGTATTGCAGGATACACCTGAATGGGGCTTCTGCTTTACTTGTGACCTGCATTAAGCAATCACATGCTTTTTGAGAATCCCATGTTGAATAAATGAATAACCGCTTAACACAAGTTATTCTTGTAATGTTTTGTGGATTTTCATGTTATATCTCTTGTTCGGATATGCTATTGTATTCGAAAATATCGCACAGTTAGCTTAAACTGACCCTCTTGCTATTCCAAAACATCAGTTGTGATATAAAATGGAAGCAAACATAGAGACTCGGTGCATTAATGTGTACACTATACGTCAAAATTAGCTTATAATGAAGGGTGATTAATGCTATGATACAGTTGTCCGTTAGCTGCGTTTGTTCCTTGATATTATCGGCCACAGTACCTCAATATACACAGTCTAAGATATAGAGGATCTGTTGCGAGTTGTCTTTTAAGATCACATGTTCCTAAACGAGCCTTAGAAAATGTCCTTAAGCGAGCCTTGGCGAGCTTAATACCATTTTCTTGGTGAGTTTAGGAACATGTGATCTTAAAAGACAACGAGCATCAGATTCTTTTTCTCACATATCACAAAAGTGTATTTTCGCCGTTTAAATGACATGTCAACATAGGTTTCCATGACTTGACGTCATATATGACGTCATACGTTCTAAAGTGATCTTACACGTGTTACAGATAAGGAAATCTTAACCTGTTGCTCTAACTCGGAGATAAGGGAAGGTACGTGAGAAATATAAATATGTTGCATCAAGTAATAACAGTATACACACGATCCGTACAAAATACCCATCTGGTTTATTTGCAGTGATCGGCTATTATCATAGCAAAAAATATCCACGTATATATTTGACCTAAATATAATACTTAATTTTATTTAGCACCCATGTTTTACAAACAGTATAATTTGCATCTACATGTGTAAGGTATACTTATTGTAAATACATAAGCCAACTCTACATGGTTGTAACGTATTAAAAATTATTACAAATAATGTCTGAATATGCAAAATTAACAATAGAAGGCACAGTCGTGTGTTACTGTAACCCTTTACTCTATGTATATTCTTGTAAGAAATAATGACTTTATGTATATCAATAATCTGAATTGTATGGTGGCATATCAAAAAAGAAAAGTCGATCATGGTGGACACTGTGCAATGAGACGTGTATTATTTCATAAGCAAACATAGCAGGCCTTGGTCTTACGACTCCTATAGGGGGTCTCTGATCTGGGTCTATTCTATTTGGGAAGGTGTTCATGGGGCAAATGATTAAGATACATCTGGTTGACGTGGTGCGTTGAAATTATTCAACCAGGCGCATCATTTGCAGGTTTTGCGTATACATAGCAAAGTAGATAACAATACGACTTCCCGACCACGATGTTGGTATGTCTTACATATAGATATTGACGAATGTGCTGAAGGGCATCATGGATACGTTCATCCTGCCTCTTGCGAAAACAGCTATGGTTCCTACAGCTGCATTTGTCCTGCCGGTTACATACTCCAAAGCCACAAGGCGACTTGCGAGGGACACTGGTGCAATGGAACGACGTACACGTTTTGTTACAAAATTTGCAGAAGGAGGCCCTGCTTTGGATGGTGGGGTAACAAACGATGCACGTAAGAACATTTTCTTAAAGAAATACTATGAACGTATAAATATATTTAACTACGTGCGTCGTAAACTTCTGTCTGGACGTTAATTTGCACGGGACGATTTATCCGATGTAATTTAATCAATTATGTCCGCGGCATTATTAGACCATAGGAGGTACACGTAGATTTTAGTGAACTACATCCTTAACCATCTCCTCTTAAACCACTGAATGGATTTCCACCATATGTCACAGGAATAATTTATTGGTAAACGTTTATCAGATGTATATAAATCATTTCGGTCTGGTGCATATTAAATAGGTTAAAGAATATATTTTAATTGCCACTTACTTTAAATATCATCTTAAACTTTTGAATGGATTTTCACAAAAATTCAATGAATAATCTGTAGATTATCTGTAATCAGATTTGTACTAACCGATTTATTCCCACATTATTTGAAGAAAACACGTCAAATATCACTGTGGAAGACTCCATGTTTCATATTGAGGAGGCACAGCTAACAAAATATTTGTTGGAACAAGCCATTGACATCGGTGGTTTTAGCAAACAGTGCGGACCCTGATCAGAGGGATCCTTATGGAGCCTTCTGATCTGGGTCTAAGCTGGTTGCCTACGACCTTTTAATCGACACTTGGCACAAATAGGTAAATTAGTTTACGTCAAAGGAGCTATTATTTAACGCGCAATATCTATAAATATATATTTCCCCCATAAACCATTCAGTAGACATCCGCCAACTGTCACAAAAAGATATTCACGTGATCTTCTGTCCAATTCTGAAAGAAGCAGGTCCTTCAATAGCAAACGTAGCAATGGTAATAGAGAAAATTGTCGACTCGGTTTTATTTAATCTGCTCATGATCAGCTATGTAAAGTGCAACACTACTCACACCCTAGCACCAGCTTAAGCGGTATTCCTTTTTCATAACTAAAAGCATCGAACCTGATGATTCTGAAGGATAAGAAACTATGATAACACTGACACTTAAGATGGTATTCTGCCAAATAGAAATACAGTGGCCCGGATAACGTTCGTAGGTGGACATAATATATCATTTAGCCTATTATCCAGGTGAAGGAATCTTGTTCTATGGAATGATATATGACTGATTCAGCCTTTTTCATATGCAATTGTAATTATTGAGCTATCTGATATTCATACACCCACTTTTTCATGAATATTTACAGGACATGTGGTAGAATGGCGTATTACAAAATACGCAGGAATCTAGCTTTCACCATGACTTGATTTAGTTCTGTCTTTACAACGTGTGTGTTTATTTAAACCATTCTTTCATCTTGATGCCTCTGTAAACGTCACTTATAACCATTATTTAATTTTGCTCCATAGGAGGAAATGCTCTATTTATCACATTGTTTCAAAACTACAAAATTCTAAAAGTTTTATGCTTAGCTTAAAACCTGATACACAGACCGATATTGTTAATGCTTTTAATAAAACTTCAAGGTATTTAGACGATATTTTGAATTTAGATAATCCTTATTTTGATACTATGGTTTCTTCAATCTACCCAAAAGAACTGTCTTTAAACAAAGCGAATCAATCTGACATTAATGCTTCATTTTTAGATTTGAATCTTTCCTTTTATTAATAAAGGTATTGATTTTATTGACCTCCAAAGTATTTTTAGAGACAAAAATGTAATTGACACTATTCCTAAATACTTTAAAAATACAGAACCACCTATCATTTGCTACAAATATAACAAACCCATCAGAAATACAATTTTCAACTATAATAAAATTGTGGCCGACCTTAATATTAATGATAATATTCCTGATAATTGAGATTGCGCCACCTCAAAATTTTGCTATTCTCCGGCTGGTCATGTGATTACTGGTAATTTTGAGATAATTAAAGATAAACGTCTACGATCTCTTTTGAATAAAGGTCCCAAATATAGAATACCATCCTTGATAGATTTTAACTCTTGTCGAGTTCAGATTGCGGAGGCTTTACAAAATTTTAGTATTAAATGGTGTCGAAGAGAACATGTTGAGTCTAATGCCCTTTCTTGTTGGAAAAAACTAATTTTTGATATAATAGATAAACGCATTTCCTTTTACAGCTCTAATAAACACCTTCTTCCACCTAAACCTAGAACTTCATTTAGACATCTTAAAAAGGGTTTACAGGATTTCCATTCAAAATACGTTTTTGTTCCTGCTGATAAGGCATCAAATAATGTGATTATTATTTGACGATTACATTATATCGATGTCTTGAAACAGGAAATTATTAATACCAAGTCATACATTTCAGTTACCACTGACGAAAAGACCATCATTTCAGACCATGTCAAAAAGTGTGAACAATTTGGAACCGATATTAAAATTACACAACATAAACTTCCTACTATGTATTGGTTACCAAAACTACATAAAAAACCATATAAAGCGCGTTTCATTGCAAATTCTAGTTCATGTACAACTACTAAATTGTCTATACTTTTGACTTCTTGTTTAACGAAGGTAAAGGAACATGTAAAATTTTACTGTGATAAGACTTATGAAAATTCTGGAATAAATCTCTTCTGGTCTATTAAGAACTCTTCAGAAGTCTTAAACAAACTTAAGAACAAAAGGTATCTTGCATCCACTGTAAGCACGTACGATTTTTCTACTCTGTACACAACTCTTCCTCATATTTTAATTAAGGATAAGCTTACTAACTTGATCCAGAAAGTATTTGCCCGAGAAAGAACATCATTCTTGGCATGTAATGCTGAAAAAGCTTTCTTTACTGACGAGCAAATGAAATATTACACCAATTGGACTTGCTCAGAAGTTTGCGAAGCACTAACCTTTCTTTTGGATAACATATTTGTACGTTATGGGAATGCTATATACCGTCAGGTAATTGGTATTCCCATGGGTACGAATTGTGCACCACTTGTCGCAGATTTGTTTTTGTACTGCTATGAGAGAGATTTCATGTTGAGTTTGAATCCTCAAACACAAGAAGATGTTATAAAAGCCTTCAATGAAACTTGTCGATATTTGGATGATATTTTTAACTTAGATAACCCTTTCTTTGATGCTCTGATTCCTACAATTTATCCTAAAGAACTCAAATTGAATAAAGCTAACCCGTCCGACAATTATGCAGCGTTTCTTGACCTAGACCTTAAAATTAATAATGGAATGATTTCTTCTAAAATATATGACAAAAGAGATGATTTTGATTTTAATATTGTAAATTTTCCTCATCTTGACGGGGATGTTCCCCGTGCTCCATCTTACGGGGTTTATATATCTCAACTTATGCGTTTTGCTAGAGCTTGTTCATCTATTGACGATTTTAACAGTCGAAATCTCATTTTAACTGATAAACTGCTTAAACAAGGATATAGATACCATAAACTAAGAAAAACTTTCTCTAAATTTTACTATCGAAATCTCTCGCTTATTGGCAAGTACAAATGTAATCTCAAGGTACTTTTGCGACACGGTATTTCACATCCGGAATTTTATGGTGATGTGATTTACAAACTTCGTAAAATTATTGGACATACCCATTTTCTCACTTTGTTCATCAAATATATAAAACAATTCATTAAAAAGGGATATGATCCTGTATTACTACAACATACTGCATGTTTGGTTGTGAACCCTTTTACAGTTGGCAATCACGCTGGCCTCTTTGCATGTACGCCGACAAGAAAGGTTTAGTACTCTATGAAGGCGACCTCTTAAATCCAGAAATGGAAGGAGAACGTCGGATATCTGTACTATTTCATTTTTGTCGTACCCTTTATTACTTTTCTACAGTTACTCTGTTTGCAGCTCAATCATTGAGTACAATAGCGATAGGTGGATACAGTATTTTCAATAAAATGTTTTTTTGTTATACATGCACTTTACCACTGTATTTGCTGTCGCGGTTGTTGTAGATTAGTCGGAGAGGGGATACGTTTATTTACACTGTTTGTCTTTTAGGATGGGGATGGAATAAGGGTGAGGTTGGGCGCCCATAAACCGGTTTAAACCCCCGGTGACTTTTGTCACTGACCGTTCCAAGGCGGTACTTCCATCTTCCTCCTATTGTATGTTTGTTTTGTCTTTGTGCGTCTCTTGTTGTTTTTTCTACCTATGTACATTTGCTGTTTCCTTGTGTTGCTGTTCGGGCGAGTGTTTGTTCTGTATGTGGTGTTTCCTGCATGACTCATTTTTGTACTTTCAATTACAAATGATAAAGTTTCGTCCAAAGTATACGATAAAAGAGAAGATTTTAATTTTAAAATTGTTAATTATCCTTTTCCAGATGGGGATGTGCCACGTTCTACATCTTATGGGGTTTATATTTCTCAACTTATTAGGTTTGCCCGAGCCTGTTCTTTGCTTGAAGATTTTAACAGACGTAATTTAGTTATAACTGATAAACTTCTTAAGCAAGGTTACAGATATCACAAACTTCGGAAAACCTTTTCTAAATTTTATTATCGGAATTTACCTCTCATTAGTAAATATAATTGCAATCTACGGACGTTACTGCGACAAGGCATTTCTCAACCAGAATTTTATGGGGATGTTATCTACAAACTTAGGAAAATTAGGGGTCATATCCATTTTCATGATTTGTTTATAAAACGCATTAAAACATTTAAAAAGAAAGGTTATGATCCTATTATATTGCAACACACTGCATGTTTGGTTATCGACCCTTTTACAGTCGGTAGCTACGCTTCCCTCTTTGCTTGCGCGATGACAGGCCGAGGGTAGTACTCTATGATGGTATACTCTTAAACTTGGATACAGGAGGAGCTTACCAGACTCATGTATTACTTTTTCCCTGTCGTGCCCTTAACGGCTTACCTGCAGGTGCTCTGACTTCAGCAAAGTCATTGAGTACATATTTGACGGATTGTCACAGTTATTATGCTATGTTTTACATGTTGTCCTGTGTTCACCGTCGTCTATGTTGTGGGTAAGTCCAGCGGGGATACCTTTATTTACAATATTTGTAAAGCTAGGGTGACTTTGAGAGAAGTGTGAGGTTAGGACGTCCGTAAACCGGTTTAAACCCCCAGTGGTGTTTTTGCTGCTGACCGTGCCAAGGCGGTACTCTCTTTGTCACCCTTCCTTTTGTTTGCCTTGCGTCTTTGTGCTTGTGGTTTGTTCATGTTGTGGAACGTTTGTCCCTGGTTCTTGTGTGTCTTTTTGTGTTTTCTGTGTTCATTTCGTGTGTGTGTGTGCGTTTGGGTGTGTGGTTGTGTGTGTGTGTGTGTGTCATGCTGTCTATCGGTGTTTTGGTGGTGGTTGCGTCTTGCATGTGGCTTTGCCTGCTTGACTTTACTACTTTTCCATTCATCTCTAGTAAATTCGATATATTGAATCACAGAATGGGTCTAAAATAGCATACGAAGGAATGGGTTAATGGACGCTGTAGGGAGCTTCAATTCCGATAATTTCCTTTGTTATGTTATTAATTTGTAACACATGTGTGAAATTGTGCCCTACATTGTGGTACTATATTTTGACTATAACATAATAAATATATATTACGTTTGGTTCATATTACACCAACATTGTCTTAGAACAAAGACTGAAATGGTTGTGGTAGAGTGGTGGGATAATAATAACAGTAAGCGTTGTGTCCAGGTGCGAAGGTATAAACACTATCTAGTTATATGAATCAGCGCAGTTATTAAAGTCAATGTCCCTTCGAATTTCTAGTGGATAAAGTTTTACAACTGGCCTAGTGGTGTATCCCCGACACGTGCGAATCTTCGCTGCTCTGCTTACACCATCGTTCCCTGTCAATAACTCGTCTACGACCGCTAGTCTCCATTGTAGCCTCGGTCCATCATCGTGAACTTGAACGACGTCTCCCATATGAATGGAATCTGACTTAGCGCCTGATTTCTGGTGTCTTTCTCGTAACGCCGTTAGGTACTCCCGTGGCCATCTTGTCCAAAACTGATTAAATAGATGACGTAATTGTTTTGAACGTTTTATTAGGGCTTGTTATTGGTTGGTGGTGCCAATGGATATATCGATAGTAGCGTCATCGAATGGAAATGACGTGATTCGCCGTCCATACAGAAGATGCGCCGATGTCAAGGGCTCGAGGGGGTCTTGTAACCACAGAAACCGAGTGACGTCCCTATCATCTTCGTGATGTCCAATGTCCAGAACGTTTGCCATGTAAGTATATCGCCATCAAATCTTGGTAAAGTAAGTTTTGGCAGTTTATAAAATTGGGATGAGGCTATTGAGTTGAAGGAAAGGTCACTTACAGTCTGTGTGGTTTCTCGAGTTACCTCACCAGTGGACAATACTGCTGGAGTTGATTGGGAACAGGTACGTAGCGGTACGCGACTCTCAGAACACGGTTCCTCACGATCTCGGAACTCCATTAACTCACTCATCCGAATCTTCAAGTTCAAGTCGAATTCTCCAGTTACCATCATTTCTTCCTCCACGCCGTTAGGCTCCGCCTGTATCAGTACCTTCTCGTTCAAACCCTCCAGTGGTTTCACCTTTGCTTCTAATACTGACAAGATGGTGTTGAACTCCGTCATTCGACCGTTCTACTTAGCATCTTGTAACTTCTCTAAATGGTGATTTATCAGCCTTCTGTGTCCATTACGCAATGGTATAAGCTTTTGAAGATTCGTGCTGTAGTTTTTGGCACGGCACCAAAATGTGATAGAGTGGTTGGATAATAATAACAGTAAGCGTTGTGTCCAGGTTCGACCTATCTCTTATAATAAAAAATAACGAAAGTAAACAACAACAACTGAATGACGTCAACGTCCCATAAACGTCGTACACGGCGACGCGCCATGACGTCATGTAAGTAATAGCGTATTCACGACAATGGTCTTCAATTACCTGTAGGGTCCTACTATATATTGCTGTCATTTTTTAGCAAATGTCATGAAGTTTTCTTATGTTGTTTACATGACCTACACTTATGCCTGTCGTATGGAGTGCATGGAACGTGTTTGCTGCCATGGGTGGACAGGGAATGACTGTCATATTGCAGGTAAAACGTCGTATATTAAATTATAATAGAATCCCTTTCATCGCTAACTTTCAAATTGAATACAATAAAACCCATCTAAACCGGAATTCTTGCAGATACTTTTACGCAGGTAGGTACTTGATGCAAGGTGAAAGTCATGCACAAAGCCCCTAGAGGAACTTCCTGCAATACTTTCAACCTGCATTGAGTTGCCACCTATCTCAAAGACTGATATTTATACTAACTAAAGAGTTTTACCGTTATCCATAATTCAAGTACGGCACGCTTACAATGAATATTCATGGTAATAAAGATCAAGTGAACAAAGCAGATCCTGGTGATAGGGTTCAGTTGGGTTTACACTGTTAAAAAAAGAAATTATTGACCCGTTTACTGCACTGCAAGGGTTATATGTATGGTTTCAAAAGGGCGAACGTTCATGTCGTTGCCTGAATGGAACGATGCTGTACCATTTTTCACTTTTGGAGAAAACGGCTGTTAAAAGTTTAAGGGAGAGTATCTGTATCATTTCCCTTTTTGATACATAAAATTTATAGCTGCATATTCCTCTGAAAAAAATAGCATACTTATGGAAGTATATAGCAGTAAAAGACAAATATATTCGTTTTAATTATTTGTAAAGTTTGTTTTGGAGATAGCTTTCAAAGTGTAATGCCCTGCTGGGAGATCTTACAAACTAGGACATAGGGCAACCTAATATTAAATGAGTTCCTTATAAATAACGAAGATGAGACATATTTCACGGCTGATTTGTCCTGGTCTGTGATTTAAAAAATATAATAACTTATCAGGATCAGTTGCATTACATCAACATTTTGTTATAAAAATTACAAACACCTTCTGACCAGCCATACAATCTTATGGGATTTGATCTGGTCTCCAACTGTATCCATAAACTGTAGGAAATCAAGGATGACAAAATCTTAAACTAGCATCCAAAGACTTAGCATTTTGCC
Source organism: Azorinus chamasolen (assembly GCA_963576725.1). Lineage (NCBI taxonomy): Eukaryota > Metazoa > Mollusca > Bivalvia > Cardiida > Solecurtidae > Azorinus > Azorinus chamasolen. The sequence goes on from OY755244.1 coordinate 8,613,422, forward strand.
TGATGAGTAATCTTGAAAAGATAGTAAAGACAAGATTGCCATAGACAAGACGCAACCGCTATCAATTCATGTAAGAAATAATGTCATCATGAATATTGGATAGTTGATTTCTATGATGATATATGTACACATACACATTTTGATAGTTAAAGACATTCTAGAGTTCGATTTAGCATAGTTTTCATAAGCAAACAGAGCAAACCCTGATCAAACGATTCCGAAAGGAGTGGTCTAATCTGAGTTAACTCTATTTGTAAAGGAGTTAAAGGTGTTATTATTAGGGAAAGACGTAACTCCATAATTACGTTATTCTATGCATTTGCAAACAGAGCACACCTAGACCAGCCAGACAGTCTCCAGCAGTAAACGTCTGACCAAGGCTTGCTCTGTTTGCTTATGGCTTGTGGCAGTTGTTTAATAACCAAACATTCCTTTGACTATATATTTTCTGAAAATGGTGATCCCTCGAAAGCAAAAGTAGAAATGCAAAAAGAGAAAATTGCATTCTCGGTTTCATTGAGTCTGTTCATGGGTAGTAATTAAAAGTGCAACACTACACGCGCCCCCCTAGCACCGGCTTAAGCAGTATTCAATTTTCAAAACTAATAACATCAAAACTAATGACATTAAAACTAATAATGACATTACTAAAATGATATCATTAATATTCATGTTGTCATATTTCTTACTGTCTAACAAAACAATATGCTTTCCAAAAACATTCACATATGAAGCTGTTCGGTCAAAAATACTTATTATAATTGCCTTTCTGTGTATATTTTGCACACTATTTCCATATTGAGGAATTCAGCTGCTGGCATGCATTTAACCCCTTCCTTCATATATCACGCATTTGCAAACAGAGTAGACCAGGATTAGACGGCTCCTATAGGTTCCGTCTGATCAAGGTATGCAATGGTTACCTTTAACAGCTTTTGTAAAAGCAAACCTTTTCCTAGAAAAGTTTACATATTAGAATATCTGCTATTAAGTATTCATGTATTCATTATTATTATTATATTATTACACGAATATTGAACAAGGAAATGGTAAACATTGGCTCCTAGTCTTTTACTATTTCTTCTGGAAAATTTACTTTGTGTTATAAAGACTTAATCTATGAAAACCATGTGGAATTGCTTTTCTGGTAGTCCTGTGTATAAGCAACATGCCTGTGATCAAGGCATGAAGCATATTTCTTTTTAATCAAACATCTTTTAAAAACTGAAATGGTACCTGTTTGCTTGTTTATTGTGTTGTCCGAGGAGAGTAAATAGTTTTTAAATTTCTAATAAATAAGGAAACCGGTGTCCGAAATATTGGGAAACGGTCACAGTTTACCCCAAAACATTAGTCCTTATGAAAGAGTATCATAAATCTGTTGTATTAGATAATGACTATCACAACACTGCAAGTCAATTCACCGTTCCATTTTAGGACCAATTTACATTTTTCTGTGTAAATGGCCAAACAATTCTGCCAAGACAACACTATTTGTTGTGATTACATGATCATTTATGAACATATAATTGGTTAAAATGGATCTGAAGCACTATTCCGGTAAACAATGTGGAAACAGAGCATTGCATTTTTCATAAGGCACCGATAATATGTCATTAGTTAAGGAATTTCATTGGTTACAAATATTTTAACTACTGAAGGGATCTAATTGCAGAATTTAGAGCAATTCACTTGTTAATTTTGAGGACAATGTCAGGATATAGACAAAGCAATACTGAAAAACGTTTTTGTGACGTCATAATCCATATAAATTATTCGTTTGATATTATTGTAGAACGTGTCAATACCAATCCAATGATATAAAAATCTCATTTTTGAAAATGTTGGTTATACTGTTGAACATTCTATCAGAATATCACGATCCTATTTACAAAGAAAACCCTTTATATCAAGTCGTACCAAATTCTTGTAAACAATTAGCATATTCAATCTGAGACATATTTGATTACTAATTGCGTTCTTTTGAAAAAAAATAATATATACAAAACCACAGGTTATATTTGTAGCTCAGTATACAAGCAGTTTTAGGAACAATGCAGACTTTCAATATTTGAGTTGTGTTGCATGAGAAATATAAAGACTCAAGTAGAATCTAAGACACTTAGGTTTGAACTTCTATTGTAGTTGTCAGACATGACTTAATTAACCCATAACCTATAAGTGGTTATTTATGTACATGTAATACATCATAATGACATGGATATTAACTAGATTATTTATTTAAATTGCATATGAATGATTAAAGTTTTGGCCAAGGCAGGAATTGCAAAATTAAACCTATATGATTACATAAGCAAACAGAACAGGGCTCTTCTGAGCTGTGACTGTTGAGCTTGCAAATCTCTATAATGTTAATGCCTTTAAACACCAGTTGCGCTTAGTCATATTGTCAACCTTTAGCACATTTATTCAATAAATGTTACGGTAAGAATTTAAAACAAACTAGAGGTTTGTTTTTGTCACAAAAACAGATGTCTCCCCTCACATCCTATTTCCAATTCACAAGTGTAATGTCTGTAACTCCAAACTTATCAGGGTCTAATTTTAGTCATCAGGGGCAATAACTCCAACATTATCAGGGGGAGACAATTCAAAAACCCCGGGTACACAACAGCGCATGCTGGTCAACATGCTGGTGACTCTAGTACTAGTGGTTTCACACGACACAAAGTAAAGTTCTCTTATTTTAAGTCATAAGGGGCAGTAACTCTAAAGTTATCAGGGGAGACAATTAAATCCCAGATGCACAACAACTCATGCTGGTGAACATTCCTGTGAAGATTGGTGACTCTAGCCCTACTGCTTTCAGAGATACGTGCAGCACAAAGTTTCTCTAATTTTAAGTTATTATATCAGGGGCAATAACTTAAGAATTATCAGGGGGAGACAATTAAAAAAACCCAGGTGCACAACAGCTCATGCTGATCAACATTCCTGTGAAGTTTGGTGACTCTAGCCCTAGTGGTTTTAAAGATATGCATGGCACAAAGTTTCTCTAATTTTAAGTAATCATATCAGCGGCAATAACGCCAAAGTTATCAAGGGGAGACAATTCAAAAATCCCAAGTGCACAACAACTCATGCTGGTCAACATTCCTGTGAAGTTTGGTGACTCAAGCCATAGTGGTTTCAGAGATATGCACGACACTAAGTAAAGTGTGTCTAATTTTAAGTCATCAGGGGCAGTAACTCCAAAGTTAACAGGGGGAGACAATTTAAAAAACCTAAGAGCAAAACAACTCATGCTAGTGAACAATCCTGTAAAGTTTGATGACTCTAGCCCTACTGTTTCAGAGATATCAGGGGCAATAACTCAAGAATTATCAGGGGGAGACAATTAAAACATAGGTGCACAACAACCCATGCTGGTCAACATTCCTGTGAAGTTTGGTGACTCTAGTACTAGCGGTTTCAGAGATACGCACGACACAAAAAAATTCTAATTTTAAGTCATCAGGGGCAATAACTCCAAAGTTATCAGGGGGAGAGAATTCAAAAACCCCAGGTGCACAACAACTCATGCTGGTAAACATCCCTGTGAAGTTTGGTGACTCTAGCCCAACTGGTTTCAGAGATACGCGCGACACAAGTTTGTGACGGACAGACAGACAGACGGACGGACGGACGGACGGACGGACGGACAGACGGACAGACAGACAGACAACTCTGGCAAAAACAATATATCTCCCCATAAATGGGGCAGACATAATGATGAATTATTATTTGCAGCAATGTTAAGTATAATAGCACATGAATAGGGACATATGAGGCCTTTTCAGAAACTGTCGAATCTATATTACTTGATAAGCAAACACAACAGACCCTGATCGTATTGGCAGGATAGTATATGACCGTCCAAAGGCGATACTTCCATCTTCCCCTATTGGTTGTTTGTTATGTCTTTGTGCGTCTTTTCGGGCCTTTTGATATGCATGTACATGAACTGTTTTTGTTCGGCAAGCTGTGTGTTTTGTATGTAGTGTTTGCTGCATGACTCATACTCGTCCATGTACTTTTGCCTATGTTATTCAACACCATTGGAGTGTCTGCTTAGGCATACACGTGGAGTTAACAAAATACGACTTCAGCTGTCTCTCTTAATTCCATCTCTCTATTAATATCCCCTTTCGCTCTTTCTCCCAACTCACTATCCCTTCCTCTGTGTGTCTCTCTCCTCTCTTCCTACCTGCCTACCTATTTGCCATTCACTATGTATATTATGTACGTCTGTGTCTGTGTATATATTTGTCTGATTCCGTCTGCTCCCCCTCTCACTCTCTCTCCATGTCTGTCTGTCTCTGGCTCTCTCTGTCTCTGTCTGTCTCTCTGTCTTTCCCCCTCTATCTCTATCTGTCTATCTCTCCCTGTCTATGTCTATGTATTATTTTAAAATTATGCCTGTGCATAACAGGTACAGTCCATAGACGGACATCAGAATAGTATGTGCATATATATACATATACGCATGGCCTTGAGCTTGAATATATGGATATGGGTCTTGAACGGTGAAGAACAGTGTCAAGGTATATTAAAATCCGCATATGGAAGGCAAATTTACTGTATGAACGTGAACATAAGTACGAGGTGCATATAATTATGTAGGACCGAATCATGTTTAACCTCTAGGTGTGACATTGAACTAAAAGGTAGGTTAGACATGTGTGGAATGTCGTCTCAAGGTGGTTGAAAATGCATAGAAAAGCCCGGACACGACAAAACAAAGTAGTTAGTGGAAAATACACAGACAAGTGGACAAACAGACAAGATGAACAAACAGAACGATAGACGAACTGTGCGAATTCTATATGCCCTCACATCGGAAACATGAAATGCACTTACTGCATGTCCACGAACAAATTTGACCATTAAATATGGATACGAAGATTTTTAAATACATAACCGGTTTATGGGCCCCCAACCTCACACTTATTCCATCCCCACCCTAACAGACAAACAGTGTAAATAAACGTATCCCCTCTCCGACTAATCTACAAAAACCGCGATGGCATATACAGTGGTAAAGTGCATGTATAATGAAAACATTTAAGTGAACAAACTGTATCCACGTATCGCTAGTGTACTCAATGATTGAGCTGCAAACAGAGTAACTGTAGAAAAGTAATAAAGGGTACGACAAAACGAAATAGTACAGATATCCGACGTTCTCCTTCCGTTTCTGGATTTAAGAGGTCGCCTTCATAGAGTACTCAACCTTTCCTGTCGGCGTACATGCAAAGAGGCCAGCGTGATTGCCAACTGTGAAAGGGTTGACAACCAAACATGCAGTATGTTGTAGTACTACAGGATCACATCCCTTTTTATACGCCCGAAGGGACGTATTATGGTATGGCGCATGTCGTCCGTCCGTCCGTCTGTCCGTCCGTCTGTCCGTCCGTCCGTCCGTCTGTCCGTCTGTCCGTCCGTCCGTTAGCAATTTCTTGTGCAACTAACTCCTCCTTTATTTTTCAACATAATTTCTTCAAACTTTCAGGAATGATAGATACTGATGTGTAGTTGTGCATATCAGTGAGATAACTCTCATATCATTTTTCATTCTGGAGTTATTGCCCTTTGATAGTTTCGGGTCTTCGGGCGTATATTGCCCCGTCTCGCGGTGCTCTTGTTAATGAATTTTTTAACATATTTGATGAACAAATTTAAAATGTACCGTTTATCTAATAAATGCTCGTTTTCGGTAGATTTTGAGATTGAGTCTGAAAATAGCCTCTGTGGGAATGGGTTCAACGAAATTCCAGGCAGCAAATCTCTCCTCTCTATCAGTTTGTAAAGCTTCATAGCTGACATTTTCTTAATTGCAAACTTATATAATGTGGTAGAAAAGATTATGCACTCTGGTTGAGAAGGCTTTTGATCTAGGTTTGTCCTAATGGACAAAGTTTTATCTGTCAAAATATTAACCTATTTGCGCCCACGATTCCATATATGGTACATAGGCAAAACGTGTATACTCTGATCAAACGCCGCATCATACTTTAGCTAACACGACCATCCAAACGAGGCCATCTAGTGGATTTTGAAAACAGATGACAGCTAAACTCTTTCGCTGCCAAATTTTTGTCGTCTGCAAACTTAGTCGTCTGCTGCAATTTTCTTTTTTATATGTTTCTTTATGTTTGAGTTAAATCAGTCACAGTAACAAACAGTTTGGATCCTGAAGAGATGCCGAGTTACTCGACGTCCAATCTGGATCCAAACTATTTGCATAGGAAATCACAAGATGTGACATTGACAGAGAACGTGTTAATGCAGGAGAAATGTGATACTGAAAGTTCCTATGGAACGTTCCTTCATGGGCATTATGCAGTACGCATACGTCTGTATTACATAACCATCTTCTTTTGCAGTCTAATTAGTTAATCAAACATATGGTCAATTAACCCATTTGTTCCCAGTGTATTCATTCATGCTTATATATTGGATTAGTCCATTGTTATCTAAGGGGTGCCTGGCCTAAATCTTCAATTTCGTTTTGTTTTATATTGAAATTCCTATTAGCAAACAGTGTAGACTCTGATCAGATGCCGCATCATGCGGCGTCTGATCAGGGTCTACACTGTTCGCCAACGTCCCATATACGGGATCGTGGGAGCAAATAGGTTAATCGCGACTCTACTGTTTGTGTATCACTTATAAGCGACATATACGTTTAAGCTTCATGCTTTGACTTAATGAATATTCATGACGGAAATAATGACATCATGCATCATTGATTAGATTACTTTTTATACAGGTATATGGACACGAGTAATTTTGGCCATGATAGAAACCGTAGAATCATATCTATATTATTCAACAAGCAAACAGAGCAGACCCTGATTAGACGGCTCCTCTGTCTGATCTGTATCTACTCTATCTGTAACGTCGTTAAAATGCGTATTATGGAACAAAGGGTTACAGCAGGAATGCGTTTTGATTCAACTACTCTAATGGCAAACAGTTTCTCATGGATATTGTAAAAGGGAAATCACTTATAATAACTTGTATATCATTGCCCAGACAGATATGTATCATTTATTAAAACTGATATGTAAAACCTTCTGTCAGTTTTGAAAACAGGCAATTAAACCTCAGAAGGTGGAAGTTTTTAGAAGGTCAGTATAAGTTAACATGTCTTTAAACGCCACTGCCTGGTAGATAACGTATCAGCCAAACGATAGCTGTCTACGTATGATGTGACACGTCGTTCAAGACGTTATGGGAATGCTATATACCGTCAGGTAATTGGTATTCCCATGGGTACGAATTGTGCACCACTTGTCGCAGATTTGTTTTTGTACTGCTATGAGAGAGATTTCATGTTGAGTTTGAATCCTCAATCACAAGAAGATGTTATAAAAGCCTTCAATGATACTTGTCGATATTTGGATGATATTTTTAACTTAGATAACCCTTTCTTTAATGCTCTGATTCCTACAATTTATCCTAAAGAACTCAAATTGAATAAAGCTAACCCGTCCGACAATTATGCAGCGTTTCTTGACCTAGACCTTAAAATTAATAATGGAATGATTTCTTCTAAAATATATGACAAAAGAGATGATTTTGATTTTAATATTGTAAATTTTCCTCATCTTGACGGGGATGTTCCCCGTGCTCCATCTTACGGGGTTTATATATCTCAACTTATTCGTTTTGCTAGAGCTTGTTCATCTGTTGACGATTTTAACAGTCGAAATCTCATTTTAACTGAAAAACTGCTTAAACAAGGATATAGATACCATAAACTAAGAAAAACTTTCTCTAAATTTTACTATCGAAATCTCTCGCTTATTGGCAAGTACAAATGTAATCTCAAGGTACTTTTGCGACACGGTATTTCACATCCTGAATTTTATGGTGATGTGATTTACAAACTTCGTAGAATTATTGGACATACCCATTTTCTCACTTTGTTCATCAAATATATAAAACAATTCATTAAAAAGGGATATGATCCTGTATTATTACAACATACTGCATGTTTGGTTGTGAACCCTTTTACAGTTGGCAATCACGCTGGCCTCTTTGCATGTACGCCGACAAGAAAGGTTTAGTACTCTATGAAGGCGACCTCTTAAATCCAGAAATGGAAGGAGAACGTCGGATATCTGTACTATTTCATTTTTGTCGTACCCTTTATTACTTTTCTACAGTTACTCTGTTTGCAGCTCAATCATTGAGTACACTAGCGATAGGTGGATACAGTATGTTCAATTAAATGTTTTTTTGTTATACATGCACTTTACCACTGTATTTGCTGTCGCGGTTGTTGTAGATTAGTCGGAGAGGGGATACGTTTATTTACACTGTTTGTCTTTTAGGATGGGGATGGAATAAGGGTGAGGTTGGGCGCCCATAAACCGGTTTAAACCCCCGGTGACTTTTGTCACTGACCGTTCCAAGGCGGTACTTCCATCTTCCTCCTATTGTATGTTTGTTTTGTCTTTGTGCGTCTCTTGTTGTTTTTTCTACCCATGTATATTTGCTGTTTCCTTGTGTTGCTGTTCGGGCGAGTGTTTGTTCTGTATGTGGTATTTCCTGCATGACTCATTTTTGTACATGTATATAGAATCAAACGCTAAAATGTTTTCTGACCCAGTAGGTGGAACTGCCTCTTTATATTTATGCTCAATTAGAGCAAACGATGCGTACCTAAATCTAAATACTGACATGGTTATTTCTCCAGCAAACCCTGTACTGTGACCAATTCGCAAATTTACGCATCTTATCTGGACCTTTGATGATCAAAAAGCGGTCAGCATTTGGTCATGTGAAAGGTTTTAGGTATGATAACCGGATATACAGCATGCAGTTTCTCGGCAGTGCAATGTTTACATCCATAAAAACTGATTGCAGTAAACACATTGCAAGAAGTGATGTTCTGTGTCAATTAGGGACAGGTAACTGGAAGACGGGCGTTTGCATAATCAGAATCGTTGTTGATAAAACGCTTTTTAATACTTCAAAGTCTTATCAAAATTCGATATGATGCATTTTTGATTACTTTATTGAATAGTATGAGTAATTCTGACCTAGTGTCAACTAGTGTGGATCCTAATTAGATGACCACTTACTTGGCGCCTAATGTTCGTTATTAGTTAAGTCTCATGTTTGTTTCTGGTAATGTAATCACGTCTACCTAGTTTAGCAGATGAAATTTAAAAAGGGTATATTTCAGTTCTTGAGCTGTCTAATATGCCACTGCTGTATCATGTGTCTTTGCTGATTAACCTCTGTATGGTTATTGCTTTAACAGAACAACACTTAGTTAAGATGACACCGATAAAAGAGAAACAAAAAACCCCAAATACACTCAGAGAAAGTCTAGAAGGAGATATATGGTTAGAGAGAGAGAGACGGACAGACAGGACAAAGAGACAGGTACATAGAGAGAGGGGTAAAGAGATATACAGAGATAGAGAGCGAGGCGGGGATGGAAGAGAGTATTGGATTAACTACACCAAGACCGATAATAAAGCCAAGAATTTATTGACTACGTATTAGAACAAGCAGACATATATTCTATGCAGATAATTAATCTGTCAAATATCGTTTATTAGATGTCATTAATGAGTGTGCAAAGTACTCGGAGTGTGATATGATATTGACTATTTCCATGTCTTTGTTCGTTTCTTTCATTGTCTATGTTTTCTGAGCACAGCTTTATACTTTCCTCTCTATAGTTTCTATCTCTATGTCCGTGGTTCTACCTAAATGCAATTGATTATCTGAAACAATGCTAATTGCTACGCATGTAACCTTCGTCGTTCTATCGGAGCAAATCATGCACATTTTAAATAGATGCATGTATGTTAAGGTATTTTAAATAATTATTTATTTTGTAAGTAAACAACGATGACGTTCACATTATGTATTTAAAAATCTTCGTATCCATATTTAATGGTCAAATTTATTCGTGGACATGCAGTAAGTGCATTTCATGTTTCCGATGTGAGGGCATATACAATTCGCACAGTTCGTCTATCGTTCTGTTTGTTCAGCTTGTCTGTTTGTCCACTTGTCTGTGTATTTTCCACTAACTACTTTGTTTTGTGGTGTCCCATATGCTATCCTGCTAATACGATCTGTCGACTGTTGATGATTCAGTGTCTCCTTTAACACCCATGCATCTGAAACTACACTACTGTCGAGCATTTAGAGTGCATAAAATGTTGTTCCCCGGTTGGGGTTTTGTCAAGCGTGCGATTTATGTATCATCTGATCATGCCACCTGACGGTTTCTATGTTACTTACCTGTCGGCCAGGAGAGAGGAGTCGTCGTACGCCTCCCCTAAAACTGCCCAAATAAACCTTTTTGAGTAGTTTTATTACATGTAGATCTAATAAATATAAAAAAAAACAATTATTTAATCTGAGGTTATTTATTTCCTTGTTTTTGCAATTCATACTGTACGACTATGACTCGTTCACGGGTTACTGTACTCCATTTACAACGATACTTGTGACGTCACCAAACTTGTACACATCTGCGTCTCCCTAATATAAAATCCCGAATCCACAGCTGCAACGGCAGATTGCAGTTCATCGCTGTGTATGCAGATAGTTGTTTATAGATATATCAGATGCACTGGTTAAATTGAATCTGCTTTATGGTCACATTATCTATCAACCTGTATTACCAGACCTTTACAACTTGTTTTCGCGATGGATGTGTTACTGTATGTCGTTATTGGGTTGATTGCTTTATACATTTTCCTAAGACGTAACCATGGGACATACAAGCCAATACCAGGACCAACAGGATGGCCCATTGTTGGATACGCTCCCTGTATGAAGAAAGGAAAGGAACACGAAATATTTTCCAATCTAGCAGACACGCATGGAGATATTTTCAAAGTGACCATGTTCGGTCAATCTATTATTGTGTTGAGCAGCGCCAGGCTAATCCGTATGGCTTTTAGTGCAGACAAATACAAGACATACATGAATGACAGAGATGCCACATTCTATGGGGAATATATATTGTATGGTAGCCAGAGTATCGCCTTCATGCGCAAGGCTTACGGATCAGACCATAGTGCGTTACGAAAGACGTTAGCTAGAGGAATGCACGTTTACGGGGAAGGAAAACAGGAGTTTGAGGATAAGGTTATGTCCGAAATTATGAATCTTATGAAAAGATGGGAGACATACAACGGGAAAGAATTTGACATGGTTGCAGCACTGCAGCGGTCACTGACTAACCTTATGTCTGTTTTGGTGAGTACATTTATCTGTGCTGTTACATTTCGTACGTTTTTCGAGGATTGTACATTAACTCGTGTTACACATTAATCACAAATTACATCATTGTCATAAATTACCCAACCAATCTATCGTTCATACGGGTAAACTCTATAGCTACCCATTACAAATTCTTGGCAGAGTCTTTTAAAGTGTGTTACATTCATACTTATAGTGGTGACGGTAGCTAAGGCTGTGCCATATTGCTATACAACATTCGCCTTAAGTGCAACAAAGATAATTATTGTATGAAATAATACCGTATCATATAAACTCTTTCCCTGCCAAACTTTGTCAACTGCAAACTGTGCTTGTGTGGCGGTCGTAAAAAGTCGCCCCGTACTTCATTCTCAATGTTGTTATATTTTCAGGTCCTTTGGGATCATTAGTTTTGATGTTATTAGTTTTGAAAATTGAATACTGCTTAAGCCGGTGCTAGGGGGCGTGTTAGTGTGTCACTTGTAATTACTACTCATGAACAGACTCAATAAAACCGAGTCTGCAACTTTCTCGTTTTGCATTTCTACTTTTGCTTTCGAAGGATCACCCATTTCCAGAATATTTGTTGTCTGCTACAATTCTATTTCATTTATTTTTCCTATTTTTTGTTGCAAAAAACCATTGTCACAGTAACAAACAGTTTGAATCCTGATGAGACGCCGAGTTATGAGACGCGTCTCATCTTGATCCAAACTATTTACAGAATGCGACATTGGCAGCGAAAGTGTTAATAACAATAAACTAGGTGCAGTGTCTAAAACGAACCAGGGTTTGTTGTAAATGTTCACATCTAGTATAGTGTATAAATGCAGACGTAGCTCAGGCAGTCTAACATCATTAATCCTTCGCTTGCTATTCACGTCAATATACCTACCTGCAAATCCTGCAGGAGCTGTCTCATCAGGCTCTGCACTATTTACAAATGAAAAAGTAATAAAGTAAAGCTTTACAATATTACTTGCACTATTTACAAGTTGATTATGCAACCAAAGCACTCCACAACAGTGATTGCACAGCGATATACTTGTACACAGTGAAGATATATGCAGTATACAACAGGGCATGGGTAAAGAAGTAGAAATGTGTTTTAAAATTCAGCAAGAGAAGGGTTAAGACAAACCAATACCTTATTGACTACCCCCTCAATATGCGGATACTCGTGGTATTAACCACGTCAGCAGTTTACATTATTAAAGAGTTTAACACAGTTCTGTATATTGGATGTAGAGGATCTTAGAATACGTCCAAATATGTTTAATACCATTTCATTTATCAAACTCACTGACTAAAGTTAATGATAACACGTCTACAAATTAGGTGTAGTAATTATACATTAGATGGTATAAGCGTTGCGAGCGTTAGAATTTCATTCGGGTACAGGTATATTTAGCTTAACCGCCTTACTGTTTTAAAGTATAAGAATCTACGATATCTAAATCTTTTAATCGTTTAAAACTCAAGTGAAAGGTTTATCACTAGTTCAAGGCCTTTAATATTTGTTCACCTCTAACGGCTATGGGCGGCTGCCGTTCCAATGGATTGCGATTCAAGTTATACACATTACATAACATGTCGTTTTTAACGTATATACATTAATAGTTTAACGAAACACGGGTACATCTAGATATTTTATTTATTAAATCCATACTTTGGCCAATGATGAGACCTATGACCATTATACTACTGAGTGCGTGTGCGAAAGTTCACGTACTGTTTTATGGTTGTGTAATCTTACGGACTATTGTGTGAATGACGGGTCTCATAACTCAGTCCTCATAAAGTATCATCTCAGTTCAAGGACATAGTCCTTTATGCTACTGATTGATTCCGTTGATTCGGTCCTGAATTGTTTGTCATATAAAATATTTACATATGTGATAACTTTTGACACAGCTTAATAATAAGACGAAGAGGGAACGGGTTTAATTATTCAGCAGTTAAATGATTAAAATAATTTATCAATGGTAACAAGTGAAGACTCAATCAGCCGCAATATATAAACTGTGTTCGAAATGTCCCTTATGCTGAATAATAATACGAATTCATTTCAGATAATGTCAATACAGTATAACCTCTATTAACCGGAATTCTACTAGATAAGAATTTAGATACTTTTAAGCAGGTGGCTGATTAATGCAGGGTGAAAGTCATGCAGAAAGCTCCTCTAGGAGCTTTCTGCATGACTTTCACCCTGCATTAAGCTGCCACCTGTCTCCAAGACCGATATTCATACTAAATTTAACGGCCGGTTAAGAGAGGTTTTACTGTAATATAAACAGGGGTTTTAAGGTCAGTACGACACACGTGCCCTGGTGTTAGTCTTGCTTATCTAAGTTTATCTTTTAGACAACTGGCAATATGTTGTGTCATATAATACAAGAAAATGGAGTAGACGTCATGTGGTGAATTTGGATATGACACGTGAAACTGCACAGCAATACCAGAAACATCAATGAAATGCGCGCTTACACATATATACACGTACTTCATATTGATATTCTTTTTTTCTGTAACACCGACATAATATGTAGTTATTTTTTGTTGTAGTTTTAACAAAATCTTCATGTGTTGAATAACTCAAAGTGGTTCACAATTACAAGTGTTATCTCAATAACAGTACTTGAATCATTTCCCACACGGGATTGAGTAACGTTATGAAAAGCAAGCAAATCTATAAAATTACAGAATATCTAAACAATCACGTGTTTACAACAATCATACAGGTACCTGACTGTCGGCTTACTTAAGGTTCTTTAACTCATAAGATGATGTCTTAATATATCTCAGTCAAATACCCTTAGGTCTGTTTAAACACTTTACCATGGTGTTTCACTGTCCAATGCTAATATTCATTTGAAAACCACGATAAAACGCATATAATGTGCGCAATTTTATTATTAGTTATTACCTTAGTCACTGACTAATACGGAAATATGGGGCATCTGTATGATGAATAGGGACTAAGGCGATAGCTGGTATGCCTCCTCATGTGGAAAAGAGGTCCTTATTTGCGAGTCCTATTTGTGAGTTCTATTCTGACCCAGATTATGACATTATTATTTTTATTACGGAAATGACATTGACGTTTAAATGACGCCTATAATAATATTATACCGAGTTGCCAGGCAAACAAAAAGTATGTTTAACATGCGCCAATCCGTTATATCTATCTAATGATCATGTGTTAAAATGGGTAGCGTCCTTGATTATAATTATGATAAAAAGACGAAATGTTTTGAATTGCAGCCATTTTGTTGTAGTGTGCCAATAGTGGTTCAGCTATTGACTCTCTCATAAAATATAGAGAGTCGTCACGTGACTGCTCATATCTAAATAAAAAGTCAGAAACTAGTAGGAGCTGAAATACAAAACAATGTTTCCTGATTTACATCAACCAGAGATATGTTTATTAACATAAATCAATACGGTTCTAATTTACATAATGCAGTGACGTCCTAATCTATCTCAATCAAATATCCATATTTTAGCATTGTACCAGGGTGTTTCACTGTCCAATGTTAATAATCATTTGAATACCACGATAAAAATAATATAATGCGCACAATTTTATCATTAGTTATTTGGTTTGTTACTGACCAATATGGAAGCAAGGAGACTGTAGGGTGACTAAAGCGGGACGGGATTCGGTAGCTTCGGTAGCTTGTATGCTTCATCATGTTGGAGTGAGTCCTATTTGCGATTCCTATTTGTGAGTCCTGTTTGTGAGTCCTATTTTACCACAGATGATGACCTTATTATTATTACGGAAATAACATTGATATTTAAATGGCGTCAATATATATAGTATACAGAATCGCGCGTCGCAATTTTACATGTCTAAATGCGCCAATTTAGTAAATATTTGTTAACATGGGTAATGTCGTGGATCAGATAATGATTAAAATATTTTGTTATAGTGTGCCAATAGTGGGTCAGCTACTGACCCTCCATAGAATTATAGAGTGTTTATCTCACATCCACTACGGAAAACGAACAATGTAGTTCTGTACTTGAAAGGTGTACCATAAAAAGACCCCGACTTATTGCTGCTTAAATGACAGACTATTGTTCGTTAGATAACTGAACAAGTACAGTAAAACCCCTCTAATGCGACCAGCAAAAAGGGGCATAAGTCATAGTGGCAAAGGCAGGCAGGCGCATAGCTACCTATATGCCGGTACGCCCGGGAATCCACATAATTTTGCCGATTTTGTTTAATTCCACATCTAGATCATATACAGTAATTATTCATTTATGATAGCATACTATGGCGTACAAAGTTGTTCATAACTCTCCAAAAGCGCATCATGCGCTTTACAAACCGCATGATGCGCTTTCTAAACCGCATCATGCGGTTTATAAACCGCATCATGCGGTTTATAAAGCGCATCATGCGCTTTTCGAACGTTATGAACCGTTCGTACGCTAAGTACCGAACCGCCACGCCGAACCGCGGCCCTTTAACCAATCAGAATTATCCTTACATTAAAAGGTAGGGTATAGTCAATGAACAACCGCGCGTTAATTGTGCATTGCGTCGATTTTGAGAATATTTTCTCGCTGTGTGTATTTGTAAATATGACCAATCACAAAAGTAAAGATGCTGTATTTTTTTCTTGAGCATGTCTTCTATTAATTGTGCGTGGGGTTGATTTTGTAATACTATTTTACATGTTGGTAAAATTATTTGGAATTCATTGCTTATGTTTTATTGTGTTTGTTATTTTTTTAATAGGTAAGTCGACCACCGGTCAATCGAGGCCTCCCATCCAAAAGTAAAAATGCTGTTTTGTCTAGGTCTTTAATTATAATAGTGTTATGTCTTTATTTATAATAGTTTTATGTGAATCATTTCTATAAATATTGTTTTAGATCTCTATGAAAAAATGATCTTGTTACATGTAGTTTAAATGTTATTGCTGTTGATAATGGGTCGGCCATTTAAATATCGTTGTGTGGAAGGTCGAGGCAACGCACCGAACAGTAAAGATGCTGTATTTATTGAATTAATTCAAGCAATACTGTTTTACATCTGTACCAAATTAAATTATATTTTTACGTATAATTAGTGTTTTCGCTATTTATGTTGGGTAAGCTACCCAGTTAAGAACGGCTTTCCAGCTATCACAACGCATCTCTTGTGGACTATTGAAGCGGCCAGCATTTACATCACCTTTACATAGAACGGAATAGGAATAATGGTTTGTTTTAATTCATTTTTCTCACGTCATTGATTAGATAGTTCTCAAGGAATATGAATAAAGAGACGACAGCTACAGTAGAGCCACCCTAATGCGACCACTTAATGAATGAACATGGGTGTCTTTATAAGCAGGTGGTTGCTTAATGCATTACTTCTCTCCTGCATTAAGTTACCACCTGCATCTAGCACCCTGAATTATACCTCTTTTAGGTGGTCGCAATAGCGGGGTTTTACTGAACTTTTTTTCCATTTATGTAGTTCTGTATTACAAAGTTTGTCCATTCATCGAAATATTGAAGCACAACTTTTATAACACATTGAAGCAAACATGGGGCTGGAAAACAATTGCCGACAATGTAAATCATAAATTACCTTTGTGTGACAGTATCATATTCCAAAAAGAATGGAACACAAACTGCTTTTTACACACTCTGTCAGCTGTATGGCTAACATGATTTCAAGTTCACCTGTTCTAAGGCATTTCTCTTACAAAAGGGATCAATTAAAACCTTCACAAGTTTGTGACGAACAATTTTTAATGCAGAAAATTGAAAGAAACTGCGACAAACAAACAACGTATTAACCCTCGAAAAAGGTGATAAATGACACCAGGCACTTCTGTAGGTAGCATGTGACCAGAAGGAATAGGTAGAAGGAAAGCAGACTGTCCGTCTGTCCGCTCACATGGATTGATAGTTATGTGACACTGAGAACAAAATCTTTTGTGTTTTTCTTTTTATGTGACTAAATTTTCATTTGATGTGCCTATTTTGAACAAAATACGATGTAGTCATATAACATTCAATCCATGAGAAAATCCGTCCGCTCGTACGTCCGTCTAACGTACGTATGCCCGCCCTCCCGCATGTATCGCCGGTTTTCTGCGGGTTAATACCGGTGAGACATCCGCACCTCTTTGTAAATGACATTAACACTTGTTTAATGCTTCATTGTTGCAAAATGACATATAATTCGTAGCAGATCTTAGTTGTTTGCACTCTTATGCTAACCTTATTATCCCGTCATATGTTTAAACTGCCACACCACAGACTATTTGGATCCAGTTTAGTTTCCATTCACAGTAGAACCTGTCTTAAGCAGCCATCCAAAAGAGGTATGATTAAGGGCTTTTTTTGCCCTGCATTTGACAAACACCTGCCTTTTAGCATTCCTGTGTTCAATAAATGAATGGCCGCTTAAGACACATTGTACTGTATACTTGGTGTTTGATAAGAACAGTCAGCCCCCTATAAGCCGAAAGGTCTAAAAAGGAAGGTGTATACTTAATACAGGATGAAAGTCATTCAGAAATCTACCAAAGAAGCTTTCTACATGACTTTCAACCTGCAATAAGCAAACCTGTCTGAATACCAGTTCTGATACTTTAAGATTTCTTTACTCCGGTAAATAAATAGGTAAACTGCATGAATATTTCAGCATGTGATACGATGTGCAAAAGTAATTACTTCATTCCAGAATGTCAAGCAAAGCACTGTTTTGTTCTACAGTTTGTTTGCTAAAACTTCTTCTGCTTAATAATAATCTTATTTGTTTTTCAAAATACCAGATGACTCCTAATTTAACACAATTTGAAAATCAAGTGTGTCAAATCGTTTTGATCTTGATTATCCTTCGGACTAAAAGTAGACTACAACTAGGCACTTTACTATTTTCACTCGGTGACCTGTTTTTGGATATGTATCTAATCATGGATATTAACTATATGATTTTTTATTATGATATCAACACTGGAATTCATGCCATGGTCTACAGTAAATGCCCTCTTAAGCGACCACCAAAGAGGGTGTAATATGAGATTAAAGCAAGGCTCACACTCTCTTCTCTCTTTCTCGATGTTTCTAATTTCCGTCTTTCTATGTCTGTATGTCCCTCACCAACTCACTCGCCATTCACCCTATTTTTCTAAGTTACCCCCAAAACTCTCTCTCTCTCTCTCTCTCGTCTCCTCTTTCTGTCTCTCCCATCTCTCTCTATCTCTGTCGCACTATCCCCAACCCACTTACAACCATTCCATCCGTCTATCAATCAGCCTATCTCTCGTTCTCTATCTCCTCTCTCTTTCGTTCTATCCTGACTGATCAGCTCTCTATCCTCGATCAACCTACCCATCAATATATCAATCCATTGTCTATCGTTCTCCTCTCTCATTTTTCTCTCTCTTTATCCTCTCTTACTCTCCCTCACTCTCTTCCGCATTCCTCTCTTTGTCTCCCTGTCTGTGTATCTGCTTCTGTGTGTATTGAATCAGATCTACAGTAAATCCTTTACAAAGCTACCACCAAAAAGGATGTAATTTTGGACTAAAGCAAGGCGAAAGGTAGGCAGAAAAATTCTGCAGGACCTTTCTGTATCCTTTTTTCTGGCATAAGCATCCGTCTACATTTAAAGAAGATTTATGTGGTCGCTTTAGACGGATTTCAGTGTATAATATTACATACATAAACAGGACATATCTTGATCAGACGACTCTTGTAAGTCCCCATGTGTCTATCCTGTCTGTAATTGCGTTAAAAGCCATAACATATGTAGCAAATGGTTGTGGTAAATAGTAGCCCTAATTCATACGAGGGTTATGCAGGGGTCTTACGTAGGTGTTTCCTGTTCTTTCGTTCTGGATTTTAAAGAAGTATATAATGCTTATTTATTAACCGTTTTACTTGACAACTCTAAGAGCATATTCATGCATTTGCAAACAGACTAAACCGATGTCAGACAACCCCTGTAGGAGCTGTTTGATCAGGGTCTGTTTTGTTTTCTGACGAATAAATATAGATACGGTCCTGCAATTTTTGTAATGACCACAAATTCCACTGTTCATATGTCATTATAAACTTTCAGCTAATCTATATTCATAAAGTCAGTATTGCTTAAACCTTTCCTTCACATAAAAGTATTTTCACGCCTATGCAAACAGAGAAGACCGAGATCAAACGTCTGAACAGGGTCTACTCTGTTTGCGTGTGTCCCTACATATATGTCTGTCTACCTGCCTGTCTGTCATTGCGTATGTCTGTGTGTTTGTATGTGTGTGTCTGTCTAACTGGCTGGCTGACTGAGTAGGTGGGTGGTTGGGTAGGTAGGTAGGTAGATATATACAAATGTAAATAGAGGGCGAGATTCAGAGAGAAACACACACACAGACAGATAGACGCAGACAAGGATACACACAAAGGAAGAGGAAGAGAGTGATGGGGAGAGAGAAGAGAAAGAGGAAACAGCGAGAGAGATAGAGGAGAAAGAGAGATAGGCGAGAGGAAAAAGAGATACAATGTGAGAGGAGAAAGATAGACGATATTTTTATGGATTGATGGAAAGGTTGGTCGAGATAGAGAGAGGGTGTTCGGGGATTCTGAGAAAGAGAGAGGAGAGAGAAAGAGCGATAGACTGATGGATGGAAGGACAGTGACCCCCATACCATAGTGAACCGTCACTATTCTGCAGAAAAAGTGACCCCCTTTCCGAAAAATACCGACTCCCTCTGAAAAATAGTGACCACCTCCGCGATTTCTGTAAAATATTGACCCCGCGCTCTAACGCAAACGTTCTTTTATTCAGAAACTGCCAGTGTTTTTAAAAATGTTGACAGCAGCAGAAGAGTGACAGAACAACGGAAAGAAAGACATAAAAAGAGAAAGATGGATTGCTGTGTAAGCGGTTCAGAGATAAAGAGAGATGGAAGGATGGAGAGGGAGGGAGAGAGACAGAGACAGAAACAAACAGAGACAGAGACAAAGAGAGACAGAGAAAGAGAGACAGAAAGACAGATACAGCTACAGAGACAGAGACAGATACAGAGAGACAAGGAGACAGAGACAGAGGCAGACAGACATAGATAGAGAGAGACAGAGACAGAGAGACAAAGAGAGACGTAGATGGAGAAAGAGACAAACAGAAAGAGTTAAAGAGAGACAGAGAGACAGACAGAGAGACAGAGAGAGACACACACACATACAGGGAGAGAGGCAGACAGACAGAAATAATGGCAGCATGAATATTTATCAGCTCATTTTTGACAATGTTAACTTTTCAAGGGATTTTTTTTGTCTTGATAAAAATGTAGAATCAGATATATAACCTACCAAAAGCAAACAGAGCAGACTCTGATCAGACGGCTCCTATAGGCATAGTCTGATCTGGTTCTACACCTTTGTTCCATAAATATGCCTCCTTTCTACACATTTGAGAGCAGTGTAGACCCAGATCATGTTACTCATCAGGGTCTGTTTTGCAAATACCAGTTAAGTTGCACTTATCAAAAAGGGTTAAAGCATGAAGAATTCTTCATTTAAGTTGTACAAAGATTTGATTAGTGTCTACTTTCTTATGGGGCGGTGGGGGCGGGGGCTATGCTATTTCTATAGGTTTACATGTCCAAATATTTGGAGTTAATACAATACATACAAGAGTGCCAATTCTATAAATAATGCTTTAGATCTATATGACCAAAAATGATATTGTTATATATAATTGTAATTGTTGTTAATAATGGATCGACCGTTTATTTATCGACGAGCGGACCTATGCATAAATAAAACTCGTCAAAGCAATGCACCAAACTTGTAGAATTAACTCTTTGCACAGTAAGTAATTTTGCATCTCAAATAATCATTTGTATAAGACGTTGTCTGCTTCAATTCTTCATAGACATGCATTTGAATACTGAAGAAACTCCGTGTAACTTGGCGTCTAATATGGATCCAATCTGTTATCATGGTTTTGCAACTAGCATCCATAGAGTTAATGTAATCTAAACTATTAAGTGAAAACATATGAATATAATATTCTGTAGATAAAGGGTTAATAGAACTATGTGACAACCTGGCATTTTAAAAGTGATCTACAAAGTTACTAGATATGGTACATGTACTTGCTGTCATCGAATTCCGGATCAGATAAAGTACACGGCATGGAAAGGTGCTATTGTATATTAATACGGATCAGAAAAGTTATATCTGGTTACATAATCATCTGTTATATATGTATATATCAGCCACAAGCATTTAACAAGTACATGTAGATAAATGTAATACGACTCGCTGCGTCTGTATTGCATATGGATTTCAAAATGCATACGCATAACTATTAAGATTGATATCAGTGTCACCAGTATGGGCGGAAAACTTAGATTTATGGTCGTTACTTTAAGGACTTAATAATCAAACAAGGACTAGAATATACACTGCTTTAAAGTGCCCGAGCAAAACATTCGATAATTCATATAATATAGAACAGCCCTTGTAGGAGCTGCCTGGTCAGGTTCAGCTGGTTGCTTTGTGTTTCAATTCTGATTCTATTGCATTAAAGGTCCTCAGTTCATATTGTAATACCATAAATAAATAAGAGAGAGGAGAGAGAGAGAGAGAGAGAGGAGAAAGGTGAGTGTGGGATGTGCGTGCGTGCGTGCGTGCATGTGTGTGTGTGTGAGAGAGAGAGAGAGAGAGAGAGAAGGTGAGACAGACATAGAGACAGACACAGAGAGACATACACAGAGAGACAGACATACATAGACACGTATACCGAGAGGGAAAGAGAGAGAGAGACACACACACAGAGACACAGAGAGAGCGAGTGTTTGTGGGGAGAGAGAGAGAGAGAGTATGTGTGTGTATATGTGTGTGTGTGGTGTGTGTGTGTGTGTGTGTGTGTGTGTGTGTGAGAGAGAGAGAGAGAGGGCGAGAGAGAGAGAAAGAGGGAGGGGGATATATAGAGATATATAAAGAGAGAGAGACACACACAGATGGACAGACTACAGAGTGAGATAGAGAGAAAGAGAAAGATAGTGAGAGACCACAATATCTATACATGTACGTCTATTTCACTTACCTCTCTCTCACACTTTCCTCTTCTTATTTCTCTCTCCCCTCTCCCTGTTTCTCCATCGCACTATCTCTGATATATCAATAGTTCTCTATCTCCTCTCTTTCTCTATCTCTCTTTCATATCCCTCTTTCTCTCTCCCCTTCTCCCACTATCCCTATCATGCTATCCCCGACCTACTTACCACTATTCCACCCATCACCCTATTTTTCTCACTTACCTCTCTCTCTCACACACACTTTCCTGTCACTCTCTTCCTTTCTCTTCTCTCTCCCTCTTTCTCTCTCTCTCTTCCCTTCCCTTTAATTTGCCGTGTACTATCCCAAACCTAGTTTCCACAATTCCATCTATCAATCAGCATAATTCTCTTTTCTCTCTCTTCTCTTTTTCCCTATCTCTCTTTCATCTGCCTCTTTCTCTCTCCCCCTCTCCCTGTATCTCCCATGTACTATCCCCAACCTACGCTGCACCATTCCATCTATAAATCAGCATAACTCTCTTCGCCTTCTCCCCCCCCCCTCTCTCTCTATCTCTCTCTTTCGCAAGATAGTTTGTTGTACAGGAGTTTAGACATAAAATATATAATTTGCCGCGCATTGGCGACAATGTAAATTGAATAAAAAACAAGTTACACAATTACAACACAAGGCCAAACAACTAGTTATGTACAGTGAAACAGACACTAAAAACTTGTCTAGATAGTTGTATACAGGTAATCTTAATTCAAGACTTAAATTATGCTGAACAGCTTGTTACTGTAGTTTCCATTCTTTACCTAACAGGGATTTTGCCCTTTCCCCCAAATAGGCATTGCTGAATTTTAAAACACATTTCTCCATCTTTACCCAAGCCATGTTGTATAATTACATATATCTTCATTGTGTACAAGTATATCGCTGTGCAATCACTGCTCTGGAGTGCATTGGTTGCACAATCAACTTGTAAATAGTGCAGACCCTGATGAGACAGCTTCTGCAGGAGCTGTCTCATCTGGGTCTTCACTATTTACAGGTATGTATATTTACGTGAACAGCAAGCGAAGGGTTAAGCGTGTTCGCGAACAGCGTCTACACATATACCAGATGGTTCATGTCTGGGCGGTTTGCTTAGAGTCTACTCCTTGTACTTACGAACTGATATAGCTCCGGTTATGCCGTTTCAGCAATGGCCCCAAACATTGTTGTGCCTATAAGCAAGTATTAAACATTCATTTTATCAATATTCATATAAACAGTAAAAACTCGATACTACGAAATTTTAGTAATGACGAATTTATTTATGTCTTTGTAGCCATGCGGATGCTTAATGCAGGGTGAAAGCCATGCAGAAAGTCCTAGAGGAGCTTTCTGCATAACTGGATTAAGCTGCAATCGGTCTTAAAGATCGATAATTAAACGTATTTGAGTGTTCGCATAATCGATAATTTACTGTACAAGTTTCTTACATTCATATGCCTTAGATACAATACTAAACGATGTACGTGGTGGCTTGCTAAGTGATGGCCGTGGAGTCTTTTTACTGTGACTTGATGCATCGTTCTGTATTGATCCTTATATTTGTAACTGTCAATCGAAGAAGTTATAAAAAACAAACTTTAAATTTGCATCGAGCAATTGCTGCAAATTGAGTTTGAAAGAAATGTTTCGGTATATCAAAAATACTTGCTGTAATACACAGGTGTTGGCCAAATTATCACGTAATTATAATCATCCCAACTAAACACGATGCCCGTCGTGAGGATTTAGTAGTTAAACTCCATTCGGCATGTTCAAATCGCATTGGCATTCATATGTATTGATAATTGCGTTCCGTTGTGTTTGTCGTAACGGTAATCATGCACTAATAAAATTCCATAATGAGTGGTTTGAAACAAATGAAATTAGTTTCTGTACATATACAGTTGAACTTCGATAACTCGAACTTCAAGGGACCATACAATTTTGTTAGCTAACATTAATTCGAGTCATCCGATCCTAATCTGAACAATTTCTCAATGCCACAGCTTAATACAGGTCAAAAGTAATGCTGAAGGAGCTTTGTAACACAATGGCCTGCTGCCAGACAGTAGTCACGAGGACGCTACCTGATCACTAGCCGATATCGTGCACTACTGGGGAACCTATGACCACGGGTTGGTAAGAGGCACGTGATCTCAGGTTCAGATAAAATGGGCAGCAGAAGTCCGCACAGCGGAGAGGTAGGGAGAGGAGAGTAGAGCAGAGAGGCGTAGAGAGAAGTCCGGAGTTGTTTAGTAAAATGTAGAAACCACTATACTATCGTAGCTTATTCATCATCCCCTTATTGTGTTACATCTTTCAGCATTACTTTAGATCTGTATTAAGTTGTTCACATGTGTTTCTAGAAATATCTGTAGCGATAGAACTTGGAGCAATTCTGTATTGTAAGTTTTTAAAGGAATGAACGTTTTGTTCGAGTTATATCGAAGTTCGAGTTGTCCGAGTTCGAGATATCGAAGTTCAACTGTAGTGAAGTTGTGAAAAAAGGTTTGCATTACTACTTAAGAATGGATTACAAAAGAGATTGTTTGTACCTAAGACTACAAACATGATAATGATGATAGAGAACCTAAACAAATTGCTTTAATAAGTATCAGTTTAGTAACACCGTAGTACTTTTCCAGCTCGGAGGCCACGACCTTAAGGATGACGATGCGGATGTTGACATGTTCTGGGAGTTTGACAAATGGAATGACTTTATGCTGGGTGCTGACGTCAATGTACTCATGGCGACATTTCCATTTTTACGTTTCGTACCTGGAGTGTATAAGAATGCGTTTGACAGTATTTTGAAGGCTAAGGACACCATTGTCAGACGCTATTATGATGAGAAAAAGGTAATTAGTATATTTTTTATTGTATGTATGACCCGACATGTGACGTCATGCTCCCGCGGAAGTCACAGTCTGATGAAAGTTCTCCAATGCAGTACCGAAACTGTCACAAAGGTAAAACTAAATTTTGGATAAGTCACTAGAACATACATATAATAAAGAATCTACATGTACTATCCGGATGAACTTCTTTCGAGAATAATTAGTATATGATTGCAAGCAGTCATTAAAGCAGCAAGTGTTTATGACGGGGAACAAACATTATATGTGATCAACAAATGGGTTTGCGTTAAATATTACCATCATTCAAAGGCATTTTCATAACTAATGAGAGCAATTATATACCATAATATGACTACGCCATACATTATATTCTGGTTTAACCCTTTCCCTCATATAAACGTGTTTTCACGCATTTGCAAACAGAGTAGACCCAGATCAGACGGCTCCTAGAGGAGCTGTCTGATCAGGGTCTGCTCTGTTTGCTAATGGAATTGAATAGATATGTTTCTATACTTTCTGACATAGCTACAATATTCCACCTTCCATATTTCTTTATAACTATTTTGTCCATGATTATTCAGTAGGTATTGCAATTTTGAATAAACATAGAACAGGGAAAGGGTTAACGAGGCTGCAACTCAGGTATATGCAGTTTCCGACTCTCTTGTAATATTCTACACCGCAATACACCGATAAGAACACTATTGTATAGTCATTGAGTTCAGATAAGGCCTTACACATGATTTATGTGCAACTAAAAATAGCACTGTAACACATTATGCCTCATAATAACATCCACGTTGTTGAGAACGGGGTACTTGTGTAGTATTCCCCGATCTAAAAGTTCTGACGATGAATAAATCAGGTCGGAAATAGTCAAACCTGGGTCCATGCTTATTAAGCCTTTAGTTGAGTCTGAGTTTCGTTCTCAAGCTTTTGATTGGGCAGATTTGAGTTCTCAAGCTTTTGATTGATCAGATTTGAGCCTTTGGCTCAAATCTGACCAATCAAAAACTTGAGAACGAACTCAAACTCAACTAAACGTTTTATAAGCATGGACCCAGTTGGTATTACCAGGATTCTCTGAGCAAAACCAGTACAATGTCGTCTGCAAAGGTCGGACATCCAAAAGTGTAGGCTAGGGGGCGTGAGTAGTGTTGTACTTTCAATTACTACTCATGAACAGACTCAAAAATACTGAATCTGCAATTTTCTCTTTTGCATTTCTACATCAGCTTTCGAAGGATTCCCTACTTTCAGAATATATTATATTGGTATATCAAAATAGCATTTTAGGCGCATAATCAGTGCTGATCAGGTTTAATTTCAGACTTAGTTTTTGGCCATGTCTTGTTCACTGTAATGTTGGAAATCAGTCGGACTTGTAATCATCGGATATTTTATTTCATACTACCACAAGTTGAACGTTGTTTATTTCCCTTTACACAGCGACGGCCTTCAAGCATAAACATGGTGCAATAACATAACGTATTTGTTCTGATTGCCGTCATGTAAAACACTGGTGCTATATTTTGTAAAGTAGAGATCTGTGTTTTGTGTTTATAACCTATATTATACACATCACTTCAATAGGCGAATAGTTTATAATAAAATATATAAAATTTATTTAATACATAGCTCACCCAGGTATTCAGTTTCATAACCCAAATGCTTGTTTTTCAATCATGTTATCATCTTTATATCGTTTTCTAAATGCGCTTATTCCATTGTTCTAGAGTTGATGTTTAATCGGCCTTAAGATTAGACACACTCAGCTGTTATGTTTTATATCCGCTGTTAAACTCCACCGACACTTTACAAATACAATTCCGATTTTTTTCTTTCTAAGTTACTTTGCTATTCGCATTTTTAATTTAGGTTACTTTTTATAAAACTCTACATTCCATCTAATATGAGGAACCTTTCTTTTACCATAGATATTATGCAAAAAACTGTATACAGTAAAATCTCGATTATTCGAATTTTCGTTATAAACGAATTTAGACCCTTTTAGGCAGGTGGCTGCTTAATGCATGATGAAAGTCATGCAGAAAGCTCCTAGAGGAGCTTTCTGCATGACTTTCACCATGCATTAAGCTGCCGCCTGTCTTAAAGATTGATTATAATACGTATTTTAGTGTTCAGATAATCGAGGTTTTACTGTATGTAAGAGTCATACAGGAAATACCACCTTCAAAACACGGTCTCAAGTGTTGGCAATACGGCGTGTGTTTTAAATTGGGCCATTTGCACCTTCATATGTTCGCTTATCTTATAACCGGATACGTTGTCTTATAAATGGCACACACATGTACATTAACCTGACCTACAATTGACATGTATCTTATTTAGGTCAGCAACATGTACGGTTTACACGTAACCGATGTCACGCCAGCAAACACCCTTTCAACAAATGTCTGAGTTACAAGCTGATTTGATCCTCAATCGGCCTGTTCCACACGTCGTATGTAAACCCGAGTCATAATATTATTTGGCGAACAGTTCTTCATTAACCTGCAAATAAACAAGTAACTGCTACTGTGACATAGGATAAACCACAACGAATATATGGGTAGTTTAGAAAGTATTTGATTATTTGACTGTTCAGATGTAACATGATATAAGCTGCTCTTAACGGTTGGGAATTTTATGTACCCTCCTACGATTTTAATGATTAACCCATTACATCATATCCTATTTTAGATACAACCTCTTTGAATAAATCGACCGAAAAGAAGCTTTATATATTAACCAGAGAAAAGGAAACTTTTAGAATTTTGTAGTTTGAAACCATTGTGATAAATAGAGCATTTGCTCCTATAGGAGTAAATGTTCTATTTATCACAATGGTTTCACGAAGTGACTTTTACAGAGTCGTCAAAAGTCGTCAATATGAGGGAATGGGTTTAATTGTACTTTCTTGTCATGGTGCTCTTCGGGTGTCTGTGTATATAGTGTTTCCTGTATGCCTCATACATGTACTCTTATCAGTTGTAGTTGTTAAAGATGTTATACTTTATTTTTTCCTTCAATCTTGGTTTGCGGGTTAGTTCCCTGTTTAGATATACATTGTAGTTAATACAGATAGTCGTCTGCAATTATACTATGTTCTAAAACCCTGTCTTTGTAGCTTACAAGCACATTTAATTTGCCCAAACAGTCATCACAACTGTATGTGAGGTTTTCACCATTGTGAGTCAGGTCACAGTCAACGGGTTAAAGGTTAACCCTTCTCTTGCTGAATTTTAAAGTACATTTCTCTTTCTTTACTTATTTCCTGTTGCATGATTACATATTTATTCACAGCCTACAAATATTTCTCTGTGCAGTCTGTGAAATGCACCCGTTGCACAATCAACTTCTAAATAGTGCAGACCCTGATGACATAGCTCATCAGGGCCTTCACGATTTACATGTAGGTATATTGATGTGGACAGATGGGGCTGGGTTTACTTACCATAAACTTCCTGCAACTCTAGCATTGACCACACCTTGAATAAAACAGAGCGATTGCAATTCGCCTCAAGGGATAACAGAAAATATGGCCAGCTTTTATGAAACTATATTACAATATGCTAAGTGACTCGATTTAATAGTAACTTTATCGTGAATATATTATTTTAATGAGTTTTTATTTATCAGAATTAAGTTCCGATCTCAATTAGCTGTCAAATGTATAGAGTTTACGTCTCGTGGAGCAAGCAGAACATATCTACATTTAGCGCAAATTTAGCGTAAAAACGTAAATGATTTGACAGTGGACCACGTGACCATTGACTCTAATTTATATACCAAATCTATTAAATGTATCGCTTAGTGCAACAACAAAAGAGAAACGAAACCTTGTAAAAATGAAAGCAACTAGTTCCATAACAGTCGTGTTTCTTGTTAAAAAGCTATCGATTAGGCTCGACTGTGGCCAGTTTTTCTTACATGCTTGTTTATTCTTCCACATGAATAGTCTTCACTTTCCTTAAGCGCACACGTCACTAAACGATCATGTTACAGTAGTTCATTTGCAATAAGTGGGCGTTAGTCCAACTAAGGATTGCTGTGTTAAATCCCGTTCTTTTCTTCGAAATAATAACATCTGTCCAGAAACGCGACAAAGCTAATGTTCAGATATATTTTGTTATCCATAAACAACGGCCAATAAGATATTATGGTCGAGCGTTCACAAGACACTTATGCGGTACTGTCAAACTAACAACAAACTAAGTAATACAAACTCAATACTATTGAGTGTTTTACGGTAATATTGTCGTTGAAAGCCGGGGCGAGAATTGCCATGATTCAGGAAATGCATTTTCATTTCATCTTCCCCAGCTTTTGCTATGGATTCAAAAGCCTTTGAAATAATTCTAATAATTTTGCCCTTGGACTGACAGTGTCTGTTTAATCATTTCTCTCATAGATACGCCATTTCATGCGTTCACAAACAGTGTAGACCTCGATCAAACGGCTCCTGCAGATTCCGTTTGCTAAGTGTGTATCCTGTTTGCACATGGGATTTTTTGTTCACAAGCTCAAACATGTCCTTGCTCAAATGCCGCAATACTAACACTTCTTTTGTCTTTATTTCTTATACTATTGGTTCATCCGTTTCTATTAATATGAAATTGTATAATTTGCGAGATGATTTTGAATGAGAAACACTGTAAATCAAAATCAAATGACCCACCTATAAACCTTCTGATCTGGGTTTATCCTGTTTACAATGTCGAAAAAACATTTTGCTCACACCGAAAGGACGTGTTTCTGTTTTATACGCTAGACAACATATACACCTGGTAAGATACGGGGCTTGGTGGATGTCCTGCTTGCGGAACAGTTGGAGGAACACAGAAATGGTGAACTTACATTGTTGACTAATGACAGGATCAAAGCGATGGTGTTGGAAACTGTAGCTGGTGGTAACGTTTGTGTTTCATTTTCTGTTTAGATTAAGTTCATGATACTATATCTGTTGTTAATTGTGCACTCGTAATGACTACAGCACAGGGTTTGTGGTTAATATGCATGGTGTTACATTAGATGGTATGACTATTACTACTACCACGACCTTTACTACTAGAATTACTACTACTACTACTACTACTACTACTACTACTACTACTACTACTACTACTACTACTACTACTACTACTACTACGACTACTACTACTACTACTACTACTACTACTACCACCCTCACCACAACAAAACAACAGCCCCATTTCTACTACTGCAACTACATCTACAACATTACTACTACTAGTTCTACCTCTACTTCGGGCGAGTGTTTGTTCTGTATGTGGTGTTTCCTGCATGACTTATTTTTGTACTTCTTCTACTTCTACTACTACTACTTCTACTTCAACTACTACTACTACCACTACTATTACTACTACTACTACCACCACCACCTACTACTACTACTACCACTACTACAGTATTGTTGTCTGTGCTCTATTTCTAATTGTAATACCTTTCTTAGTACAAATATGTTTATATGCACTACATCTACCTCTATATCTAGGTAATTAGTAGTATTTACGCAAACTTGAATCCTCAATCACAAGAAGATGTTATAAAAGCCTTCAGTGAAACTTGTCGATATTTGGATGATATTTTTAACTTAGATAACCCTTTCTTTGATGCTCTGATTCCTACAATTTATCCTAAAGAACTCAAATTGAATAAAGCTAACCCGTCCGACAATTATGCAGCGTTTCTTGATCTAGACCTTAAAATTGATAATGGAATGATTTCTTCTAAAATATATGACAAAAGAGATGATTTTGATTTTAATATTGTAAATTTTCCTCATCTTGACGGGGATGTTCCCCGTGCTCCATCTTACGGGGTTTATATATCTCATCGTATTCGTTTTGCTAGAGCTTGTTAATCTATTGACGATTTTAACAGTCGAAATCTCATTTTAACTGAAAAACTGCTTAAGCAAGGATATAGATACCATAAACTAAGAAAAACTTTCTCTAAATTTACTATCGAAATCTCTCGCTTATTGGCAAGTACCAATGTAATCCCAAGGCGCTTCTGCGACACGGTATTCCACATCCTGAATTTTATGGTGATGTGATTTACAAACTTCGTAAAATTATTGGACATACCCATTTTCCCACCTTGTTCATCAAATATGTTAGAAAATCATTAAAAAGGGATATGATCCTGTAGTACTACAACATACTGCATGTTTGGTTGTGAACCCTTTTACAGTTGGCAATCACGCTGGCCTCTTTGCATGTACGCCGACAAGAAAGGTTTAGTACTCTATGAAGGCGACCTCTTAAATCCAGAAATGGAAGGAGAACGTCGGATATCTGTACTATTTCGTTTTTGTCGTACCCTTTATTACTCTTCTACAGTTACTCTGTTTGCAGCTCAATCATTGAGTACACTGGCGACAGGTGGATACAGTTTGTTCACTTAAATGTTTTCGTTATACATGCACTTTACCACTGCATTTGCTGTCGGGGTTGTTGTAGATTAGTCGGAGAGGGGATATATGTATTTACACTGTTTGTCTTTTAGGGTGGGGATGGAATAAGTGTGAGGTTGGGCGCCCATAAACCGGTTTAATCCCCCAGTGACTTTTGTCACTGACCGTTCCAAGGCGGTACTTCCATCTTCCCCCTATTGTATGTTTGTTTTGTCTTTGTGCGTCTCTTGACGTTTTTATAGTTATGTACATTCCTTGTGTTGCTGTTCGGACGACTGATTGTTCTGTATGTGGTGTTTTCTGCATGACTCATTTTTTATACGCCCACCTAATAAAGGTGGTCGTATATTGTCGTGGCCCTGTCCGTCCGTCCGTCCGTTCGTTCGTTCGTTCGTTCGTTCGTTCGTTCGTCCGTCAACATTTTGCTTGTCCGCTGTTTTCTGGGAAAACTATTAGACAGATATTAATGAAACTTCACACAAATGTTTAATGCATTAAGATCTGAAGCTGAGTTGATTCTGAGGTTCATTTGATTTTTCATTTCAGAGTTATGGCCCTTGTCCTTAAAAAATATGTAAATAGTTTGTCCGCTGTTTTCTTGGAAAACTATTTGAGAGATATTAATGAACCTTCACACAAATGTTTAATGCATCAAGATCTGAAGCTGAGTTGATTCTGAGGTTCATTTGATTTTTCATTTCAGAGTTATGGCCCTTGTCCTTAAAAAATATGTAAATAGTTTGTCCGCTGTTTTCTTGGAAAACTATTTGAGAGATATTAATGAACCTTCACACAAATGTTTAATGCATCAAGATCTGAAGCTGAGTCGATTCTGAGGTTCATTTGATTTGTCGTTTCGGAGTTATGGCCCTTTTACTTAAAAAATAATGCAAATACATGCAAATAGTTTGTCCGCTGTTTTCTGGGAAAACTATTTGACTGATATTAATGAAACTTCACACAAATGTTTAATGCATTAAGATCTGAAGCTGAGTCGATTCTGAGATTCATTTAATTTGTCGTTTCGGAGTTATGGCCCTTTTACTTAAAAAATAATGCAAATACATGCAAATAGTTTGTCCACTGTTTTCTGGGAAAACTATTTGACTGATATTAATGGAACTACACACAAATGTTAAATGCATCAAGATCTGAAGCTGAGCTGATTCTGAGGTTCATTTGATTTTTCATTTCAGAGTTATGGCCCATGTCCTTAAAAAATATGCAAATAGTTTGTCGGCCGTTTTCTGGGAAAACTGTTTGACAGATATTAATGAAACTTCACAAAAATGTTTAATGCATCAAGATCTGATGCTGAGTCGATTCTGAGGTTCATTTGATTTGTCGTTTTGGAGTTATGGTCCTTTTACTTCAAAAAAATGCAAATATATGGAAATAGTTTGTCCGCTGTTTTCTGGCAAAACTGTTTGACAGAAATTAATGAAACTTCATACACAAGTTTAATGCATCAAGACCTGAAGCTAAGTTGATTCTGGGGATCATTTGATTTGTTTTTTCGGAGTTATGGCCCTTGCACTTAAAAAATAATGCAAATTTATGCAAATATGAGGATGTCCATAACTTTTTCATTTGAAATGATATTTACTTCAATTTTTTTTATATGGTTAAACCTTAATGTGATTTTTCACAGATATATTGGGGGGTTTGATGTGTCATTTTATTCTAAAGTTATGGTCCTTGAACTTAGTGTGTTTGTTGCTTTGTTAGTCGGTCAACTTTTAGTTTGTGTTTTGTTTTCTGGGAAAACTATTAAAATGATATAAATGAAACTTAACACAAATGCTTTAAGCAACAAAATTTGAAGCTGAGTATATTTTGAGGTTCATTCAATTTCTCTTTACAGAGTTATGGCCGTTGCACTTTACAAAAATCTGCAAAAATGAGGATTAGCTGTAACTTTTTTATTTAATAAGATATTCACTTCATTTTTTAAAAAAATAGTATCACCTTAATATGGAAATCTAATTCTGAAGCACAGATTAGAAAATGTCAACACTTATAAGGCATGTTGAATCAGAGAAATTTGCAAGTGGGCGTATTATGTACCGTATGCGGTACTCTTGTGTACTTTTGAAATTTGCAGGTATACTGACAACTGTTGGCAGCCTTGCTTCATTGTTCTTGATTCTGATCAACCACCCAGAGTGTCAAGACAAAATCCATGCAGAACTGGACATGGTTGTGGGTGGAGATAGACTGCCGACACTTGAGGACCGACAGGAGTGTGTATTCACCGAAGCCGTGATCGTAGAGGCACAGCGGTACATAACCACGGTGCCGTTATCCATCCCCCACCTATGTAAGCAAGGCATGGAATTTGAGGGGTATGAAATACCACCTAATTCATTAGTAAGTTGAATTTAACTAATAATCTACGATATATGGACGTGGGTCTATTACAAATTCCTCTATTCGATCCCCGAATTGTTTGGCACTCCTGTACTACATTGCAATACAACTTAAAGACGAATAAATTTAATCAAGAATGTTTGGCCAGAAACTGTATCATAAGAAAATAGAGCAGACCCTGGTAGGAACCGTATGATCTGGGTCGACCCTGTTTGAAAAGGTGTATTGATGGAGGAATGGGTTATTGAATGACTTAACTTCACGAGTATTCATTTATGAAATATTTTAACAATTAGATGCATTTGTATATACAATGGGATATAAACAGAGAAAGTGTTTTACCATGGCAGAAACTGTAGAATTAGATGTATCTAGTCCCAAGTACAAGTATAGCAGATCCTGATTTTCACTTGCAGCTCTGTCATATTCAACTTTAATTATTTATATTAATATTTATCAATTTGCCTAATAGACGCACACTAAACAGAATAGGTCCATATGCAGAATATATACTATTGGCGTCTGCTCTGTTTGCTTATGGGATTGTATAATGTCTGCAGTGGACAATTTGCACGCCATTATTTGAGGGACTTAACTTCACGAATATTCAATTTATGAACTATCTCGATTATTCAAATGTTCTGTATAGAAGATTGTAGACCCTTTAGGCAGGTGGCTGCCTTTTGCATGATAAAAGTCATGCTGAAAGCTGCTAGAGGAGCTTTCTGTATGATTTTCACCATGTATTAAGCTGCCACCTGTCTTAAGATCGGTTATAATACGTATTTTAGTGTTCGAAAAATCAATGCTTTTCCTTATACAAATGGCCGTCTCTTTACAGATCATGCCTAATGTGTGGTACGCGCATCATGATGAAAAGATCTGGGGCGACCCCTGGACATTTAGACCTGAGAGATGGCTCGATAAAACTGGATGCCCTCTACCAAATGATCATTACCTGAGAAAGAAGTAGGTGGTTGGAAACTCGAAATATTCGATTTACGAAATTTATATGAAATGTGATAACGTTTGTGTGGCATACTTTTGTCAAAATTGACTAACACTTTCTAATACCTAGCTAACATTTGCCCTGTGATAAGTTTACGGAGCCCGTAGACTCGGCGTAAGGTCACTTCTGCATGGTATCCGTACTTCGCCACACGATGTTCGTACGGATTCACGCACGCCATAGCTTCTGCGGTTTTTTCATAAAAAAGTTAAACATATTTTTAAACATCGCAAGTCCGCAGCCCGTAAACACGTGAGTCAGACATTGTACGGTCTCCGCACGGGCATCGTTCGGATGCCGCACGAGGATCGGGCGACAAACGGCCGATATTGGGGGACATATAGTCAAACAATCGTACTACGATCGTACGGTCATCGCACGGTCACCGCAAGGTTGCCGCTCGGTGTCCGTGTAATACCCGTGAAATCGTACGTGCATCGTACGTTTGTCCCACGTATTGAAGCCGCACAGGCTCCGAACGGGCTCCGTACGATTGCCGTTTCCAACCAGAGACTGCGCAATGACTGCACGGATATCGCGCGATCTCCGTACGGTCGCCGCTCAGTCATCGTACGGGTAAGCTCAGATCAGTTTACACACATTATCGTACGATGATCGTATACAATTTAAAGAGAAACGTCGCAGCCCGTAGACTTCTGCGATTCAAAATATATCGCAGGAAAATCATAGACAAAGAAATCGTACGACCTCAATGGCAAATGTAAACTAGGAAGATACTTAATTACATGTATTTGACTTATAGGGAGATGGCTGCTAAATGCATTAAGACCGATATACTATCAGACTTCACTCAATAAATATGTGTGATTCCTGTAGCGTTCATACAAGGATAATGGTAATAGATTGTATGGAATACAGTAAAACCCCGCTAATGCGACCACCAAAAAGGGGCGTAATTATGGGTGGCAGAGGCAGGTGGTAGCTTAATGCAGAACGAAAGTTATGCAGAAAGCTGCTATAGGAGCTTTCTGCATAACTTTCGTCCTGCATTAAGCAACCACCTGCTTTAGACGACACCAGTGGCTGTTTATTAAGTGGTCGCATTAGCGGAGTTTCACTGTATTTAATGACTTTATTTGAATAAGTAATTGATTCGTTTAATAATACCCAACGGCCAAATGCCTGTAAAGATTGCGGCATCAAATCTATACATGTATTATTTTACAAACAGAGTATACCATCATCAAACAGTTACTACAGGGACTGTCGGATCTGGTTCCACCGCTTGCAACATCGTTAGCATGGGGCTTTATCACCTTAATTCATTCCCTCCCAGACAATTTCTAGACCCATCATATTTGAATTAATCTGCTCTATTTATCAGAATCGTTTCAATGAATGAGTTTTACAGAGGTGTACATAAGAGACAGTAGTAGATAATAGGTTAACTCTTCTGCTGCCAATGTTGCACCTGTAATTACCTTTGCAAACAGTTTGGATGCAGATGACACGCCGAGTAACTCGGTGTCTAATACCCGATGTAATTCGTTTGTTGTTGTGACTATGTTTTTGAAACAAAAACGAATACAAGGCGACAGAATTAGCAGATAACAGAATGTGTCAGCGAACTAGTTAAGGGTTATCCTTTTCGGCACCAAATTTCTAATTGTCGTCTGCAAATCACTTTTGTTAAATCATTTGATAAAATCAGGAAATTAATGCAAACTTCAAAGGAATAAAGCACAGGAATAGAAATATAGTTTGAGACAAAAAGTGAAGTCCCTAACCAGTTGTCGCTTTGAAAAAGCGAAGTCTGATCCGGGACTGCGCTATTTGTCGTGGTGCATTTCTGCGATATTGGCGGTGAAAAGGAAAAGTCAGAGAGATAACAACTTTTTCCGAACTAGTAGTGAACGAGAAATACCATTTGATTATGCTTCAAATATATCATCGTAAAGACAACTTTGAAAGTGTAAGACTGTTGTCGACCAAATGATTTAAAAGTCCTATTGGATCTTTTCAGCTGGCTTGCGTTCAGTGTAGGGCGGAGGCAGTGCCCCGGAGAGAGCCTGGCCAGGTCCCGGATATTCTTATATGCGGCTACCCTTCTACAGCGATGGACCTTTGAGATGTCACCGGAACATTCCGTTCCTTGCGACCCAAGAAGCGGTTATTTTAACATAGACTTGAATTGCCGACCAAAACCTTACATGTGCAGAGTGGTACCACGCCACACAAGCCCCGTTGCCAAATGAATATCATACTATGTGCATGACTGGAAAAATATAAACTTTCGAATAATTTGTAAACTGTGTAAATCAAAATCTATATTTGTACATTTATTCAATTAGCCCCCACTGTCACTAAATATATTCATCACTCAACAACATACAGTGCTCCCTCTCTACAACGACACCCTTTGGGATACGAAGATTGTATGTGTTGTTCAGAGGGAGTTGTTATAGGGAGGGAAAATCAAACATAATTAGCTTTTTTGCAGATCCCTAGATAAGGTGTATTTCGAGAACTAAAACCGTTATGCCTCTACCAAACCCTATGTTGTGACCACTCTTTAGAATCGTCACAAAGTGACGATTCTAAAGAGTGGTCACAACATAGGGTTTGATAAAGAAAATACGATGGAAAAAGTTTCTGGAGCCTTGTTGTTTCGGAAACAGTGACATGCGTTGTTGTAAGGAGGGAATCGTTATTGAGAGGGCCGTTGTAGAGAGGGAGCACTGTACGTTATTACTGTTTGCCATTCATCGGAGCCTACTCCAGTTCTGTTGAGCAGACTGGACATTTCTAACGCCACAGCTGATCTGGTCCTCTTATGTTGTTCTGTGTAGTGAGGAAACAGTGCCTATGTCTCATGTTTTTTTGGTAATTATTCTTTGGTTAGCTGAGATATATAAACTAATCACTGCATAGATAAACTTTTAACGAATTTGCAACCATAGTATATCCAGATCAGACGGTTGTACGTGCTCTGTGTGTAGCTATGATTCTATGCTTTCTGTCATGTCCAAAAGCCGTCTGTGGTAAAGTGCTTTTCGTCGTGATATACATGACGCCAATGAACATTCATCAAGTAACGGATTAAGTGCCAAATCATCAGCAACATGCGTTTGAAGTCAGCCTACAATGTAGACCATCCCGCAAGGGAAACATAGTCTGAACATGTTTTGCATTGTATCTCATTTTGAACAGTGAAGAAATAACCAGCAAACAATGTGTATGTCGTGTACGATGTACCGGTTTCTCTGGGTCTAGATTGTTGGCAAATCCTAGAAGGACGTATTAAGACAACCGATACATGTTCCAATTTGGATGTGTAATAACATATACATTTACTAAATATCTAGATCAATCCATTAGCCTGTTTGAATAAATCTACTTAAAAGGAGCTGTAATAAATTCCTGTCGCAACAACATTCTTCTTTGATGCTGGTATAGCTCTGGTTACTCGCAATCTATCAACACTGTTACGTCAGATACGTAGTATTCCATCTATTAACCCATTTCCTCACAGGCTATTTTTTATACAGAGTCGTTTTGAATAAATCTTTTGAAAATGAGCATTAAATAGAAAAACGAAAATTTAGAAGTGTGCAGTTTTTTAAATCAGTGTGCTCTATTTATCCCAATGGTTTCGAAAAGTGACTTTTACAGAGGCCTCAAAAGTCTTCAAACAGGACAAACCCATATCACAATGATTATATAGGAGTAGTTCGATCTGGCTCTACTCAATTCGCAAAGGCTTTAAGAGGCGTACATATAAAGTACAAGGTTAAAATACAGGTTTAACACGTATTGGTCAGACGAATTGGTGAATACACTTGCATACAGTTTTGGTTCAGATGAGTAACTCGATTTCTGATCAAGATCCAAACCATTTGACGCTATGATAGAACTTCTGTAAAACATGAAGAATATATGCATTGTTAAAGTAAAACAATACAATGTTGTTTGTATCCGAAAGAGTCCAAGGACTGAACAGGTTAATTCCTGTCACAGAGACATACACGTTTTATAAATATTTGCACATTCCTTGTTTTTAGATCCAACTCCTTCGAATAAATCTACCGAAAAGGGGCATTACCAAGAAAAAGGGAAATTTATAGAATTAATTTTGTAGTGTTGAAACCATTGTTATAAATAGAGCAATGGTCCTATCGAGCAAACGGTCTGTTTATCACATTGGGTTCAAAACGTGACTGTTACAGAGGCGTTTGAAAGTCGCCAGTATGAGGGAAAGGGGTTACACCTTATCATGATATCGATAGATAATATTTGCAACACTATGGATCTGAAAAATATTCGACTATTTGCTATTCGTTCAAACGTTTGGTTAACAGTTTGGATCCAGATGAGACTCATCTAGATCTAAGCTGTTTGCCATTGCGAGTCAGACCGTGGATAACTAGATACGGGAAAACGATTGGAAAAATTGGCTGTAGATTGATAATGTTACACTCAATTGTTTGGCGGTCACAAATGACAACAAAAACGATGTATAAAGAGTATACTGAAGTATATTTAGTCACAAACCATTCCATTGTGTTATACATAAATATTATACTAAAATAGTATTGGTGTTAATTGATAATTCCTTGCCCTAATAGTAATACACACTAACACCCGTGACCCAACACAAGGGACATATACAGTGTAGACCAGATGAAAGTGATTCTGAAGGAGCCCTCTGATCAGTTGACTATATCAATATATGTTTAATTACCCAAGCTAAATATATCCTTTCAGTGACGTAGGAATATTCACATTTTGGGTTCTACACTGTTTGCAAAGGACTTTAGTGAATCGTGTCTCGCACTGTGTGGGTAGTCAGCTATGTCAAAAATAAAGTCCAGCCGAAAATATAACTACTTCAACGATTACATTGACAGTTAAAGCAGATGATGAAAATTACATCAAGTATTTGTTGATCAGAAATTGAACCTGCACCAGGTTTTACGTCAACCTTGCATACCATCCATCCACGTTCATCCTAGCAAGGGATGTTAACCGTCAATTATCATTTATTTTGCTGTACGTTTTTATCTCCCTTAGTTTGGAATTCAGATTTAAACCAAACGATAATAATAACTATTCCCAGTTGTTTACATCCGTAAGCACCAATATCACGTGACAAATAATTTAAAACCATGCTTGAAAATGTAAAACAACACTGAGTTTATATATTCATAAGAGCTTGTCTTAAGCAGTCATTCGTGTATTGAACATTGTTGGCTTCTTAAAGAGCATGTGGTTGCTTAATGCAGGGTAAATGTAATGCAGAAAGCTCCTATCAGAACTCTCCTTTCCACATTGCAGATGACCTGCATTAAGCTACCATCTGCTTTAAACACACATCATTAGACCTCTTTTGGTTGTTACATAAGACAGGTTTTACTATATTAGGACCAGTCTCGAGTAATCAAATAAATGAATAAGCAGAGATGGCCCTTCTGCCTTAAGCTACCACCTGTCTCACAACCCCTGAAATAGATGTATTTATAAAATACTGTTGACACAGTAGTAGTAGTAGTAGTAATAGTAGTAGTAGTAACAGTAGGTAGGGATTTTGTTTTTGTTGAAATAGTGGTATGTATAGAAAATACTACGAAAAAAAGTCAGTTATTACTCAGATATATTATTACTTGCAGTAAATGGTATCAGTGCGTTGTAAATGGCACGGTTAATAGAGCTCGAGATTGTGTGTCCTGAACATTCGTCATTGGCTCGACATTTTATTTATTTAGCCTGAAAGTTAAACAAAGCATATTTATCAGACAAGTAGATTGTAGAGTAAAACTCCTCTAAACCGGAATTGTAGTAGAGAAGAATTTAGATACTTTTAGGGAGATGGCTGCTTAATGCAGGGTGAAAGTCATACTTCCACCCGGCATTAAGCTGCCATCTGTCTCTAAGACCTATATTTGTACTAAATTCAACGTCTGGTTAGGAGCGTTTTACTGTACATAAATGAAAATATATTGGTAGAATCACAAATTCGAATTTAAATCTATAATACTGCACTTCACATGTTTGAACGACTGGTAGTTACATGCTTGAAGATTATATGTGACTGATTCACGTTTTAACATTTTCAGCGAAATGAATGCCCACTTTAAGCTTCACGAAGCCATGATATATTCACTGGGACAATTTCACGACCTGACGCGTTCAGCTTAGTGTGTTTCAACTTCTTTAAACCTTTTAAACAATACTAACATCGTGAATATTAATTAGATGCAGCATCATGTGGATCACTTTAGTCTCATGATTGACACTTGAGCCACGCCCCCATACACCCTCGAGGAGACAATGTCTCTGATATTCACAACAGGGTGGCATGCCATGACGTAGCTTCCCGGTGCCTTTTGACAAGACGAGATATCTCATCAGAATCAAGATTGTTTGACACTCGGTTTGCAGTTTCTCAAAAAAACGGAGCGGACCTGGTGGGGTTTAGAAATAATGCGGACAAAAATTGGAGGCTACAAAATGACCCCAAACAAAACAACAAACAAACAGATAAAAACAAAACAAAAAACAAGACAAAACAAAACAAAACAAATAACAACAACAAACAAACAAACAAAACAAACAAAAAATTACAAAATAAACGAACAATTTATTACTGTATGAATACAAGGTTATTAGCTGTGTCGGGGGAAATGGAAGCCATTGGCTTGCTAAATACTTTTCTTATTTATGAAAAGGAGGATTACATGCGCTATCCTGATTCCTATCATAGATGTAAATAGAAAAGGGTGAAAAACACGTGCTTACTTGATTATTAATATGGGCCTAAATAGTGATTGGAAAAGACATATACTATGCTGGTTCCCTTTGAACCTAAATACTGAGTGTAAAAGACATGTGCTTCCCTGATTCCTGTTCTAAAACCAATCAGTGAGAACGAAAGATACGTGATTCCCTGATTCCTTTCATAAACCTAAATGGTGAGTATGGAAGACATGTGCATCCTTGATTCCTATTATAAACCCAACTAGTGGGTATGGAATACATGTGCTTCCTTGATTCCTATTATAAACCCAACTAGTGAGTATGGAAGACATGTGCTTCCTTGATTCCTATTATAAACCCAACTAGTGAGTATGGTAGACATGTGCCGAACATGCTCAACCCTTTTCTCAATATAAACGCCTGTTCGAGCATTTGCAAACAGAGAAGACCCAGATCAAACGGCTCCTATAGGAGTCGCCTTATCGGGATCTGCTCTGTTTGCTTATGGAATAATAACGATCTGTTTCTGCAGTTTCTGCTTTGGCAAAACTTTCATGTTTTAATATGCCATTTTAAAAATGAGCCTAATTATATTCATGACGTCATTTTTTCTTACTTAAATAGTCACGGGTTAAACCACCGTGAAGTTACGGTTTGAAAATATACACACCTCCGTGATTTATATTTTCTGCAACACCGCCGACCGTAACTGTTACTTTCATAGCACGTGCCGGCTGAGTGTTCCTGGTTACTGCATTGCTGTTTACAGGGACAACGGCTTGGGAAAAACAGTATGGCTGTTAGAGACAAACAAAAGCAATATATTTCTTTTAGTAAACAAACTGCTGGCGGAAAGCAACACTAAACGAGGTTGTCATCAAAGTTGTTTAAAATATGTTTTTTACATGTTTTGTCGATCCTAACCTGTTAACCCTTTCCCTCATATTGACGACTTTTGATGACTCTGTAAAATTTACTTTGTGAAACCATTGTGATCAATAGAACATTTGTTCCTATAGGAGCAAATGTTCCATTTATCACAATGGTTTCAAACTATGACATTCTAAAATTTTCCTTTTCTCTAGTTCATGCTCCTTTTCGGTAGATTTATTCAAAGAGGTTGTATCTAAAAATAGCCTATGAGGTAATGGGTTAATCTCCTCTAGGATCTTTCTGCGTTTCTTTTGTCCTGCGTTAAGCTACCACTTGCATCTGGCACCTAGAATTATATCTCTTTTAGGTGGTCGCATTAGCGGGGTTTTACTGTAGTTTCTGCCAATGTAAACATTCTGGTGTTCATGATACCATTATAGAATTACAAAATTTCAGCTCATTAATATTCATACATTCATTACATCTTACATGGATATTCATAGATGAGAGCAATAAAGAGCTTCCACTGTAACTTACTTACCATGTGAAGGTTCGAGCATCAAACGTGTTACACAAACCAAGGCCAAGAGAAAAATGAAAGTTTTGTTCGTCACTGAAGATTTGCCGCTTTTCCCACGTATACACGATTTGAGGTTAAGCTCGATTTATGAAAGGTCTGAATGCTTCCCTCATTTATACAGTTGCACATGGATATGAAT
This sequence comes from Azorinus chamasolen, assembly GCA_963576725.1. Taxonomy (NCBI): domain Eukaryota; kingdom Metazoa; phylum Mollusca; class Bivalvia; order Cardiida; family Solecurtidae; genus Azorinus; species Azorinus chamasolen. The sequence continues at coordinate 8,656,709 of OY755244.1, forward strand.
CACAATAAATGTCAAGTTATTCTTTTTACCTGTCTTTTTACCTGTTATCATGATAGATATGCTGTAATGTGCAATAAATTACACCCAGCTTCAGGTCTTTCAAAAAGTGATCATTCTTTCCCAAAGTAAACTAAGAACATCAAACACCGTAAAACTACGATAATTCGAAAGTTTAGTATAGAATAATTTAGACTATTTTATGTAGGTGGGTGCTTAATGCAGGCTGAGGTGGAACAAGAGTCCTACAGGGAAAGGCACATACAAAAGGGCACGACACCAAAACGTCATTAAACACGGCTAATAAGTCTTAGAAAGCTGAAGCTGATGCATAATGACAGAAAATGAATATAGTACATTTTATGGGAAAGAACGTTGTATATTTGGATGAAGTGATAAGTTTTATGATCGGTTACACATTAATTGCTTTAGTTACACTTTTTGTTGAAATTATGTCAATACTAGAATGATAGGGTTTGTCAGATTTTGCAACCATTACATCGACACACTTTTTGTTATTTCGCATGCAACTTTATATTCATGAAAGTCAGATGATTACATCATATATCAAATTAAACAGAAACACATTCTTCAGTTGATAACATTGTACTTTGTAACCTGTTACTACTCATATTCAAGTAATAATGATTGGAAAATGGGCAAAAAAGTGATGCTAATTCATTACAGTCAAAATATGTACTTTTTTCGTGTAAAATTTACAAACCTGGTTTGTAATAAAATTACAAAATTTAAAACTTCAAAACCGATCAATTATGTGCTTGCTATTTTTCAGCACATCTGCAGAATTGTTGATAGATAGAAATAATAAACTTGCGTTTCTCTTTTTAATTGAATCTTTGGAGAAAACAAAATGTACATTGTTTTTGTTTTTTTGTTTTTTTTTTAAAAAAATGGCACATTTACTGTGCATCAGGCCATATCATCTACACTCCTAATTTAACATTCAAAAGTCTCTACGTAGCAATACACGGCTCAAACCTATATCGTCTACACTCCTAATAAAACACTGAAAAGTATCTACGTAGTAATGCACGGCTCAAACTCCCAATATATAAACAGTCAAAAGTCTCTACGTAGCAATACACGGCCCAAACTCTTAATATAACAGTCAAAAGTCTCTACGTAGCAATACACGGCTCATAAGTCTCTACGTAGCAATACACGGTTCGATGTGTCTTCCACTTATTCAATGGTTAGTATTGGATACTGAGTGAACTATGAGTATTAATCCATTTGCTACCAGTGGATTCTTCCATGCTTATATATTGGATTAGTCTTTTGTTTTATCTAAGGGGTACCTGGCCTAAATTTTCAATTTTGTTTTGTTTTATATTGAAATTCCTGTCAGCAAACAATGTAGACTCTGATCAGACGCCGCACTATGCGGCGTCTGATCAGAGTCTACACTGTTTGCCAACGTCACATATATGGGATCGTGGGAGCAAATGGGCCAATGCAGATTATGACGCATTTGTAAATCAACGATAAAGGTTTACAGCGTCACTTGTAATTTCTTGTTCTAGAACAAAATGCTGTTTCAATACCGCGAACACACATACGGAACTAAAACGCACAAGAAAAATATCGGTTACATAGGTAATTCAAACATGTACTCCATAAATACGCCTTTATGTGCTTTTGTAAAAAGAGAAGACCCAGATCAGACGGCTCCCGTCTGATCAGGATCTGCTCTACTTGCTTTTAATATAGTATAGATATGATTCTACGGTTTCTGCAATGCAAACACATTCCTATGTCCATGTGATATAACAATGAATCTAATTAATGTTCTTGATACCATTATTCTTTACATGAATATTCATGGAGTAAAGTGTTAAACCTTATCGTGCTGAAAAAACACACCTACCAAACTCTGTATCAATGCTTATAAAGCTTTTTAGTTGAGTCTGAGTTCGTTCTCAAGCTTTTGATTGGCCAGATTTGAGCCAAAGGCTCAAATCTGACCAATCAAAAACTTGAGAACGAACCCAGACTTAACTAAAACGTTTTATAAGCATGGAACCAGATCTGTTGCATTTGTACTTACTTCTGATTCGTACAACAGCTTGGATCATAAGAGATGTGGAGTTACCCAGTATTTCATCTGGATCCAATCTGTTTTCAAATGCGTATCACGTCGCACATTGCATATAAAGGTGAATATCAAACATTCACAATTAAAAGTTATTATTCGTTCTGGGTTGATTCGTCATTCTACATGTACTTAATTTCATCAATCAAACTAAACGTTTGTTTCGTTTTTACAGATCTAAAGACTATATCAGTTAAAGGCCGTCTTTAATCGTTGCTATAATATTGACGACTTTTGACGACTCTGTAAAAGTCACTTTGTGAAACCATTGTTTCAGTTTAGTTTATTTCGAATAAGCACAAGTCCTGCAGTGAGCAGGCGCCATCAGCATAAATATAATAACATAAACAATTCACAATGACAAATGGAGAAACGGCTAATCAAATATGAGTTGATATTAATTTCTTCGAATATACGGTATGCATGCATGTGTTTAATGCCAGGTCGTGTGAGAATCCGACTGTTTTCATAGATAACCACATCGTTTCAGTTAGGAAGTATATGAGTGTCAAACAGCTTGTGTCCTTGGTAGATGTAAAGTTTATTAACATCAAATCGAATCCAAACTGTTTCTAAATAATAAGTTTGCGTCACGTATTAATATTCTAAACAATAATTGTACGTACCGCATATTAAAGACGTTAATACGTTCGTAGTAAGACAAACACATGAACAGATATATTAGTAAATAAATAAACCGAGTAAATACATAGGAAATGTCGGACTATGTATCTATTGTTCGTCTCATCAACAGGGGAAGTCCGGTTGGATCCAATTCTGGTATTTGATTAGCTAATAACCCGATATATCCAACTCAGACGGCATTTATAGTAATTGTAATTCAATTGCAATGTCAAGTACTAAAGATTTAATCTTCTGTGTCTTTATCCGGTCGAAAGTTTCAAATTTAGAGTGATTACAATGCATTTGTGAGTTACCAATACATAATACCTTTAACAGTACATACAGCTTGGTTAATTGATAACAAGAATATATTTTACTTCCACTCGTATTCCCGTATTCCCCGCTCCAACGAAACGAAATATGGAGCGGAATCACAAGTACTATATATATATATATATATATATATATATATATATGAGAGCTAATACCAATAGATTATAAGGATCTATTTCACACTCACTCGTTTACCCCGCTCCAACGAAACGAAGTATGGAGCGGATTCACAAGTACAGAGAGAGAGAGAGAGAGAGAGAGAGAGAGAGAGAGAGAGAGAGAGAGAGAGGGGGGGGGGGTAGGTGCGGAGGGGGTAGAGTACAATGCAATACTGACTGACAGAGGGCAGTGATGTCATTTATATCTATCGATCGGAGGTAATATACTGCGCTGTCAATTCGCTGTTTACAACAGCTTGGTGTTTTCCTCCATAAAACTACAGTAGTACAACGATCAGATGGCGTTGTTTACAAAACAGTGTGTATGTAAACACAGAAAATTAACGCTAAGTATAACTGTGGCATGTATATTAGGATAGGAAGAAGTGGTGGAGCCACACAAGTCAACTGCCTGGATTAACCTATACAACATGTCGCAGTTTAATTTATCGCTAATTTTCTGTGTTTACAGACGTACTGTTTTGTAAACAACGCCATCTGATCGTTGTACTACTGTAGCAAAGACAACGGCTAACATAAAACTTGATGCGGGTGTACAGTAGAACAGGGGAGATAATAAGTGAGTCTGACAGGAGTGAGACTTCCTGTTTCGTACTTGCAACAGGGAGAAGAAAATAGGCGATGAGGACAGGTACATATTATTTACAGTTTTCTACAAGAACATTAATACATATATGTACATAATTTACATAGCCCTTATTCCGCAGCTGTCTATTTACATATATATGTACATGTACACAGTGTTACAGTATACACGCACATCATATACAATAATTAACAATATGTACTGTGATAAATAGAGCATTTGCTCCTATAGCGCATTTGCTCCTATAGGAGCAAATGCTCTATTTATCCCAATGGTTTCAAACTACAAAATTCTCACATTCTCCTTTTTTCTAGTTAATGCCTCTTTTCAGTAGATATTATCAAAGAGGTTGTATCTAAAATAGCCTATGAGGTAATGAGTTAATCGAAATATCCTGTCAGAGTGTCAAAAGTAGATCGATACAACTGTAAATATGCCCGTCTGTCCGTCTGTCTGTCAGTCTGTCCTTCCGTCTGTTTGTCTGTCTGTCTTTCTTTCTTTCTTCTCGTCTTTCTTTCTTTCTGTCTGTCTGTCCGTCCGTCCGTCCATCCGTTCGTCCGTCTGTCTGTATGTTAGTCTGTCAGTCGTGGTTCCCTTTCACTATGTAACTATGTTATGCATTCAGCGATTTTGATATTATTTGACGAAAATATTATCCAACAGTAGACGGTGTGCAAGAACCGTAACTGTGTCATTTCCTGATAATGAATTATACCTGTTTCTGCTCTATGTTGGCAAAATCTCCTTCACTGTCTTGCATAGAAGAGTGATCTGATTGACTGAATAACAGTAGTCTTCCTGCCTCGGGTGTATATTGCACCGCTTTGTGTCGCCCTTGGTTTCAGAGAGCAATGAAACAGTTCACCGATAGCGAACCTTCGAGAAACCCTTAACCCTTTACCTGATAGAAGCGGCTTTTAGCGTGTTTGATTTATTCCTCCGCTGAAGAAAATAGTTCAAATTCATACAGTCATGAACATATTGCATAATAAATATTTTCTATATGCTAGTAGGTGGTAGCTTAAAGCAGGCTGAAAGTAAAGCAGAATGCGCCTTAAGGCGCATTCTGCTTTACTTTCAACCTGCTTTAAGTGGTCATATGTCTTCAAAACTAGAAACAGGCTATTGGGTAAAGGGTTAAGTATAACCCATAATTACTCAAGATTCATGCATGCGAAAGAGCGACTTACATGGGCCGACTTATAAGTACATGTACGTGTATTAACCTTTACTCCATAAATACGCCTTTTCACACATTTGCAAACAGAGTTGACCCATATCAGAGGACTCATATAGAGGAGCCATCTGACCAGTGTCTGTTCTGTTTGCTTATAAAGTAATAGAGATATGATTCTACACTTTTTGACATGGTAAAAAAAGCTCCCGTGTCCATGTTACATGAATATGTGACAACTAGTTAATATTCATGATAACATTATTTCTTTAATGGATACTCAATGAGTAAACAGTTCAAATCAATTCTAAAAAGTACGAGTATAAACATATATAGATACTCGGCTACTTATTAGTATCCAACCTGGTTGATGCTGTAATAATTACAGTAGAACCTGCCTTAAGCGGTCATCGAAACGAGGTCTAATTACGGGACAGTAAGACAGGTGGTAGTTTAATGCAGGTCAAAAGCAATGCAGAAAGCTCCTGGAGCAGTTTTCTGCATTACATTTACCCTGCATTAAACAATCACCCGATAGTTAAGACTCCTATGTTTAATAAATGAATGGCCGCTTAGGACAGGTTCTACTGTATTTTATGATTAAAACACCATGGAAGCCAATGTAAAACAGAAACTGAAAACAGTCAATAAATAGTCTGGACTAGATAATACTTGGCAGCGAAAGATGAGTTCAACGATGGAGTAAAAATAAGTTGAATTATTCGTACAAACCCTACCGCGTATTAAATTACCTAACAGCAACGCAAACATCTTGGAGCTTGTAACATCTCGAGTTACTCGGCATCTCATCAGGACCCCGAACTGTTCGGCCATCAGTTAATAGTTTCTCAGAAGCTTAACCGTTTATGTCATATATTACGACATACCTTTACTCCATATATATCCCTTTCTATGCCTTTTGCAAACAGAGTAGACCCAGATCAGACTGCTCCTTTAGAAGCTGTCTGATCAGGGTCTGCTCTGTTTGCTTATGATGTAATATAGGTATGATTCTACAATTTCTACTTCGGTAAAAATTTCACATGTAAATATGTCATTTTAAAAATTAAAATTAACCTAATTAAAACTCATGATGTCATAATTTCTAACATGAATAGAATATTTGTGGAGCAAAGGATTTTAGCAGATACATTTTACAGCACGATTAACACCGCTCATATCAGTGTAGATCAAGTTTTAACACCATTTTACAAACAGATAGGATTCTGATAAGTAATTTAGAGATCTAATCAGGATCAGGGTCCATGCTTATAAAGCTTTTAGTTGAGTCTGAGATCGTTCTAAAGCTTTTGATTGGTCAGATTTGAGCCTTTGGCTCAAATCTGACCAATCAAAAGCTTGAGAACTCAAATCTGACCAATCAAAAGCCTGAGAACGAAACTCAGACTCAACTAAAAGCTTTATAAGCATGGACCCTGGATACAGTTCCTGGTACTCTGAACGTAGCTTAGATAAGAGATTTGAAAGCTTCTTACTCTGATAATGGAATGGGTACAAATACGTTTATGGGTTTTAATTCGCTGAAGAAAAATAATGTCTGCTCAAATTTTGCTCAGATGCACATTTGACTTCCAGATTTTAACCCTTCGTTTTCTATTCACGTCAATATACCTACCTGTAAATAGTGAAGACCCAGATGAGACAGCTCCTGCAGGAGTCTTAAGAAACTACAAGCATTTTACCAATAGTCAAACAGCTTAGATCCTGATGAGATTTCGAGTTACTCTGCGTCAAGTATCTGTATCCAGGCAGATGTGAGCAGCAGAGTGAGGGTTCAAGTTTAACATGTTCAACACTGTCGGTGAATTTGTGATAACAGTAACTTCTCAGTATAGATCCAGATTACCCATTGGGTAGCTAAGCATGCCATTACGATTTAATCTCTTTGACACTCTTATGATAATCAAAACAATATATAGTTTGAAGACACAACTTGCATGGGAAATTTAAGCAGATAATATGTTTCTTAGTGGTTAAAGGACTGGGTGTTTTAAAGATGCCTAGGCATCTGGCTCATCAGAAGTCTACTTGGTGGATACATAGCAATCGTTTTATCTGTTTCCCTGTTTTGTTTTTATTCCAAAGTTCAATACCTACTAAATATTCGTGCAGAAAATAGTTCTAATGAATTATGATACGTGGAACATCATAGCCATTTTAGAAAGTAAAGAAACAGATCTTTCAAATTCCATCAGCAAACAGAACACATCCTGATCAGACTACTCTAATAGGAGCCGTCTGAGCTGTGTCTACTCTGTTTGCAAACACGTTAAAACGCATTTATATAAAGGAAATGGTTAAGGGACCGTGTTCTAAAGATGCCTGGGTGTCTGGCTCTTCAGGCAGTGTACATGGCGAAAATGGCATCCGCTTCAAAATTCATAAAGTTTATTATTCTTCTTTCAAAAATTGTCTTTAACCCAGTCTCTGAGTGTCAAACAGTTTGGATCCTGATTGTGACGTTATGTCTCTAGATTTCTGATCTGGATCCAAACGTTTTGCTAAAGAAATTGTGGCTTCAAACATCTTGTCGAAAGTGTTAACTATTTCCTACATATAAACGCTTTTTCACGCATTTGCAAACAGAGTACGCCCGGATCAGACGGCTCCTACAGGAACCGTCTGATCAGGGTCTGCTCTGTTTGCTTATGGAATTCGATAATTCTGTTTCTTTACTTTCTAAAATGGCTACAATGTTCTTCCTTCCATATTCATTATAACCATTTCGTCCAGGAATAGCCAGTAGTTATTGAAAATTGGAATACACATAGAACAGGTAAAGGGTTAAAGTGAAGTGTAATAGCTTCGAATTCTATCAGATTGCGTTTACACCTGGGTTAAAACCTTATCCCGCAGTACCAATATAATGTCTAATCACATTTGGATATGGTGCAATCAAGCCCTTGAGAAACTGTTGACCGATTGACAAAAACAGGTTGAATCTTACTGAGACTCCGAGTTTTACTCCGTGTTTCATCTGGATCCAAACTGTTTGCAAACATGAGCCAGGTTGCGGTTAGCGGTTAGTGGAATAAGGGTTAAAGTGAGACGTCTATGGAACGTGCTTTATTTTAGATTTGAGGGAAATAAATTCATTAAAAAAAGTTATCATTGAATCAGGGATGAACATTTCAGTGGATATTCTAATCAAGATGGTTGAGGTTGTGTCATGTGAAAAATAGTGTATTACAAACATGGGATTAGTGAAGGATGTTTGTTTTCATGAACACCAACACAAGTGATCGTCGAGTTCATTTATAAGTAGTGCGCCGCAATGTATCAACCATTATCCGCTATTTTAGACCTAGCATTTGCAAACCGCTTGGATCTAGCTAAGACACCGAGTAACTCGGCATAATACCAGGATCTAATTTGCTTGACGCGTGGTCAAGACATTCTCAAAAACTTATTTCAATCCGTAGTAGATCCAGTTCAAATTGTATCAACCCAGGGGCGTAGCCAGCGATACGCACTTAGGCATGTATGTAATGTTCATCAATCTAAAAGCTGAAAACATTATTATGGCCAAAATGGAACAAAACTCAGGCTTAAGAGTGTGTGGGGCGATACATGTTCTGTATTGTCATGTAAGCTTTAACCCATTCCCTTATACTGACGGCCTTGCTTTAGACATGTATTAAGCTGTCACGTGTGTTTCTAGATATCTGCAGCGATACAGTTCAGAGCAATTATGTATTGTAAGTTTTGAAAGGACTGAACGTTTTGTTCGAGTTGTCCCGAAGTTCGAGTTATCCGAGTTCGAGATAACTAAGTTTAACTGTATATTTTTATTCTAAACTTTGAAACATAGCTTTAGAAGGGCAACTACAATATGACTTTGCACTAGAGATTAGCAGATATTTGTATTACTGTGCACACTGCTTAACTATACTATGGGTCCTTAATGATACGGAAAGACGTGATTAATAATGTATGTGAGCAAATACACATATGTGAGTACTAGAATACATATATGAGTGAAAATACATATGTGAGTGCAAATACTTTTTTGCGAGTGTCAAGAAAACGACATTTTATACGAGTTCAGAAAATTATATATGTGTGCAAAGAAATCTACGAGAGTGCAAAGGCACATATGGGAGTGCAAAACATTTTCTGCCTGCAAAGACACATTCGCAAGTGAAACAATACATGTGAGTGAAACATATCTGTGTATATGAGCTGTATGTGTAAAGACACATACGTGAGTGCAAAGACACACTATTTGACTTCAAAGACACATACTTGGGTGCAAAGGAACATATTTGACTGCAAAGACACATACGTGAGTGCAAAATACACATATTTGAATGCAAAAACACACGTGTGAATGCAAAGATACCTACGCGAGTGTAAAACGTCTATTTGAATGCAAATCCAAAGACATATATAGTATAAAGTCAGCTATGTAAGTACATTATACGTGTAAATACATAGAAAATGTATGAAATCATTCTGATAACAAGGTATGGACAACGGTTTTCTCAATATTGTATAGCCGAGAGCTGAACTTTACAGTGGCATGTAGTTTGCTAACTTATAAACACGTTCTAATAACTACATATATGGAAAGATGTTTCTCACTACGGTATTATTATCGAACGAGACTTTGACGGAAGGTGAGCCTGAAACAACCGACGAGGACATGATGCTGTCAGTATATAAAGTCCTTTCTCCATTGATCTTCATCTTTGTGATATTAGTGTTGTTACTGTATATAATTATCATGATATTTAGATGAAACATTGCATTGTTGATGCATCATGTCACATGTTTTTAAACTTGATACTTCAACATTTAAGTAATGAAGAATATAATTGATGCGTTTTTACTTAATGCAGAGTAAAAATCATGCAAAAAGTTCCCGGAGGAGCTGTCTGCACGACTTTCACCCTGCATGAAGCTGACGCCCGTCTGAAAGATGAATACTGATACGTGTATGAGAGTTCGAAAAATAGAGTTTTTACTGTAATTGGAAACCTCGAATGACGACGGGAACATTATGTCCTCGGCATTACATGATGTCCATGCAAATACTGGATCATGAGTGAAGTGCGAGCTCTTAGTAAGCTACATACGATTGGTGTGCGATGTTATTGAGGTCTGACTAAGTTGCCATGATGAACAACATAGTGCTTTACAGAGCATATTACCTCGGCCAGTAGTATTCATACAGCTCCTTAGGAGACAAGTCAAAATCATTAAGAGTGTAAGAGTGTAGTTCTTCTTCATGGATATAGTAAACCACTCTAACCACGACATAAAAATTAGTATAAATGTCAGAGACATGCGGCAGCTTAATACAGGATGAAAGTCAAATTTAAAGCTCCTCCAGGAGCTTTCTGCATGACGTTCATCCTGTATTAACCCTTCGCTTGCTGAATTTAAAATTCATTTCTCCTTCTTTACCCATGCCCTGTTGTATAATTACATATATCTTCACTGTGTACACGTATTTCGCTGTGCAGTCACTGCTGTGGAGTGCACGGTTGCATAATCAACTTGTAAATAGTGCAGACCCTGATGAGACAGCTCCTGCAGGAGCTGTCTCATCTGGGTCTTCACTATTTACAGATAGGTATATTGACGTGTATAGCAAGCGAAAGGTTAAAGAGGAAGTACCTATAATGAACGCATATTTTCAATAATATCATAAATGGAAAAGTAGTAAAGTCAAGCAGGCAAAGCCACATGCAAAACGCAACCACCACCAAAACACCGATAGACAGCATGACACACACGCACACACAACCACACACCCAAACGCGCGCACACACACACACACACACACACACACACACACACACACACACACACACACACACACACACACACACACACACACACACACACACACACACACACACACACACACACACACACACACACACACACACACACACACACACACACACACATACATACATACCACACACACACACACACACACACACACACACACACACACACACACACACACACACACACACACACACACACACACACACACACACACACACACACACACACACACCACACCACACCACACCACACCACACCACACCACACCACACCACACCACACACACACACACACACACACACACACACACACACACACACACACACACACACACACACACACACACACACACACACACACACACACACACACACACACACACACACACACACACACACACACACACACACACACACACACACACACACACACACACACACACACACACACACACACACACACACACACACACACACACACACACACACACACACACCAAAAGACACACAAGAAACAGGGACAAACGTTCCACAACATGAACAAACCACAAGCACAAAGACGCAAGGCAAACAAAAGGAAGGGTGACAAAGAGAGTACCGCCTTGGCACGGTCAGCAGCAAAAACACCACTGGGGGTTTAAACCGGTTTACGGACGATCTAACCTCACACTTCTCTCAAGTCAACCTAGCTTTACAAATATTGTAAATAAAGGTATCCCCGCTGGACTTACCCACAACATAGACGACGGTGAACACAGGACAACATGTAAAACATAGCATAATAACTGTGCCAATCCGTCAAATATGTACTCAATGACTTTGCTGAAGTCAGAGCACCTGCAGGTAAGCCGTTAAGGGCACGACAGGGAAAACGTAATACATGAGTCTGGTAAGCTCCTCCTGTATCCAAGTTTAAGAGTATACCATCATAGAGTACTACCCTCGGCCTGTCATCGCGCAAGCAAAGAGGGAAGCGTAGCTACCGACTGTAAAAGGGTCGATAACCAAACATGCAGTGTGTTGCAATATAATAGGATCATAACCTTTCTTTTTAAATGTTTTAATGCGTTTAATAAACAAATCATGAAAATGGATATGACCCCGAATTTTCCTAACATAAAACGTTTTTGTTATGCTCTATCATTTATTATGAAGATTCCCAATTTGAACTTATATCGAAAAATGCCCCTGTGATACAAATAAACCGATTTCATCAATACTGATAAATATGTTCTACAACACAATATGATCGGCCTTTTCCGTTAAATTCTTCCGCGTTTTGCCGATGGTCACCCGATCCATCCATTGTTTACGTAATAGCTTTCTCGAAAGTGGCGGAGAATCACGAATAGGGCGAGCAGTTCCGAAACCCAACCCGAATAAAACTGAAACATCGTGGAGGAAAATCGGGATCGGCGATATCAAACACATGGATGTTTTGTCATTATAAACGGTAATTGGGTGGGTTTTCTTACGATATACTACTTTTCAGCATATAAACAAATGAGTTTTGTATATTTTCAGTGTTTTTGAAATGCGTCAAATGTAGGGACATCCCCTTTAATCAACCACCTTAGTATCTAAATTCCTATCTGCTAGAACTCCGGTTTAAATGGGATCATTAGCTTTGATGTTATTAGTTATGGAAATTGAATACTGGCTAAGCCGGTGCTAGGGGAGGGGGGGGGGGCATGAGTAGTGTTAGATTTTTAATTACTACTCATGAACAGACTCAATAAAACCGAGTCTGCAATTTTCTCTTTTTGCATTTCTACTTTTTTTTCCGAAGGATCACACATTTTCAGAATAGTTTACTGTACGTAATAAACATCAATCAAAAACAAATATTCTCAAAGTCTTATATTACAATTCTCGTATCTGTTTGAAAAATGTTCTTCATCTATGTCTCTGAGTTTGTCACCGGTTTAGATCCAGTTCATATGCGTTGTAAAACAAATAAAATAAAATGACCATGATATTTAGATGGACTTCGCTATTTTGTTTGAACGAGCGTTTTTCGTGCATTACTATAGGAATTTTTTTCAACATGACGAGGGTGATCGAATATTATGTATGTGGTCTTTATTTATTCTTCATTGATTTCAAATGACTCTTATATTCATATGAATAAATGTGAAATGTTTATTACAGCAAGGACCGCTCTAAACCAAACCATCAAATAATTATTATTATCGGCCTTTAAGATACGATTTTTCTGAATGACTTTCACCCTCCATTAAACATCATCATCATCATCATCATCATCATCATCATCATCATCATCATCATCATCATCATCATCATCATCATCTTCAGTTATCGCATGTTATAACCTGTGTGAAAAGTTCTCAATTCCACTTTAATAAATGTTCGGATTAACGAGGTTTTGTTGAATTATAATTTCATAGCTACACAAATACATACATTTTATTTTTAAATTCGATAAGCCACACACTGAGTAACTCGACAAGTTATACACCAAGTGGTTTGACAAGTTATACCCTGAAAATATCTCGGACAGGTAATACACCGAGTAACTCGACAAGTCATACACCGAGTAACTCGACAAATCATACACCGAGTAACTCGACAAGTCATACACCGAGTAACTCGACAAGTCATACACCGAGTAACTCGACAAATCATACACCGAGTAACTCGACAAGTCATACACCGAGTAACTCGACAAGTCATACACCGAGTAACTCGACAAATCAAACACCGAGTAACTCGACAAATCATACACCGAGTAACTCGACAAGTCATACACCGAGTAACTCGACAAGTCATACACCGAGTAACTCGACAAATCATACACCGAGTAACTCGACAAGTCATACACCGAGTAACTCGACAAGTCATACACCGAGTAACTCGACAAATCATACACCGAGTAACTCGACAAGTCATATAAGGTTCGACAAATCATACACAGAATAAGTATTCAAGTCATACAACGAGTAACTCGACAATGCACACGAGTAGCTCAAAAAGTCATGTACCTAGTAACTCAACAAGTCATACAACGTGTAACTCGACAAGTCATGAACCTAGTAATTCGACAAGTCATACAACGAGTAGCTTGACAAGCCAAACCTCGAGTTACTCATTGACTATCTCGACAAATGCTACACCGAATAACTCAACGAGTCATATACGAGTATCTCGACAAGTTATACATCGAGTTACTCAACAAGGCATACATAGTTAAGAACTAGATCTAAATTATGTCTTATGCAAACACAGCAGAACCTGACCAGGCCCCTCATACAGGAGCCGACCGTCTGATCTTGGTCTACTCTGTTTGAAAAAAAAATCGTATTTATAGAGTAAAGGGTTAAACCTTTTCATGCTGTAAGGATATAGTGACAAAAAATGAGGTCTGATTAAACCCCGACTTATTACAAGTTTTATGTGCATCCTACATGTATTCATTCAAATGTTTCAGAAAGTATTGACCGAAGGAGTATCTATGCGCCGGTTTTGGGGCAAACAAAGATGACGTGTTCATGCGTAATCGCAGCCATTTTGATTCTATTTATAGTAACCTGATTTGCATATAAGGATATTATGATCTGTAACCGGTATCTGCGGATAACAGTCGGTTACGTGTACCAACAGGTGTGACATAACAATGCTCGCGAGCACTTACCAGATCAAGTTTACAGTCGGTCGCTACGCTTTCTTCTTTGCTTGCACGATGACAGGCCGAGGGTAGTACTCTATGATGGTATACTCTTAAACAACCCAGAAATGGGATGAGCTTACCAGACTCATGTATAACCTTTTCTCTGTTGTGCCCTTAACGGCTTACCTGCAGTTGCTGTCTTCAGCAAAGTCAATGAGTACATATTTGACGGATTTTCACAGTTATTATCCAATGTTTTACGTTTTATACTGTGATCACACTGTACTATGTTGTAGGGAAGTCCGGCGGGATACCTTTATTTACAATGTTTGTTTAGCTAGGGTGGCTTTGAGATAAGTGTAAGGTTAGGACGTCCGTAAACCCCCAGTGGTGATTTTGCTACTGACCGTGCCAAGGCGGTTCTCTCTTTGTCACCCTTACTTTTGTTTGTCTTTGTGCTTGTGTTTTATTCATGTTTGTCTCTGATGCTTGTGTCTTTGTTGGTGTTTTCTGTGTTCTTCTCGTGTGTTTGATTGTGTGTGTGTGTGCACGCGCGCGTGTGTGTGTGCGTGTGTGTATGTGTGTGTGTGACGTGCTGTCTATCGATGTGTTGGTAGTGATTGCGTCTTGTATGTGACTTTCTCCTGTATGTGTGTGTGTGTGTATGTGTATTAATTGCTATATATATTGCTTTCTGTCGGTGTTTTGGTGATGGTGGCGTTTTGTGTGCGACTTTTCCTACTTGACTTTGCTACTTTTTCATTTATACATGCCAGCCAGCTTTGTACTGTGTAGCTCCTGATCTTTCTCAATTTACATATCGCCATCATGTTGCGTCATACATGTTGGTCCACATGACCGACTGTTATTTGTAAATGGTATCCATACATAAACATCTTTGGTCATGGCAGAAACGACTCCTATATGAGGTGTTTGAATTGGGTCTACTAGGTTTGCAAATACACGATGAGCTTACCAGGCTCATGTATTACTTTTTCCCTGTCGTGCCCTTAACGGCTTACCTGCAGGTGCTCTGACTTCAGCAAAGCCATTGAGTACATATTTGACGGATTGACACAGTTAGTATGCTATGTTTTACATGTTGTCCTGTGTTCACCGTCGTCTATGTTGTGGGTAAGTCCAGCGGGGATACCTTTATTTACACTATTTGTAAAGCTAGGGTGACTTTGAGAGAAGTGTGAGGTTAGGACGTCCGTAAACCGGTTTAAACCCCCAGTGGTGATTTTGCTACTGACCGTGCCAAGGCGGTACTCTCTTTGTCACCCTTCCTTTTGTTTGCATTGCGTCTTTGTGCTTGTGATTTTGTTCATGCGTGGAACGTTTGTCTCTGGTTCTTGTGTGTCTTTTGGTGTTTCTGTGTTCATCTCGTATGTGAGTGTGCGTTTGGATGTGTGGTTGTGTGTGTGTGTGTGTATGTGTGTCATGCTGTCTATCGGTGTTTTGGTGGTGGTTGCGTCTTGTATGTGGCTTTGCCTGCTTGACTTTACTATTTTTCCATTTACATTATTGAATAAAGGATTAACACAAAACCTGACGGCTCAATCTGCAAAAACCATGGACTGAAATATCATTTTTATGCCTATGATTCACAATTATACCTATCCTTTAAGTCCAAGGTCATTTCCTGTCAAGAAGCTTTATCACGAGTTGAGAACTGTCTCAAAGAAATAGTCTCTTGGATGCACCTGAACATGATGAAGCTAAATACTGACAAAACTGAGGTAATCCTGTTTTATACAAACAACACAGAAATAGAGATTCGTGTGCAAGTAGGACCCTCTATCGTTGTGTATAAATAATATCGGTGCATAGCTCGATTCACAAATGGATATGACATCACAAATCAATTCCGTGTGTAGATCTAGCTATGCACAGCTCCGACGAATAGGTCATATAAGAAAGCACCTCTCACCTGATGCTACCAAGACTTTGGTGAACTATCTGGTTACAAAAAAAATAGACTACTGCACCTCATTGCTGCATGGAACTTAAAACAGCACACTTCGGAAACGAAAGAAAGAATGCAACAGCAGCCCGCATCATATCCAGGACTCCTTGAAATAATCATATCACGCCGGCTTTAAAGGAACTTTACTGGCTTCCGGTTTAACGTCGGATTGAATTCAAGATTCTGACACTTACGCACAAAGCCATGCACAATGACTCCGTTAAGTATATTTTCGACATGCTTGGGGTGTTCAGGCCCCGCAGTGAATTAAGGTCAGCAACTAGTTCCTTATCGTTGGTTGTACCAAAATGTCGTAAGGTAAAATACGGTGAGAGAAGTTTCTTGCATGCAGCTCCGAAACTCTGGAATGCTCTACCATCAGGCATTAGAGATGCAAGCTCACTGTCATGTTTCAAAAGATCTCTGAACATATATTACTAGGACAGTTTAGAAAACGTAGCTAATAATAATAACTGCTGCATTAGCCACAGCGTGTTGATCCTGCAACCCTCTTATGACTCCGTGACATTTTTAAACCCGCTTTTCAAACATAATGCTCCACAAATGTAGAATAAAATAAAATAAAATAAAAATAAAAAAATAAACGAAAAAAAATATAAATACTTTTTTATGGATTTCTAGGGAACCCCCTTGCTGTTGTACGTGAGGGTGTTGTGTCAACGGGATTCAACTGTCCAGGTGTTCGATGCCGAGGGAGTGCTGTTTTTTCATTGACTGGAAAGACAATCATGCGGTTCCTTCCGGTTAATGATTTCATATTTATTGTATATCTTTTGTATATCTTTCATTGACTGGATAGACAATCATGCGGTTCTTTCAGGTTAGTGATTTTATATCTATTGTATATCTTTCATCGCCTGGATAGATAAACCTGCAGTTCGTTCCGGTTAGTGACTTCATCCATGTGAAGCGCTTTTGGACGCACATATACTGTGTGAAAAGAGCGCTATATAAATGTGGTATAATAATGGTAATACAGTAAAACTTGACCTAACGGTCACCTTAAATGAACGGTCACCTGGTCTAAACGGTCAGTTTGAAATCCTCCCGACGAAAATCAGTCTATAATGCACCTGTTTTAGACGGTCACCTTCATTCCGCGGCCAGCGGCCACCATATTTCACCCCAAACCCTATATTTCGACCCCATTAGACGGCCAGTAGACAGCCTGGCGGCCAGTTTGAGATGTGTGAAAACCCAATACACAGCCAGTTGACATAAGTCAAAATGGAGATTATGCATCGTAACTTTCCGACATTACGGAAATCGCCGATCGAAATATCGTGACCGCTTCGGAAACTTCCGTTGTGTCGGGAAAGTGCATAGATTGGCCGCTTCGGTGTTTTTCGTTATGTCCGAAGTGAACGAAAAAACCAAGCGTTGACCTTGGCCTTAGGGCAAGACCATAAACAATGGCCTGATAATCCTTTCAACTCCTTTACACGTTATAAATATGCAAATATGGGGGTGTTAAGATGTTTGTCTGAACGTTACCGAATCAAAAGAGATAACATCAAAACAAAATATTCACGCCTTTTCCAAAGGTAAGTTCCTCACGTTAGAGAATCGAGTGAAGTGTGGACATGTACGTTTGTATTTCCGGATGTGTCGAACGATTCTGCCTGATGTTTTTGTTTTGTTTTGTGCATGCAATTTACAGTACATGTTGTATTTTACCTGTATTTACAAGGATAAAATACATAATCTTTTGGACAAGGCATTAAAGTACATGTAGATATATTTTGGGTTTGTCTGACCAAACAGAAAAATCTCCCAAAATATGCACCCCTCGATTAAGTGGTCACCTCGCTTAAGCGGTCAATTTGGCCGCTTCCCTTGACTGGCCGCTTAACACAGGTTTTACTGTAATAATAATAATAATGATAATAGCCCATTTCAGGTAACAAGCTGCTACCACTTAAAAGGTTGTTCTCTATTAACTTTGGCGTATATGATTCAAACAGATGGGCTTATTTCAGTTTTATTGCTCTGTATTATAGTATATTGGTTAATTAAATCTATTTTAGGAAACAAGCTGCTACCAGTAACACGGCTGCTTCCATTAAATATTGTGTGTAAATGATTCAAACAGATAGGTTTGAGTTTTATTGCTCTAGATTATAGTATATACATACATGGAAAAGTAGTAAAATAAAGCAGGTAAAGCCACATACAAGACGCAACCAACACCAAAACACCGATAGACAGCATGACACACGCATACACACACAACCACACACCCAAACGCACGCTCACACACGAGATAAGCACAGAAAACATCAACAGACACAAAAGAACTAGAGACAAACACTCAACACATGAACAAAATCGCAAACAAAAGACGTAAGGCAAACAAACCGAAGGATGACAAAGAGAGTACCGCCTTGGCACGGTCAGTAGCAAAAACACCACTGGGGGTTTAAACCGGTTTACGGACGTCCTAACCTCACACTCCTCTCAAAGTCACCCTAGCGTAGCTTTACAAATAGTGTAAATAAAGGTATCCCCAACGGGCTTACCCACAACATAGACGACGGTGAACACAGGACAACATGTAAAACATAGCATAATAATTGTGACAATCAGTCAAATATGTACTCAATGACTTTGCAGAAGTATAAGATTGTTTTTTATTTTTTTACTCTTTATTTACTCATGTTACAATATCTAACATACCTATACAAACATTCAAATACATATACCCAAATAATATGAATAATTATGTTTTCTCTCACATATATCGAAATGCAGTCAGAAATAAAATATCTTACAAATGTCCAAAGATTTCTTTCTTCATTTTTAAAATTGGACGATTCATATATTTCCCATGACAGCCGTAAATAATTTTGGATTCCCTCATTAGAAGGTTTAACCTTTTTTATTTTGCACAGGTAAATATACCTTTTTACTTCTAAAAATAAAGCATCTAATCTGATATGTTTTTGACATGATCCCAGCAATATACTCATGCTGTCAAATTTTATCTCAGGATCATATTGCAACACTTTATTTGAAATGAAATTTAGCATTCGTTTGACTTCACAACATTCCCAGAATAGGTGAACTATGGTTTCTTATTGAGATCCGCAAAAAATATATAAATTGTTTTCTACTAGTTTCATTTTAAATAACAATGAATTTGTTGGTAATATTCTATGCATTATTCTCGTTTGTAGCCATTGAATAGACGTACCCGTGTACATTTAAACACATAGCTGTATACAAATTTCCAGTTTATATCTCTATTTTCAAACATGGATATCCACTTTATTTTACTAGTAGGAACCTCATCATTTTTAGATAGAGTGTTATATACAAACTTATTCACATCCTTTCCTGTCAATATTGGATACACGTAACAATTTACAGTTGGAAAACCGACAACAGAACCATGATCTTCTTTTATAGTGAAACCGTATTTATCAATAAAATATTTGATAACATTCTTCAAGCTATCATAATCAAGAAAATTCATTTTCCTTCCAGTAATATTTTCTAAGTGTGTTAAACTTACGAACTTTCCTTCGTTGTCTATAATATATTTTACATATCTAATACCTCTATCATACAATGCGGAAAAAATATTGGTTTCTTACCAATAAGAAAATGTTCATTATAAAATATTGGCACATTATAAATGTCAGTAAGATCAGCGAAACGAAACCTTTTTTTATATACAGTATATATGTTTTTAATACATCAATCCAAAATTCATTGCGTTCTTTTTTTTTAAAATTAGTTCACAGAACAATTCCCCTTTGTTTAAGAGTTTATTCATATCAATCAGGCTTCCTAATAACTTGTAACATTTGCCATTATTATGTATAATGAAGTTTTTTAACCACTTAATTTTCAGACTACCTATATAGCTTTTTATATCAGTTATCTTTAAACCCCCGTCTGTGTAGTCTTTAATTGAAACACTTCTTTTAATTTTTGCTTTTCCATTCCATATAAAATCCAAAATTTCAAATAAAATCCGATTTCGGTGTTGGCAAACTTGTAAATAGATGAGTGAACATCGGCAATAGCAATGATTTTACAACCGTTATTCTTCCTAATGGTGTTAGTTTTCTTCGTTTCGAATAAGAAATGCATTTTTGTACCTTTAATATCTTATTTTCAAAGTTCAAACTGCAAATGTTTTTCAAATTTAAATCGAAAATTATTCCAAGTAATGTGAGTCTAGTTTCTCCCCAAGTCAGTCTCCATTTAGTTTTGATTGATTTTGTAGTATATTTAAGCGGACCTAACCACATTACCTTTGTTTTGTCAAATTTCACTTTCAATCGCGATATCAATGCAAAACTAGAGGTTTTCGTCACAAAAACGGATGTCTCCCCTCTAATAAAAACAATATGTAAAGGGAAATCACTAAAATGTTATGGACTTGATGATTGGTATCCCCTCATTATGCGCTTTCCACACCACATTTTTCAAGAAGAAAATGATAACAGCTGAAGAAAATGATAACAGCTAATAGCTTCAAATATATTGATACCAGAGTTATGGCCTTTGTGCATGACGCTTACTTTCATCATGCTCTTTCCATAAATGAAATGTCATTCCAATAGCATCAGTCGAACAGGAGTTATTGATCGGACAAAAAAATGTAACAAAGGGCAATAACTCCAAAAGTATTGAAGCCAGAGTTATGGCCTTTGTTCATGACACTTTCTCTCATCATGCTCTTTCCATGTATAAAGTTTCAATACAATGGTAAGAGCCATGTAGGAGTTATCGTCCGGACAAGAAAGCGCTAAACAAATGTAAAAGGGGCAATAACTCAATTTATTGAAGACAGAGTTATGAACCTTATGCATGACACTTTCTCTTATCATGATCAATCCATATATGAAGTTTCACTCCAATGGCATGTGCCATATAGGAGTTATCATCCTGACAAAAAATCGTATGTTTTTTTTACAAAGGGCAATAACTCCAGTATTAGTGAAGCCAGATTTATGGACCTTGAGCATGCCACTTTCTCTTATCATGATCTTTCCATGTATGAAGTTTCAATCCAATGGCATGAGCCATATAGGAGTTATCGCCCGGACAAACAAATTGTTTAAAAAATTACAAGGGCAATAACTCCATTATTAATGAAGCCAGAGTTAGGGACCTTGTAAGTGACACTTCCTGTCATTATGATCTTTCCATCTATGAAGTTTCAATACAATAGCATGAGTCATATAGGAGTTATCGTCCGGACAAAAAAGTGGTCATTTTTTACAAGGGGCAATAACTCCTATATTAGTGAAGCCAGAGTGATGGACCTTGTACATGACACTTTCTCTCATTATGCTCTTTCCATATATGAAGTTTCAATGAACTGGCATCAGGCATATTGAAGTTATAATCCCGACAAAAAAGTGTGATTTTTTTACAATGGGCAATAACTCCTATATTAGTGAAGCCAGAGTTATGGACATTGTGCATGACACTTCCTCTCATTATGCTCTTTCCACATATGGAGTTTCAATCAACTGGCATCAGGCATATTGAAGTTATCGTCCTGACAAAAAGTGTGACGGACGGACAGACGGACAGACAGACAACTCTCACGAAAACAATATGTCTCCCCCATATAAATATGGGGGGAGACATAATTATTGAGTGTTTCTAGAACGCTTTTTATTGTGTTTTCATATGCATCTAGTAGTAATGAAGTGTCATCTGCAAATTGTGATATTAAATATTCGTTATCCTTGATCTTAATTCCTTTTATATTTTTGCAATGCTTTATTTTGATGGATAAAATTTCAGCACATAGAATAAATATATACGGCGAAATAGGACCCCCTTGTCGACAGCCTTTTTTTAACCCTGAAGAAATTTGATAAAAAAAAACATTTATTTGTACACAGACATCTGTGTTGTGTAAAAACAAATTAATCCATTTTTTAAACATATCACCAAAACCGAAAAAGGCTAGTGTTTTCTCAATGAATTGAAAAGACAATAAATCAAAAGCCTTTTTCAAAGTCAGTTAGCATCAATAACACTGTGGTGCAAGCTGTACGGTCGCGAATGTTTATACTTTTCCAAGATGGCGGACGAACAGGAGGCTGAAAGGTAAGCATCACATTTTTACACTTTTTAAACAATGTAGATTTTTCTTTCCGTCTTTTAGTTGGTGTCATAACACAGAATTATAACGCCCGCCAACAGCGGTTTACCTCCTAATGGCCCATGTCTGTGTGTAAGGCTCAAAATCTTCCGTAAACAATGCAGAAACCGAAAATCAGAAATCGAATCGAGAAGGAGGTCATATTTTGCCTCATTGTAAACTTACCAACAACGCTAAGCCTTTTCTAACACTGTGGGTATATGCATTTGAGTCCGATATTAACGTTGAGTTAATTAGTTTGAAGCACAAATCTCTCTTTGTCACCCTTCCTTTTGTTTGCCTTGCGTCTTTGTGCTTGTGGTTTGTTCATGTTGTGGAACGTTTGTCCCTGTTTCTTGTGTGTCTTTTGGTGTTTTCTGTGTTCATTTCGTATGTGTGTGTGCGTGTGCGTTTGGGTGTGTGGTTGTGTGTGTGTGTGTGTCATGCTGTCTATCGGTGTTTTGGTGGTGGTTGCGTCTTGCATGTGGCTTTGCCTGCTTGACTTTACTACTTTTCCATTTTTGAGAGGGTTGAAAAAATGTCGAGTGTACGGTTTAGCCCGTAGTGGTAAAAGTGCACTGTACGGTTTAGACACGATCTATTTTGTACGGTTTAGACACGATTTTCTTACAAAAACTGTACGGTTTAGACACATACAAATACCAACGTTTGAATATGAGTCGTAGGTCTATATTGTAATCCCAACTAATTATTGTAGATATTCCTTCACACAATGCCTATTTGCGATTTTGACAGTATATTACTAACACTTAGGATCGAGAACAGAAGCATAGCATATAATCTGGATCTATACTGGTTAACATTTGAAGACCATGTACAAATGTAATCTCAAGGTACTTTTGCGACACGGTATTTCACATCCTGAATTTTATGGTGATGTGATTTACAAACTTCGTAAAATTATTGGACATACCCATTTTCTCACTTTGTTCATCATATATATAAAACAATTCATTAAAAAGGGATATGATCCTGTATTACTACAACATACTGCATGTTTGGTTGTGAACCCTTTTACAGTTGGCAATCACGCTGGCCTCTTTGCATGTACGCCGACAAGAAAGGTTTAGTACTCTATGAAGGCGACCTCTTAAATCCAGAAATGGAAGGAGAACGTTTGATATCTGTACTATTTCATTTTTGTCGTACCCTTTATTACTTTTCTACAGTTACTCTGTTTGCAGCTTAATCATTGAGTACACTAGCGATAGGTGGATACAGTATGTTCAATTAAATGTTTTTTTTTGTTATACATGCACTTTACCACTGTATTTGCTGTCGCGGTTGTTGTAGATTAGTCGGAGAGGGGATACGTTTATTTACACTGTTTGTCTTTTAGGATGGGGATGGAATAAGGGTGAGGTTGGGCGCCCATAAACCGGTTTAAACCCCCGGTGACTTTTGTCACTGACCGTTCCAAGGCGGTACTTCCATCTTCCTCCTATTGTATGTTTGTTTTGTCTTTGTGCGTCTCTTGTTGTTTTTTCTACCTATGTACATTTGCTGTTTCCTTGTGTTGCTGTTCGGGCGATTGTTTGTTCTGTATGTGGCGTTTCCTGCATGACTCATTTTTTTTTAAGTGAATTGATTTTTAAGCTAAACTGATTGGGTATTTGGGTAAATGTGTTTTACCCGTTTCAGTCCTATTGCAAATACAGAGCGTCTGAAATTAAGTCAATCACTTTGTACTGTTACTTTACATTACACATCCTTTCAGAATTTACATATCTTTTCAGATTATTTGCCTGTTACTATTGCGAGACAAAGGAAACCATCAGCCACTGTGTAGATGCTAATTCGAGAAATCCAATGAAAAATAGAAGAAAAGAGCTAAGCCATATATATCGGGAAAGTCGGGGCAACGTACATTAACTTTTAATGTAATACCAGACGTTTTGAAATAAACAAGCAAAATAATTCTAAATGGAGAAATGCAAACCATTGAAATTCAAGATATTGACGAGGATTTTAGACTTGGCAATTTATTTGGTCCAATAAGTATATGTTTTTTTCTCATTAACTTGTTATCCTTTTCTGTTATATAATTATTTCACGTTTATTTTTATGTCACCTTTAAAATGCATGTATGCCCTACGAAATGGCATTTAGACATTCCATACAGACTCAGCCCAGATCCGTCATCGCGAAACTGACGAGATATCGACCAAGTGCTAAATTACATCAACTCAACTAAATGCCTGTAAAACATAATCCGAGGGTAGGTTCTTTTTTCTGACAGATAATACAGATTAACCATTATGTTCGCTAAATGAATTGCCGGTATGTCAAAAACATGTTAGTTAAACTTAAAAATCAATTCACTTCATTTTTTAAAGTAAAACATTGTCCTTAAATGTTTAATAACCAGTATATATCAAGGTCATATTCTATCCATAATTCTATTCTGGTTTTCCAGTAATCTTACTGAAAGAATGCAACGTGTAATTTTACCTGGTACCTTCTCTGACTGGAATACTATGAAGCTGGTGTTCCACAAGGATATACATTAGGTCCATTGTTATTTCTTGATTTTATAAATGAAATTGTTAGCGACATTGGGTGGAACATGCGTTTGTTTGCTTACGACACTAGCTTGTTTAGTGTAGGTATTACTACCGTACATATGGCAACCAATATCAATAATAATATGTTAAAAAGGCAGAGAAATGGCTAGTTGAATTCAATCCTAAGAAGATTGAGTCGTTAATAATCTCGAGAAAAATGTCTCATCCGTTTATATGCAAGACCATCAAATTCATAAAGTAGATTCACATCAGCACATTGGCGTTCATCTCTCACGTGATCTAACATGGCACTGTCATATCGAATATATCGCTACTTAGACATGGACAAGAATAAATGACATGCGATAACTCAAATTCACTTCGGACAGATATTCCCTTGAAAGAATCTACGTATATTTCGTGATATCTATTTTAGAATACGATGATACTATATTTGATAACTGTAATGTCAGAGAATCTAACAGTTTTGAAAAAATTCAATATGAAGCTATCCGTATAGTAACTGGGACAACTAAATTGGTTTCTGTTGGTAAATTATTGCATGAAGTTGGATGGAAACGCATTGAAACCAGACGTAAAACACAGATTATTCTCTTATATAAAATGGTGTTTCATTTAACTCCAAAATATCTCACAGAACTGGTACCTGAAGTGGCTGGAAGTGTTTCTCGATGCAATTTAAGATTAAGAAACGCTGGTGATATTCAACCTCTGGCCTGTCGCACAACCCATTATAGCAACTCTTTCCTCCCTGCAACAATACAGGAATGGAACAACCTCCCCGAAAATGAAAAACAATCTTCTACACATTCAAAACGTCTTTGAATATCAATCTGCTAACTGTTCCCAAACATTTTATTACGGTGTCAGAAAACAGCAGCTCCTACACAAGAGGCTTCGTACAAACTGCAGTTCCTTGAACCATGACCTATTCTCAGAGAACATATCTGACACTGCCTTGTGCACATGTGGCCTCGTTGAGAACGCATCGCACTTCTTCTTAAGCTGTTGCAAATATACCAACGAAGGAAACCGAAGGAAAACAACTTTTTTGATGATGTTGCCAGATTCACTACTCCGTCCATGTCTGTGTTTCTAAGCTGTACATCGGTTTATCCAAATCTCAAAACGATTCTAATAAACTCGGTAATGCTCACCTTTTTTCGAATGTGCTTGTACTGCTCAGAATCCTAGACCTCTCTACATATATGTGTCAACCTTCGTTTCCTTTTTTTGTTTCTTTTATTTATTTATTTATTTTTTCTTTTATTCTGAAGTATCTTTCTCAAATAGTTTTGGAATAAACTGATATATCCTATTTAATTAATTTAATTAGTTTTTCAGTAAAATTAATATAGTAAAATAACGGGCAGTCATTTCTGCATAAAGCGAGTGTAGTTGTTACGGTGATGGGGGAGAGACACAATAAGCAGTCTTGTTTTCGTTTCCATCCTTTTTCTTTTCCTTTGTGTTATCATTACAATATTCATGCAAATATTTAAAAATAAAATACGTTTAAACCAATTATATACTGTGCTTCTGATCTCGATCCTAATTGTTTGTGATATGCTATCATAATCGCAAACATGCATTGCATGAAGGAAGATCCATAATAAATAGTTGGGATTATACTATCTAGACCTACAGCGCATATTCAAATGGTAGCATTTGTTTGATGTCTAAACCGTACAATTTTTCGAAAGAAAATCGTGGCTAAACCGTACAAAAAACATCGGGTCTAAATCGTACAGTGCACTTTTACCTCTAATGGCTAAACCGTACACTCGACATTATTTTCAAACGTCTCCAAAAGACAAAATGTAGATCTGTGCCACAACTAGGTAACTCAACCTTAATATCGGGCTCAGATGCATATATCCACAGTATTAGAAAATGTTTAGCGTAGTTAGTAAGCTTACAATGAGGCAAAATATGACCTCCTTCTCGATTCGATTTCTGACTTTCAGTTTCTGCAAAGTTTACCGAAGATTTTGAGCCTTAGACACAGACATGAACCATAAGGGGGTACGCCGCTGTTGACGGGCGTTATAATTCTGTGTTATGGCACCAGTTAAATGACTGAAAGAAAAATCTACACAGTTTAAACAGTGTAAAAATGTGATGCTTACCTTTCAGCCTCCGTTTTGTCCGCCATCTTAGAAAAGTCTAAACATTTACGGCCGTAGAGCTTGCACCACAGTGAATAAGCCTGCCAGTGGATTATTATTGTCTTCACAATACTTCACAATATCATACACAAGCCTAGTATTTTCACCGATGTATCTGCCTTTGACAAATCCAGTTTGATCTCGAGACACTAAAGTGTTAAGGACATTTTTCAGCCTATTGGCAATACTACCTGAAGCTAGTTTGTATAAAACATTAAGCAATGTTATCGGCCTCCAATTGTTCAAGAGTTGTTTTGGTTTGTTTTCTTTTGGAATACAAGTTATTGTACCTAATTTAATATTTCTTGAAAATTTGTCATTTAAAAAAGCACAATTTAAAGCTCTTACAACAAAATGACCAATTTTGTTCCAAAACGCTTTAAAAAAAATTTGATGCAAATCCGTCGCTTCCAGGACTCTTTTCATTCTTCATATTTTTTAATGTATTTGCGACTTCTTCGAAAGTAAGCAAACCTTCCAAACTGTTCTTTTGATCCATATTTAACTTATTAAATTTACAACCACCTAATTCTCTTTCCAAATCAATATCTTTATTTATATTTTGTTCATTATACAGGCTCTCATAAAAAATACTTGTTTCGTGTAATATTTCTTTTTGATCAAAGATTAATGACCCTTCTTTTTCAATAAAATTTATGTTTTTACACGTTGAATTATATATTTTCTAAATTACAAAAGTAGTCTGTGGCCTTTTCCTCATCGTCTATCCATTTAGATCTGGATCTAACAAAAGCCCCATTTAAGTTTTTCATTTCTAATCCAGTTTATTTTGTAACGAAAGTAACTGTTTCTTATTTTCCTCCGTCAAACACGACTCAAGGTTTGCAATTTCATTTCGTAAACTGTCTTCTGTATTATTTTCTTTCGCTCTATAACTTGAGTAAGATATTGATTTACCTCGTATTTCCATTAACAGAGTTTCAATAAATAACTGATCATTAATAACAAAATGTATATCATATCTCTTCATCATAAGTACATTATCCAGGTTATATACAGGTGCACAATATTGTAGAATAATATCATCTATTTTCTTATTTATACAGTTAATACATTCAATGTCATTTAACAACGAAATATTAAATTTCCACAGTCCTTTACCATGAGCAATATGTGAGAAACACATTTCTAGCCATATAACAGAATGGTCAGATTTATAGCCGGCATCAACATCACATTTTCTCAAATACTTATTCAAATTATCGGTAATTAAAAAGAAATCAAGTCTACCTTGTTGTAAAGGCGAAAGTTGTCTCCAAGTAAATATTGTATTATCTCCATGTAATTCTCTATATGGATCTATCAAATTCCTGTCGTTTATCTGCAATAAAACCTTTGCTCTAGCTTTGATGTTATTATTTGTAGTTTTGTAGCCTTTATAGTCTTTGTCAGGATCTAGTACAATATTAAAGTCTCCGCACAAAATAAATCTGTCATTTTCATCAAAAGAATCAATAGTGTTAAAAATAGTTGAGAAAAAACCAGAATCATCTTTATTTGGAGCGTAAATATTCATCAATATGAAAATTATATCATTGAAAACAAGTTCAACAGCAATAAACTGTCCATTACTATCCTTTTTAATATTTGATATTTTGATATCTAGATTTTTTCTAAATAAAACAGCTACCCCCTTTGCATTGTATTTTTCCATGACTAAACGCAAATTCTTCGTCCCACTCAGAATTTTTTTTTTTTTCAACTTCATACGTAAAATGTGTTTCTTGTAAGGATAGTATATCAACTTTTTTTTTTTTATCTTTAAACAAATTAAAAATATCTTTTCTCTTTTTACAATTGTTCAATCCTCGGCAATTGTAAAAATGTATTTTTAGACTACCCGCCATCGTCAATATAGAAAACATATTGTTCTGTGTTATTCGTAAGAACTACATTTGACTTGTTGAAACAAAAATATATGATTTGCATGAAATATTCACATTTACAAAACCAATGATACTACAACACTCACACACATACATGCCTCTACACGAATATATACAAATATGAAGAAAAAAACAAGAAACACATAGCAACAAAAAATCACATGTATACATCAAGCAACGAAGTTTTTTGTTCATTTACCAAATATCCTTTTACATCTAACCTAAAAAGGATATTATTTCCATAAACGTATCCATCTTTAATAAAGAAGCGTCAACTGCGGATACGAGCTAATCAAAAACGTAAATGTGTGCAGTGCAATATTGCATACAGAGTAGACCCAAATCAGACGGCTTCTCTATAGGGAATGTATGACAAGGGTCCACTCTGTTTGCTTACGACAATAGAACAGACCCGACTTCACAATTACTTCCAATACCTAACATTTCTGTAAAAGTATACCCTTATACAACCTCTATTTATAAATATTCTTAATGTTATTCACTGATTTACTCAGTATAATAAATATATTTATGCGCGCGAATTACACATGCAAACGGTGTCACGTAGTGACTTTTAACCTCTTGATTTGGATCCAATATATTGGTTTGGATCCAAACATAATATAGGCACAGGGTAGTAGTAAGACATAAACCAGGAAATTGGTTAGGTTACTTATTGACCTGCTCTGATTGACAATTATATAGCTTCCGGGCATATTGCTATAGCGACTGTCCTGATATGTTAGATTGAATCAGACCTTCCTCTAAAAACAGGAAATGTCTGTCACCTTGCTTAGTGATATATACTGTCAAATATGGACATTCGGTAGCTTTGAGTCGAGATCAGTTGAGAGTCAGTCTAGATTAGATCAGTTGGGCAGATTAGATCTAGAAATGCATTATGGGTAAAGTTAGGGACCGCAAGTTACTTGGCCGAGGCATACACGAGTATCAACTCAGAAACGAATAGGGGCAGTCATGTTATAGAACTTTAACTATGTGTTGCTGTATTAGACTTTATGAAATATGTTGTATTAAAATATCTGAGACTGAATATGTGTTGTAAATGAAGCCCATAACGCGACACGTATAAAAATTGAGCCGTTGGACCAGGATTCGAAGCGAGTACAAACCACTATATACGATGAGAAAGGAGGAAAACTGGAGAATCGTGAGTACTGTTAAACTATTTTGTGTTTTACAATGGCTGATCAGAATATTTCAAAATTATTGCAAAACGTTTCCACGTCTTTAAATGCTTGCAGTATTGCAGAGAATGTACCTAATTTTCACGGGGATTCAAAATTGTTTAAAAACTGGGTGAAGCAAATTGTGAAGCAAATTGAGAAATATGGGGTTGTGTATGGGTTAGATGAAAATCAGCTCAAACTAACAGCATTTCAAACAAGTAAAGATACTGTTAGCGACTACATTCAGAGATATTTGTCTAAAAATCCACAAGCAAAGTGGGAAGATTTGAAAAATGATTTGGAAGCAAGATTTGGTGAGGTTCATGACGCACACTATTTTTTAAAATTACTAGGTAAATGCAGGAGAAAATATTCACATTTATGCAGAAAGAATTTGGAATTTGGCAAAAGAGGCTTACAAAAACGTTAATGGAGAATTGCAAATCATTGAAACACAGTTAACAGAGTTTTTTATTGATGGTCTGGCAGAAAAGGATATAAAATTTGAAGTTATGAAATTACAACCTCAGAGTTTTGAAAAAGCGGTTACTTTTGCTGCACATGAGATAACAGTTAGAGAAAGAGTTAAATTAAGAGACAATTCAGAACAGACAATTCAGAACAGAACTCGAATTTCAGACCGACAATTAAAACGAGAACAAAGAAAACTGTTAGCTTAAAACCTAGACAATATTGTACACAATGTAGGAACATTGAACATATTGTTGATGACTGTAGACATAGGATTAAAAGCAACAAAACGTTCTCAATGAAAAGAAATAAGAGATTTAGAGAGAGACGAACGCAAAATAGATGGCGGCTTAATTTTAAATGTTGGAATTGTGGTTTTAAAGGGCACATCCAGCGGGTTTGTAGAAAGCCTAGAGTTTCTAGACCGAGATGCAATAGAAAATCTTTAAACGGGAAAACTTTCGTCATAATGAAGTCGTTGATGAAAGTTCAAACAAGCAAACGTACACAATTAACTTATGCGGAATTCCTGCTTCGTGCTTAATACGAACGGGCAGACAAAACTTCAGGGCGTTGGTAGACACGGGTGCTGGTGTGAGTTTAATAAGTCTCAAAGCTTACAAAATGTTAAAGAACAGACCGAAATTAATGCCAGAAAATATACAATTAAAATCAGTTAATGGAGGTTTTCTTAAAATACATGGATGTACAATGTTTAATTTCAAAATTGGGAAGATTGAAAAGGTTCACAAATTCGTGGTTGTCGATAATGTAAGAAATATGATTCTAGGGAGAGATTTTCTTCAAGAAAATGGTGTTAGATTATATTTTGATTTAGGTTGCTTGAGAATAGACGACTGCTATGTTTCACTAGAAGAAGATCACCACATTGCTTCAATAACAAGATTAAATAAAAGCGCAGTATTAAAGCCACACACTGTCAATGTTGCTTTTGCAAAATTAAAGAAACATGAAGGATTTAAAACAAAAACCACTTATGACTTCAAACACATTAGCAATTCATTTTTTGATAATCAACCAGAATTAGAGATAGTCGACTCGGTTGTAGAACTCAGAGCAGACAGAACGATTCCAGTATTGGTTATTAACAATAGCCACAAGACAATTAAGCTTAGAAAAAGGTGTGCACTAGGAAAGATTAATTCAATTAATGATCAAGAGATAAGCTCAGTGGAAAAAACCACTAGAAGTAATTCAGTAAATACAGGTTTAACTGAAGAAGAGATTTTAACGGGTTTAAATTGCTCTGAAGATCGTAAGGATGTAATTTTACCACTGCTTCTAAAACACAGACATTTGTTTGCGAGGAATAATTTGGAACTAACTCAAACCAACACAGTCAAAATGACTGTGCCAACAGGAGATCATCCACCAATTAAGTTAAGGCCATATCGTACACAACTGAATAACAGAGCTGCTATTGATAAAGCCATTGACGAAATGTTAGAGGCAAATATAATTAGACCTTCTAAATCTGCCTGGAGCTTTCCCATTGTAATTGTTGATAAGAAAGATGGAAGCAAACGTTTTTGTGTTGATTTTAGGCAGCTCAATAAAATTATCAAACCAATTGCATACCCTATTCCAAACATAGATGATTGTATAGCTAACTTAGGGAAAAGCAAATACTTCACAAGTTTAGACTTAATTTCTGGGTATTGGCAGATTCCAGTGGAGGAAAATGATAAACAGAAGTTATCTTTTAGTACTTTCAAGGGAGCATTTGAATTCCAGACGATGCCATTTGGGATTTCAACAGCCCCGGGGAATTTTCAATCATTGATTCATACTGTTCTTAGAGGCTGCGAAAGCTTTAGCTCATCTTATATCGATGACATTCTTATCCATTCTGAAACCCTTGAGGAACACTTGATACATATAAATACCGTATTGGAACGCTTGTATAATCATAACCTAAAGTTGAAAATAACAAAATGTCAATTTCTCCAGGAGCAGACAAAATTTTTAGGTTTCATAATTGATAAATTAGGCGTAAGGCCTGACCCATTAAAGGTGGAAGCAATCAGGAATTTACCGCAACCCAAGTGTCAGAGGGATGTTCGTTCACTTTTAGGTATGGCAGGTTTTTATAGGCATTTTTGTCCAAACTACTCAAAATTAGCAGAACCTTTGATCAATTTAACTAGAAAGAAAATACAGTTTAAATGGACCGAAGAGTGTGAAAATAGCTTCAGACAACTGAAAGACGTGTTAACACAAATTCCATATCTATCATATCCAGACCCAAATAAGCCATATACTTTGTATACAGACGCTTCGCAGAGCCATGTCGGCTCATGTCTTACACAGAAATGTGATGCTGATGAAACTGGGGATTTTGTAGGGGAAAAACCGATCTATTTCCTGTCACATAAGTTAACAGAAACCCAGACTAGATGGAGTACAATTGAAAAAGACTGCTATAGTATATTTTATAGCCTAAATAAACTTGATCACTATCTACATAACGCAGAGTTTACCATAAGAACCGATCATAGGCCACTGAAATGTGTGTTAGAGACGCAAATACAGAACAAGAAAGTAGCTTTATGGAGTTTAACAATCGCCAGTTACAATTGTAAGGTTGAATACATTCCGGGCAAACAGAATATAGTTGCTGATTTCTTAAGCAGACCGCCTGCTTGTAAAACAAAGATTAATCAGAGTAATGAAGAAGGGTGTGAATTAGATCAAGAATGTGTGTTAGATATCAATGATAAAACATACGAGATCTCCCCACAAGGTAGCAATTCTAAAAAAGCCCAAAGCGTTAACCTA
Organism: Azorinus chamasolen; assembly: GCA_963576725.1. NCBI lineage: Eukaryota > Metazoa > Mollusca > Bivalvia > Cardiida > Solecurtidae > Azorinus > Azorinus chamasolen. The sequence continues at coordinate 8,690,348 of OY755244.1, forward strand.
ATTGACTCAACGCACCTAAATCTAAAGCAGATTGTTGATAAAGAATGTGAACTGCCAGATTCTTTTATAGAGCCACTCAAAGAAGTGTCAGAATGTGACATACTACGATCAAAGAACATGTTAAACGCTACTGTGATAAAATATATGAAAATTCTGGTATTAATGTTTTTTGGTCCATAAAAAATTCAAATGATGTTTTAACAAAACTTGAAAATGAACAGTATAACATTTCTTTACTGAGCTCTTATGATTTCTCTACACTCTATACTACTCTACCTCACCATCTTATAAAGGATAGACTTATTAAATTAATAGAAAAAACCTTTGCCAGAGAAAACAAAATGTTCATTGCTTGTAATGTTCAACGTTCATTCTTTTCGAATTCAGAAGTTGAACATTACACAATGTGGACTTGCCTTGATGTTTGTAGATCTCTTACCTTTCTTTTAGATAATATATTTGTGCGTTATGGAGATACCATATATCGTCAAGTTGTTGGTATACCCATGGGTACAAATTGTGCCCCTCTTGTTGCAGATTTGTTTTTGTATTGCTACGAGAGGGATTTTATGCTTAGCTTAAAACCTGATACACAGACCGATATTGTTAATGCTTTTAATAAAACTTCAAGGTATTTAGACGATATTTTGAATTTAGATAATCCTTATTTTGATACTATGGTTTCTTCAATCTACCCAAAAGAACTGTCTTTAAACAAAGCTAATCAATCTGACATTAATGCTTCATTTCTAGATTTGAATCTTTCAATTACAAATGATAAAGTTTCGTCCAAAGTATACGATAAAAGAGAAGATTTTAATTTTAAAATTGTTAATTATCCTTTTCTAGATGGGGATGTGCCACGTTCTACATCTTATGGTGTTTATATTTCTCAACTTATTAGGTTTGCCCGAGCCTGTTCTTTGCTTGAAGATTTTAACAGACGTAATTTAGTTATAACTGATAAACTTCTTAAGCAAGGTTACAGATATCACAAACTTCGGAAAACCTTTTCTAAATTTTATTATCGAAATTTACCTCTCATTAGTAAATATAATTGCAATCTACGGACGTTACTGCGACAAGGCATTTCTCAACCAGAATTTTATGGGGATGTTATCTACAAACTTAGGAAAATTCGGGGTCATATCCATTTTCATGATTTGTTTATAAAACGCATTAAAAAATTTAAAAAGAAAGGTTATGATCCTATTATATTGCAACACACTGCATGTTTGGTTATCGACCCTTTTACAGTCGGTAGCTACGCTTCCCTCTTTGCTTGCGCGATGACAGGCCGAGGGTAGTACTCTATGATGGTATACTCTTAAACTTGGATACAGGAGGAGCTTACCAGACTCATGTATTATTTTTTCCCTGTCGTGCCCTTAACGGCTTACCTGCAGGTGCTCTGACTTCAGCAAAGTCATTGAGTACATATTTGACGGATTGTCACAGTTATTATGCTATGTTTTACATGTTGTCCTGTGTTCACCGTCGTCTATGTTGTGGGTAAGTCCAGCGGGGATACCTTTATTTACAATATTTGTAAAGCTAGGGTGACTTTGAGAGAAGTGTGAGGTTAGGACGTCCGTAAACCGGTTTAAACCCCCAGTGGTGTTTTTGCTGCTGACCGTGCCAAGGCGGTACTCTCTTTGTCACCCTTCCTTTTGTTTGCATTGCGTCTTTGTGCTTGTGGTTTGTTCATGTTGTGGAACGTTTGTCCCTGGTTCTTGTGTGTCTTTTGGTGTTTTCTGTGTTCATTTCGTGTGTGTGCGTGTGCGTTTGGGTGTGTGGTTGTGTGTGTGTGTGTCATGCTGTCTATCGGTGTTTTGGTGGTGGTTGCGTCTTGCATGTGGCTTTGCCTGCTTGACTTTACTACTTTTCCATGAAAATTGAACAAAACAAAGATCCCAAAATACTAGAGTTAAGGATGAGACTGAAACATGGGAAGCCGAGCAAAACAGAAGAAAATAGATTTCTTGAGGTAGATAATATATTGCACTACATTTCAAACGTAGATGACGAACCCAGTCTGAGATTATATGTTCCGTCACATATGACTGGAATGGTAATAAATCAATACCATGATGAGAATGGCCACCCGGGTTGTCAAAGGCTATTTCATACAATTAAACAGAATTATTACTGGCCGGGTATGTTTAAAGAGCTATATGCATATGTCAACAAATGTGTTATTTGCCAGACTCGCAATCTAACTGCTATTAAAGCACCTATGTCAGATGAATTAGTTGTCCCTCCGTTCCCGTTTAGCGTGGTCTCGGTAGATATTACTGGCCCGCATCCATTAACACTTTCAAATAATCGGTACATTATAGTGTTTGTAGACATGTATTCAGGGTTTATAGAAGCATTTCCATCTCCAGACAAAACTTCGGAAAGCGTAATTCATTTTTTAATGAATGAAATATACAGTAGATACTCCTGCCCTCTAAGACTAATTTCCGACAATGGAAAATAATTTACTAGCTCAGCATTCCAAGAAACGCTAAAGGCGTTAAATATAGATCAGGTTAAAACAACAATTTATAATCCAGCTGCAAATGGGGCTAATGAACGCAGCCATAGTACATTAAACAATATTTTAGCTAAACGTGTGCAGGAAAACATACAGACATGGGATGTGCATTTAAACATGACACTAGCGGCTATGCGTTTTTCTACCTCTGAAACCTCAAAACATACACCATATTTTCTGTTATTTAACAGAGAAGCAGTTTTGCCTATAGACAATCTACTAAAACCTAGGCGTAAATATCAGGGTGAGCAATACCACCAGGTGATTCTGGAAGAACAGCACAAATCATTTCTAAAGGTTAGGGCGCAGTTAAAGAAATCAAAGAGAAAGCGGGCGCAGTATGCGAATCGCACCGCACAAGATATAACCTTCGAAATCGGAGACACTGTTTACTATAAGAATTTTCAAAGAACCAATAAATTCGCGAGTAAGTTCAAACCCTTCTACAGAATCATACAGCAAAAATCACCTTTGACGTATGTGATTAAGAACCAGCTTGACAATTCAACAGTGAAATGTCACGCTTCCCAGATAAGGCATGCGAATATAGATAATTGGGAAATTCCTGAGAATCAAACAGAAAGGCCGATTAGAAAAGCAAATTTGGCGTTTGCACCAGAAACAACGTCCGAATCAGAAAATTCAGACAACGGTCATAAAATGCCACTGGTAACTAAGCAACTGCGTCAAAGACATGAGCACTCTAGTGATAGTGAAAATATTCCCCTTGCAGAACTGCAGAAGCATTTGCGAAGTAAAAATTCAAATAGTTTTCAGAATCAGGCTGTAGGTGACACTGAAACAGATAATCTATCTGATAGGTCAGGAGTAGAGTTAAAGACTCAAAGGGTTATTCCTGACAACAGAGAATCAGATGACATGGAGATAGATGCTATCTCAACTGTACCCAAATATAGACGTAAGCGGAAAGCAAAACCTGGCAAGCAGATTGTTAAAAATGCTTTAGCTTCCTGTCTAAATGTTCTATTAGATTCCCTATAGAACACGATATCTAAGTAGGGTTAATGAGTGTATGTTTGCAAATAAGACTTCAACATAGTGTAAATAGATGTTATGTAAATGAATCGTATCCAGCAGGGCCGGTATATGACAGATTGACCGGACTGATATGTAAATGACTGACATGTGACCAGTAGTACGGGTAAAATGTGTACTTTCTATGAGGAAACCCATAAGCTTGGCTGGTAATTAAAATGCAAGAGTGCACGTCATAAAACCCACCACTTAACTAGCTAATTGTAAATTCGGGCGGGCATCAACATAAAAATAATAAGATGCTGTAATAAAGTTGCTGTTTGAAATGACTGTTATAGCTATAAGTTAAGAATTGAGAAATAATTGGGTCTAGGTACTCCTCTGCATAAGCAAAGATTTCAAGGATGAAACTATCTTTATTAACAGTGAGTAAATACATAGGAATATGTTTTATTAATAATTGATATGCCATGAAATACACAAGCGGGTGAAACAGTTCTCCAAATGGTGACCATGTTATGGTGTGCTTATATCGAGCATTCAAGGGTTGAGTTAAATAGACTTTGACACCAGATAGAAGAGGAGAAATTAAACGGAGAAAAATCTCTCTGTTTGAGTTGGAGACGAACTATGGAATACTTGTGGTCATTAACTTTTGTGTAAATAGCCAGATATGAACATTGACTATTGTTTTATTCATGTACACATGCGTGTATATACAAGAGACTTGTCTGACAGAATTGAACCGGCGCAGAGCGTGGGAACCAGAGAGACCTGAACCAGACAGCTAAAGTCGAGTCCGTGGTTACCATAACAACGAGCAAACAACAATGGAAACCAGTCGAGACAACCAGGGACGAATGAGCGGTTACTATGGCAACAGTAACAACCCACAGCAGGACCAGCCGAAAACGACAAGCAGACATTAGTAGAAGTTACGTAATTGTATTAATTTCATAAGAGATTTACTTACTTGTTACATGTATAGAATCCATTTAATTCTTTTAGTTTCAGTTTTAAAGCCATTCAATGTGACTTTATATGTTCACTGTCAAAATGCTAATGCTACATAACCAGTTAGTTAGAGAATTTATACGCAAAGAATATCAATTAGGTCGGATATTAGAACTCATTACTCAGCTGAAAGAAGACAATTGGTAACTGCCAAATGTGTCAAAATTAATTGGTTCTCATTTAACACCATTACTTCCTATACTCAACTTAATTAAGAAAGGTGTTAATTAATTGAGATGTTACGAGCATCTGCTCAATTCTGAGTTTGACTGTCAGTTAGCGAATAAAATGGAATGTTAAGTAACTAAGTCATGTAAATTATAAGTACGTTACTGTTTCTTGTTTTGATTTTTATCATTGCAGAAGACATGAGAAGTTAGAAAGACTGTATACAGATCTCTCCTCAGGGACAAGGCAAAATTGTGGCTTAAAGGCGAAATACATTGTGAACTTGAACATTTACCTACACACAACGGATTACAGAGACAAAACAGTTAATTACACCTGTGTGAGAAGAACTATTGAACTGTGTGTTAATTATTGTGTGTTATGAACCTGACATTTGAAGCCTTAAGCTAAATACTGACACTAGTGAATGCCTTATACAATCCTGAGAAATTTTGTAAATCGTAACATAGCGATAGAGAGTTACTGTATACAGTATTGCGTAATTAATATGTGGTGATGGGGTTTTAAATTTTACATTAATATATCAATATTATATTTTCATGGGCGATACAGCTAAATACGTATTAATCAGATTTAATTGATAACTCAATGAACTCTGAAATGAAGGAAGAGGCGAGTGTCACGTAGTGACTTTTAACCTCTTGATTTGGATCCAATATATTGGTTTGGATCCAAACATAATATAGGCACAGGGTAGTAGTAAGACATAAACCAGGAAATTGGTTAGGTTACTTATTGACCTGCTCTGATTGACAATTATATAGCTTCCGGGCATATTGCTATAGCGACAGTCCTGATATGTTAGATTGAATCAGACCTTCCTCTAAAAACAGGAAATGTCTGTCACCTTGCTTAGTGATATATACTGTCAAATATGGACATTCGGTAGCTTTGAGTCGAGATCAGTTGAGAGTCAGTCTAGATTAGATCAGTTGGGCAGATTAGATCTAGAAATGCATTATGGGTAAAGTTAGGGACCGCAAGTTACTTGGCCGAGGCATACACGAGTATCAACTCAGAAACGAATAGGGGCAGTCATGTTATAGAACTTTAACTATGTGTTGCTGTATTAGACTTTATGAAATATGTTGTATTAAAATATCTGAGACTGAATATGTGTTGTAAATGAAGCCCATAACGCGACAACGGCTTATTTTCATGTACGCATAAGAAACAAACTGGTGTTAGCCTAGAATGAGGCCTATTATGAAATACTTTTCCACTATACAAGTACAAAATGTCTACATAAAAAAGCACAGTAAAACATGCTTTTATCAGGTCTGTCTTGTTTGATACCCGTATTTTGACACAAATGTCTGCATTAGGTAAGTGTTTTATGTAACACTATCACTGTGCTACCCGTACTTGTACACTATTAGGTAAATCTGTAGTTACCTATAAACTGTGTGCAGGCATATATAGCTCTGTATACAAGAGCAGACGCCAGACCGCTAATGTCACCCATGTGACTAACTATGAAAACAGTTTAGATCTAGATGAGACGCCGAGTAATTCGGCGCCTCATCGGTATCCGAAATGTTTGTTACTTCGACAGTATTTAAAACAACGACGAAGAAAGATAAAAACAACTGTGCAGCAGGCGAAAAAAGTTTGCGCCGATACAATTTGGCGGCGAAATGCGTTAAGCAGGTGACAATTTTTCTCAGTATGCATAACATTTGCAGACGACGATTTTCTAAATATACAACAAAGAAAACATTTCCAGCAACAAAGTGCCTATATTGCTCTGCATTCAAAACGTTGCAGCCCATGTACAACCTCCCGCAAACTCACAGACCAACATCTGCGATCGTTGTTGCAATCGCCACAAACCGGTCCGAATATACGCGAGCAGTCGCACAACCGCAATAACCGATCAACTGAATGCGTATTGATAAAGTTACTGACAGTCTCACATAAACATTCATGACCGGATTTTCTTCTGCGAAAGGGTGTTGTTACAGATCAGTCTACACTGATATTATAAGGTGTTGCTACAGATCCGTCTACACATATCATATATAAGTATACATACAATTCAACGTACAGGAACAATTCAGCCGAGAAAAAAAAAGAAAAATAACAGTTTTCAAAATGTCTTACAGATCAGCAGACGTCTGTTGAGCAAACAAAACAACATACTTAGAATGCAGAGATTTGGACAATAAAGAAGCAGACAATATTTCATGTAAGAACTACAGTGCTCCCTCCCTACAACGGCCCTCTCAATAACGATTCCCTCTTTACAACAACGCATGTCACGGTTTCCGAAACAACAAGCCTCCAGAAACAACTTTTTCCATCGTATGTTCTTTATGCCTCCATCAAACCCTATGTTGTGACCACTCTTTAGAATCGTCACAAAGTGACGATTCTAAAGAGTGGTCACAACATAGGCTTTGATTGAGGCATAACGTTTTAGGTCTCGAAATACACCTTATCTGGGGATCTGCAAACAAGCTAATTATGTTTGATTTTGCCTCCCTATAACAACTCCCTCTGAACAACACATACACTCTTGGTATCCCAAAGGGTGTCGTTGTAGAGAGGGAGCACTGTAATGCCAATCAAGGTTATGGAAAAGTCATCTTTACCCATACATTGTACACAAACAGTAAAATAGCACACATTTTTTTGCACACAAAACGTCACAAAGAACACGGATATTTTCTAAACTATTGTAGACAGCAAATGATCAGCCGACGACAATTTAGTAGTCTAGCAGACAACAAAATTGCTTAGCATGCAATGAGTTAACAGTAAAACAGTACTAAATAATAAACAGCAGACGACAAGCCTTTTTTTACATACAGTACAAAACTTTGCTCTGAAAGAGACAACTGGCTGCATGCGGGACATTTGCAAAGTAGTGCAAACCCAGATCTGAGTTCATCTTATCTGGTTTTACACTATTTGGCATTTAACTGAAAAGGTGCGCATGTTTCAGCATACAATTTAGTGTGCCATTTCGTAGATCTAATTGGTAGACCCGACTTTCGAAAAAGGATCTAGACCACACAGCCAGAAAATTTAAAGGGATCTCATCACAATTCTTCCACACGACCTTTAGCAGACGAACAATTACCTAGACTGCAAAGAGTCAAACAATAAAAGTTAAAAAAAACAACAACAACAGCAGACGACATTTCTATATACAAATGTTTTATAAGTGTTTATATGAAGTCCATGGTCCTGAGAACTACTGACTCGCAGACAAATAAAATTACGTTGAGTGCAAAGAGTTAAACAATAAATAAACAGATAACTTTTCTCATACAGGAACTCTGAATGGGTTATCCCTTTGTATAAGAGGGTTGCATTTGCTGGTAGTTGCAAAACATTGCAGAACCAGATCTAAGGGCTCATCGTGGGGCCCTTTTATCAGAGTCTGCATTGCTTGTCATCCAAAGGAAAATGGCTAACACATATTTCATAACACGCGGTATTAATGCAGTATTTAGTAAACCAGATCTTTATCCCCCAAAATAAGAAACAAGGGACACGGTCAGACACATTTACATTCTTTGCTTGCTAACGATGTATTCCCCCGTCATTTATGCCATATGCAAACAGTTTGGATCCAAGATCAGACCCTACCAAAACAACTGGCAACCTGATCTGAGATCCAAACTATCAGTAACCTCTGGCTATGACATATATAAACAGTTTGGATCCAAGGTCAGGCCCTACCAAAACAACCGGGACCTGATCTGATATCCAAAACTGTCAGTAACCTCTGACTATGACATATGCAAACAGTTTGGGTCCAAGATCAGACCCTACCAAAACGACTGAGACCTGATCTGAGATCCAAACTGTCAGTAACCTCTGACTATGACATATGCAAACAGTTTGGGTCCAAGATCAGACCCTACCAAAACAACTGAGACCTGATCTGATATCCAAAACTGTCAGTAACCTCTGACTATGACATATGCAAACAGTTTGGGTCCAAGATCAGACCCTACCATATCGACTGAGGCCTGATCTGAGATCCAAACTGTCAGTAACCTCTGACTATGACATATTCAAAACCTGCAGAAGTATAAGATGTATAAGTTGTTAATTAATCCATTTCAAGAAACAAGCTGCTACACATTACAACCACACCTGTTATCTGAAAATAAAATAATACATGTAATAATAATAGCTGGAGCTCCCTTGGAGACAGATGAAAGACAGACATAAGTTTACCTTACATGGAGGGAATAAGATTATTCTAATTTTCTAATTTGTATTTATTTCTAAATCATCTCATGTGCCTCCTGCTTTTCCCCACCTACTCAATATCCCACGAAAACATAACCTGTTTTGGATATGATTGAGATAAACATAACATATGATCGAGAAAATTAGAAGTAATGTTAAGAAATGAATATCTGAGTTCCATTTATCTGCCTAAATCAGTTTTCAACCCAGAAATATTTACATTTATGCTACACTTAAAGCATTAAAAGTTGTTCAAATCACCTTTTTACAAACTTCTTTTAACTGGGACTGGCCAGTTTGTACTTGAGAAGAAATGGTCGAATGTACCGACACTATTTGAATGTCAGTCTAGGGAGATAAACAACTAGCTAATCACTAACTTTATCCGCAGTCAAGGCGTATCTATTGTTGAATCAAACACATGTGAGAAAACAAACTAGTGTTCTTTTATTAACTGTATATATAATATATAATAATGTCATTAATTAAATCACTGCTTATCTCCAACATGAACAATCATGTTAATTGTGACACCATGAGATTAAAACTGCGGTTCCAATCACCGAAAAGCAACGGGTAGTGAAAGCCAAAACATTGGGGCGGCGACCGTGGCCTTTGCGGCACCATTGCCTACGCGCCTGATTTTATAAATATCATCAGTTCTATATTATGTCCTAGGCATTCAGAGCAGGCTTTGATTATACGGACTTAATACTATTTGTATATATGTGTGTATTTGTGTGCGTACATATGCGTGTGTGCGTGTGCGTGCGTGCGTATGTGCGTAAGAGCGAGCGAGACAGAGAGACACACGCATGCGCACAGAGACAGAGAGAGAGAGACAGACAGAGACAGAGAGAGATAGACAGACAGACATACAGACAGACAGAGACTGAGAGATACCAAGACAAACAGACATATAGATAGACAGAAAGACATACAGACAGACAAATAAACGTTCTGCTGTTTGTGATACACGATTTACAACTGCGACATTCGATAAATTACCATCTTTTCGATTGATGTAGGTGGGGGGGGGGGGCTTATGAAATACGAGATTTACATGTCTGGTTCAACAGTTTCTGTCTTCGTAAAACTTTCACTTGTCCAAGATGCCATATGAATTCAGCTAATTGATTTTCATGATATAACTGTTTATAGCATAACTCGTGGCTTCAGCGTGACGTAACACTATCATTTATTTTTTGATAATCATGGGCATATATTCACTAGTGAATAACATTCGAACGACCGAATGACATTCGAACGACCGAATGACATTCGAACGATTCATACGCGCTGTCAAAACAAACAAACTGGCGGACGGTGGTCGACCTACCTGTCCACGATTGAGTCACGATAGATGGCAAAGGATTGTTGGCACTTGCGCCTTAATTTCGATAAAATAATACAAATTGTAATCGCTGTCAGGAATCATATACAAAATGTATGCCAAAAAAGACCTACCAGCTACTCTGACCCATACAATCCATTCTACATTTAAAATGCCTCCTCAACTTTGCATTTTCTTCACCGCATGCCCTTTTGTTTATGCAGATTTCTACTCATATAAATATCTCATCAATCAACAACTATAGTTATCTGAATCCAGCACAGCACAAACATATTTCAAATATGCTATACTCACTAACTCAGCTGATCGCGAAAATCTTCCTCCTGTTCCAACACATTTTATGCAGCAGTTCGTACTGAATCTTTTGTCCATTTCAAACAATTTCACTGAACTTGAATCGAGGTTTTTTTCTCGGTGGAAATGTCCATGTCCATGTGTATACATACAACACTAATGAAGGGCTTAATATACCAAAACGAAGGCGCATTTCGAATCCCATTGACAGTGAGTGTCGGACGTATTGACGACTGTATGTGGGTCTTCATGTACATGTAAATGGCGCGCTTTACATAGACACATGTTGTGTACAATGACGTCATAATGTGACGTGTTTGTAACTATGTATGTCAAAACTGTAACTCAAAATTTATTTTGATGTGTTTCTGTATGTTTTTGTATCATAAACTATCACAGTTAAATTGAATACCAGAGAGGTCTGAATTAGATCTTGGTTGATATGACAGTAAGTAAAAAAAAAGTTGGAAAATTTGGACCTACTTTGTCCCAGCTACCTAGCGACCCTAATAACACCTTTCATTCATCATTTCTATATGTAAGGAGAATTTATAACAATCCACGGTACTGCTGAAATATTGGCTGCAAATAACATTTGTGTGTGTTATGTTATAAATAGGATCTTGCATTCGTGTTCATGATTATTGGATTTATTAAATTCGTCTTTTAAAAACGATAAAAAAAACTCGCTAAAGCTCGTTTTTTATCGTTTTAAAAAGACGAATTTAATAAATCAAATAATCAAGAACACTCATGTAAGATCCTCTATTTCTTACATAAATATTCATTAGGAAAAGGGATAAAGAGTTTTTAGTAGACACTGATGCTATTACTTTGTTCAATTGAAAGAAGGGAGGTAGTCCATGTCATGTCATCTGTTTAATCGTTTTAAGTATCACCCTTACTAAAAGTAGGCATAAAGTGAAAGATTATTATTAAAACTGCAGCTAATTTGACAGTTTTAGAACTGGATAAAAGGCTTGCGTATTTCGTTTAACGAAGTACTGCTTAGTTCGACCGAAAGGTAACAATTTAATCACAACATAATGTTTAATCAGAACGTAACCCTTTTCCTGTTCTACGTTTATTCCAATATCCAATATCTACTGATTATTCATGGAGAAAATTATAATAAAGAAATACAGAAAGTGGAACATTTCTTTTAGAAAGTAAAGAAACAGACCTTTCACATTTCATCAGCAAACAGATCACACCCTGATCAGACGTTAGCTTCGTTTTCTTGCTTTCTATCGATGTTTTGGTGGTGGTTGTGTTTTTGTGTGTCTTTTCCTGCTTGACTTGACTACTTTTTCATTCATTATTTCTTGCATAAATGTTCATCAGGTATAGGATTAATTCATGTGCATCCGAAACTATGCCTTTGTTTGGCTTCACTTTTCCTCAAGCTAACGTTCTTGCTATTGTCCATTACTCATTCAGTTGCTAAATAGGGTTGCTAGGCGCCCTATCAAGAATCGCTGGCATTTCTAAGATATGGCATTTATCAATTACCACGAAATCTCTGCTGAAGAATACAGTTCTCTATTGACAAACGTTTATCTGTTCATCCGTGTTTGAAGCACCGCACTATTTCCGATAACGAGTTTGGTAGCCATTTATTATTAATGCATTGTTAGTTATCTTCAACAGTAAAAATGAATATATCTCGTGGTCCTTCAAGTGGAAGTTTTCACCGGTCATTTGAAAATACGTAGTAACGCTAATAAATAGAAAAAAGTCAGTGTCCGATAGGCATATTATGTGTCCAGTCAGATGTCAGTTGATGAAATCAAAAATAGGATAAAATTACCAATGGGAAATTAAAAGTACATGTATGAGTCATGCAAGAAACACCACATACAAAACACACAGTCGCTCGAGCAGCACCATGGCAAAACAAAAGAACAGAAAATGTACATGCCTATCAGAAGTTAAAAAAGAGACACACAAGGACATTACAAACAAACAATACGGGGAAGATGGAATACCGACTTGGAACGGTAAGTGACAAGTGTCACTGGTGGTTTTAAGTCGGTTATGGGGCGCTGAGCCTCACACTTATTCCATCCACATTACCACAGTGAGTACTGCAAATATCTAGCACTCTGAATGTAGCGAAGCTGAGACGGTTTTATGTAAAAATGTCATGGTCGTTCTTTTTTTGTCCTTCGGGATCAATAGTTTCGATGTATAATTTTGAAAATTTAATATCGCTTAAGTCGGTCCTAGGGGAGTGAGTAGTGTTGCAATTTTCACAACTGCTCAGGAACAGACTCAATAAAACCAAGTCAGCGATTTTCACATTTTGCTTGGCTGCTTTTGCTTTCTAAGGATCTCCTACTTTTAGAACTTCTGCAAATTTCACGTCTGCTGTAAATGTTACCATAACTTTTTATTCAATATTCGTAAAACATCAGACACTTATTGTCGAAAATTAAGCTAATTTGACTGAAGTTACGACAATGTCCCAATTGGTCTCGTATTAGCTGTAAGAAAACCACCAAAGTAATTGGTTTTAAAGAAACTGTATATTACAATAACATTGTTGTCTATTGTGCTTGTTCAGTAAACTCCATGTTCAAAGCAAAATAGTTGTTTTTCTCATTATAGTTTGAAACAACATGCATTCATTTGGATTCAACAGTATAGGATCCGCGTTAAGAATGCTGAAGTGTATGCTGACATTAACGTGATATGTGTTTTACAAGCTCTGTTCGCTCTCTCGGTCTCTTTCTCTCTCTCTCTCCCTCTGTCTGTGTTACTCTTCTTACTCGTCTCTTTCTCCTTTGTCTCTCTGTCTCTCTGTCACCTGCGTTTATCTGTTCTTCTATCTGTTTATCTCTCTACACACACACCACTCACTTAAGCAAACACGCAAACACACGCATACACGCCTCGTCATGCCACGTCATGCCACGTTATCGCTCACGCCACGCATGCGCATTCTCATCAATGTAAAGTAGCGAGTTATTGCTAAACCATCGGTTCTATTACTAAACCCAACAATGTCATATAACTTAATCCCCTTTATTAAGAAAGATTAATAATACTTGAATTGATTGAGACCGAACAACTTTAATAACGAATGGTTTCATAGTGAATTATGTATGAAATCGACTCAAAATATTAAACTCACACTCACAATTTACCATTTCCCATTCGGTAAAATTGAATGTCTGATTATACTCCGATCTGTGCAAAATTTATTTACTCACGAGTCCATCAAAACATTTGAACAAAACCACTCATCGAGTGTGAAAGAGCTTACACCCCGATGAAGTACTGATCTACCCAGTGTCTCATCACGTTTTTTGCCAACGCGCTAAACAGGGCAAGATGCTGAGTCTATCAACCATTTTGTTGCATTATTACAAAACACAAGTCGCGCGAGCAGCACTAGAAAAAAAGTAAAAGTGTATACATATCAAAAGACAAAGAGACACACAACGACCTAACAAACAAACAAAAAGAGAAAGATGAAAGACTAAGAAGTACTGCCTTGCAAAGGTCATTGTCAATAGTCTCTGAGGCGGGAATTTAACCGGTGGCGAGCTGCTCTACCTTTCGTTACAAAATGCGTAATCAGGGTGCCAAACAGTTTGAGTTTGGATACACATGGATTACAAAGACTATCGTCTCAATGACGGGTAAAGAGTTAAACCCCTGCACGTAATCAAGAACTATACTGTTGCCTGTAATAAATTATGTAGCAGATGGTGCACCAATGGCGTCATAGTCAAGGTGCGGATTCAGGATTTCAGATGGGGGGCGTAGAATTTGTTTTGGAGGAGGGGGCGTAGATTTTTATGTTTGATGACATAAGTAAATAGTGTGGTTTGTTGAAAAAGAGTTGTGTTAAAGACAGATGGCTGCTTAAAGCAAGGTGAAAGTAAAATAGAACGCTCCTATGGGAGCGTTTTGTTTTACTTTCACCTTGCTTTAAGCAGCCACCTGCTCTAAATAGCAACTAATTAACACTATTTAGTGGTCGTTAGAGAGGTTTTACTGTATACGATCTAAAATATTATAATTTGTTTTGGCAAATTTATTTTTTTTTTGGGGGGGGGGGGGGGGCGTACGCCGTCTCCTTCCCCTATAAATCCGCGCCTGTAGTCACAATCGGTCAAAACCTGTAGAATGTTGAGCATTTTGATTGGAAAAATGGTTTCCAATTCAGATTTTGAAGAAAAATGCATTCCAGTTCTTTACGAAGACGTATTGGAAGTGCGAAACAGTTTGTATACTGAGAAATTCGGTGGTCAATCTAGAACCACATTGTTTGCAAAGGTAACGAGGTGTACATGCTAAAGGAATGGGGACATAAAATCGAGGGTATATAAAGAGCAAAATGCATGCGTAAAAGCTGATTTCCTGCAACAAGCCTAATAGAGTCAGCATAGAAAACCTTGTCAGGAGAAAGCGCTTTCAAGACCAAAAGGTAAGATTTAGCTCGTTCACCAATTCTTACCTTTCCGTGCTTTGTTTACCGCTGTGTGAAAGCGAAATGATTAGAAGACACCTTTGTTCACTCCATTTAAATTCCCTAAGTACAAATACACTACCTAATTTATCATTGTTTTCTTTTGTTTTCATGAGCAAGTGTAAAATTGAGCTTTGCTATCTGAAAATATTACATCAAATATCGTCCTGAAAACGTTGCGTGTGATCAGTGGATGCACTGTGTGTAATTAGCTATAGCTTGTTGGGCATTGTATCAACAGATCAGCTACATCATTCCAATCAAGTTTAACTTTTATCCAGCTTAACCTCATCAACTCTGACTTTTCAGGTTGAAATCACCCACCAGTGCTTAACTACAAAGTCCATTCAGTATTAAAGGCTTAAAGATGTATTGTGCGCATTTTTCGTATTAATCAATCAACACCATAAGCTGTACAGGTAAACATACAATGAAAATAATGCGTACAACCCATATTCCGACAGAATATATTTGTTCAGCTAAATATTATTGCTATCCGAATACTGCTAAATTATTAAAAAGGAGCCTCCTTTTTAGAAACGGGGATTTTGTACGGAACTCAGCGGACATCTTAGGCCAATTCTGAATGACTCCGATTCTATTTCGGAACAACGCTTTGAATACTAATTAGGTTGTTACCACATGTACAATGACTGATACTGGTTGTTGACCTACATACTAGATTTTATTCAGGAAAATAAGGCAATATGCCCATCTTACCACATATAATTTACATGCAAATGAGCTACATATACCGTTCAATCAAATATAACGGTCAAAGGGAGCTAACTCACACAGGTACATCGAATGATTATTTCCGGTATGTACAAAATTGAATCTTACGACAGATTCCGGCCATTGGCGAAGGCTGTTCCGTTGGTTTCCGTAGCAATCCATTTTTCTAGTTTATTTCGACACAAACAACGATTTACTGACCGTGCTGTTTAGCGTTATATAAGTGTTAAAGTACATAGATTCCAATTCTGAAGTGAGTTCAAAACGCAAATTTTGCGGAAATTTGCGCAGCATAATCTTTAAGCTTGCTGAATGTGTTTGAATGACAAACAGGGCATACCCTGATCAGAGGGCTCCTTTAGGAGCCCTCTTATCTTGGTCTACACTGTTTGCCATTGACAGTACATGCATGTGCGGGTTGAAATGTTAAGCAAATGATGTTTGATAAAAAACACTACTGATCTGCTGTATGGTTACCAACTTCTGATCCATTGTATTCTTCGACAAACTGTTATCCAGGTATCAGATGACTTGGATACATACATATACATCGGACCGTCTTACTGAAAATCGTGCGAATGAAATTATAGTAAGTTCTAACAAACGACGATCGCAACCGGAATATTCTGCCAAACGAAAAGTACATGTATGAGCCATACAGGAAACGCCAGATACAAAACACACACTTGCCCGAACAGTACAATGACAAGAAAGTACAGCAAAGGCAAATATCTAGTCTATAAAAACATAAAAAGAGACGCTGAACGACAAAACCAACAAATAACAGGGGAAGATTGAAATATCGCATTGGAACAGTCAGTGACAATTGTCGTTGGGGGTTTAAACCGGTTTAGGGGCATCCATCCCACCCTTAAAGACAACCATTGTAAATAAGCATATCCCCTTTTCGACTAATCTACAACAACCGCGAGCGCAAATAAAGTGGCAAATTGCATGTAAAACGAAAACATAATTAAGTGAAACAAACTGAATCCAAATATCCCTAGAGCATTCGGTGATTGAGATGCGTTTAGCCTTAAATGCTGAACACCAGAATGTCTGATAATTCCTGTCGTATGAAGGTAACGTTAAATGCTGCACACCAGAATGCCTGATTTGAGTTCTCAAGCTTTTGATTGGTCAGGTTTGAGCCAAAGGCTCAAATCTGACCAATCAAAGACTTGAAAACGAACTTAGACTAAAAGTTTTATAAGCATGGACCCAGACTGTGATTATTTTTCTCTAATGGAGCAGAAGCAATTGCTGAATATTATGACTTACGATAAGTTTGGTTTACGATTTAGTAAGACGGGCTCCAGGTGAGACTCAGGATCTTATTTTGACTAGAGCATTTTACAAATGCTTGTCAAGTCGCACGGTTTTGTAAAAGAGTATTTTTTTTACATTTGAATAACAATATTTTGTTGTTGTATCATATTTACGCAAAATACAAACTGATACCAACGTCTGGATGTCATTTTATCTACATCGACACTTTGGCGGGTTGTTGCAGCAATATTTGTCTCGGATACAAATCGTCAAAAAAGTCAATGTTTTATTGTCTTTATTTCCCCTTTTCCTTGCCATTGCTATCAATATGGAACACCCCTTTACATGTGTCTGCTGAGCTCGACCTGGATGACATTTGCAAACAGACTGGATCAAGATAAGACGCCGGACAAATCAGGACCCGAGCTGTTTGACGTTCGACCAATAGTTTATCAAATGCTTGAACGATTGGAAATAAAGTAACAATAGCAGCATTTCGTCATTTGATCAGACATCATGTTTTAAGCTACTTTCAGACCCAACTTCTTTGAATAAATCTGTCGAAAAGGAGCATTTACTAGAGAAAAGAAAAATGTTAGAATTGTGTAGTTTTGAAATCATTTTAATAAATAGACCATTTTCTCCTATAGGAGGCGTAAAACGGCGTATTTATGGAGGAGAGGGTTAAAGGTCAGATTCTTTAGCATAGGTAGAATCTCTCTAAAGCGACCACTGAATACACATGTTTTTAAAAGCTAGTGGTTGTTTAATACAGGTCGTAAGTGATACAGAAAGCTCTTCTAGACATTCGTCCTGCATTAAGGAACCACGTGTCTTAACACTTTCCCTGATAAGCCTTTACCACGTCTTTGCAAACACGGTAGACGTAAATCAGACGGCTCGTATAGGATCATCGTATGCTCTTTTTGCTGATGAAATTATAATAGATCTGACTCCGCAGTTTCTACAAATATAAAGCATCCGGTCGATATGGTGCTATTTTTCTTACATGAATATTGATTAGGTAAAGTGTCAATGACGCAAAAATAGATTTCTTTTGAGTAGTCGGTTGGGAGATGTTTTACAGTACTTCGCAAATAGCTTATGCGTGTCATCGTATGATCTGCTGCTTAAACCCTGTGAATACAGGCTCAGGGGCTATAAAAGGTTTTGCATGAGCCAGAGATACTTAAGAATGAGCTCAGGCTCAGAAGTTTTATAATATCGGACCGAGGAAACAGGGGTACTGGTGTTTGGAAACAGTGTAGACTTAGGTGAGAGAGGATTCAAAAATAGCCCTCCGACCAGTGTCTGAACTTATAAGACTTCCATACTGAATAGACACTATCGTTAAACACTGATACGTAATTCCTCTTTGAATGTTCAGCATCCATAGCGCAAGTGTGATTTTGCCCCTTAACCTGACTACATATGTACATCTTGGCATTGTCATTTACGTAAGTGTAAAGGGTCGACACTGGTGTCAATTAAGTATGTCGCTGCCACGAGCGTATCTATGTCCACCTTTGACAACATTAATTGTGATCATATTTTAATCATAAGGAGATAGATAGAGATAGATAGATTTATTTTGGTAAAAAGTGTACATAACATGGCAAAACATAACTTAGACAACATATAAAAAGCCATGTAATGCGCACTAGAAACTAAGGATTACAAAGGAAAGAACTGTAAGAATTACATTTATCGGGGAATATTGCAACGACAATGTCCGGCAGCGAAAAAAAGTAAAGATTCTTTCTAGATTGTCCTGGTCGCTATTCAGGTCGGCCTGTATGTATCTTTATCATCTTAACAACATTTATTGGCAGTGATTCGGCAAATCCATAGGCATCTTTGTCTAAGATGCAATACGACCTGACTACCAGACTAAAGGAGGTACGCTCGTAGTGTGAATTGTTGGTGTATCATGATATACATAGTATACACTAGCGGCTAGGCTAGCAAGATCACTGTCCTGTCTACAATCTTTTGTTTGAGGTTAACGCCACCACAAAACGTTAGCCTTTTCCCTCATGGGGACGCATTCTGGTACCTTTTCAAACAGTTTTGACCCAGATCAGAAGCTCCTGTAGGACCTGTCTGGTGAGGGTCTCCTCTGTTTGCTCTTGGAATTATGTAGATCTCTCATTTAGATCAACAGATCCTGTCATTGGCAAGTATACCTGAGTTCTTATAGGAATGCTATATATCGCCAGTTAATTGATATTACGAAGTGTGCACCACTTGTCGCAGATTTGTTTTTGTACTGCTATGGGAGAGATTTCATGATACGTTTGAATCCACAATCCCAAGAAGATGTTATAAAAGCCTTCAATGAAACTTCTCGATATTTGGATGATATTTTTAACTTAGATAACCCTTTCTTTGATGCTCTGATTCCTACAATTTATCCTAAACAACTCAAATTGAATAAAGCTAACCCGTCCGACAATTATAAAGCTTTTCTTGATCTAGACCTTAAAATTGATAATGGAATTATTTCTTCTAAAATATATGACAAAATATATCTGGTTCCATGTTTATAAAACTTTTTAGTTGAGTCTGAGTTCGTTCTCAAGTTTTTGATTGGTCAGATGTGAGCCTCTGGTTCATATCTGGCCAATCAAAAGCTTGAGAACAAACTCAGACAAACTCAGACTCAACTAAAAAACTTTATAAGCATGGGCCCATGATGATATTTTGAACGTAGATAACCCTTTCTTTGATAGTATGATTCCTACCATTTACCTAAAAGAATTCAAATTGAATAAAGCTAACTATGCCGACACTTATGCAGCTTTTCTAGATCTAGACCTTATATATGACAACGGAAATATTTCTTCAAAAATTTATGACAAAGAGACAAAGAAAAACATTCTCAACATTTTTTATTTTTTATCATCAAAATTTCTCAAGTATTAGTGCAATCTTAAGACGCTCCTGCGGCAAGGTATCTTACATCCAGAATGGTGATGAAATTTACAAAATTCATAAAAATACAAAAATAAGTCATGCAGGAAACACCACATACAGAACAAACAGTCGCCCCAACAGCAACACAAGGAAAATATTGGACATACCCTTTGCCTACTTTGTTCGTCGTCAAATGTATTAACTAGTAGTCACGAGACAAACACATGTGTACATGCCTGTGGCGTCATCGACTCGATGACGTCACAGTTCGTTTTCTGCTTGTTAAAAGGGGTATGACACTATAGTGCTACAGCATAATCCTCGTGTTGGGTATTTTCGACGGTGTAAGCGGACTTTGTGAAAGTGTTCAAGCATAAACATTTTGAAACTTAAAATAAATTTGCAGTTGAAAATAATTTAACATCTTTCTTCATTTCTTCATATTTACCATTTTAACCAATGACAACATTTTGTAAGAAAGTGTTGTGCTTACCCAACATAGAATAGAAGTCTGGCAAGAAATTTAAAAACTGCACACCACAGTGCACAGCAACACCAAAAGCACAAAAGAAGTAATGTTTCGTCTGCAACCATGGTCGTCTGTTTCGATTCTTCAAATAAAATTTCAATCATTTTTTTGCAAAATTATTGTCATATTGACAAATAGTTTGGATCCTGATGAGACGCCGCATTATGCGGCGTCTCATCTGGATCCAAATTGTTTGCATAGGTAATCACAGTTTCGCCGCTAGCGTGCAAAGAGTTAATAGACTGTTCCTTACCTGTTTCACACCATCTAGGACACCAAGTCACAACTAATGTAGAACACTCATACATACATAATTACACACACATTCAAATGTACAAACGTACGAAAGGTGCAAGAAAAAAACACAAACATAGGGTGAAGACACGGTCTGTGGTCTGTGTAGATCTACTACTGTGTGTTTAAACCATGGTTAGTGGACACGACCAGTTACGTCACACATCCCATCTTCTTCCAACCAGACGAGCAGTGTAAATTAATATAACCCCCGCTCGACTGCTCCAACAAAAGTGACGGCTAACACATCAGTGGATATGCATGTAAAGCAAGGAACATATACAGACAAAATACACCTTAAACGTACTAATTAGAATTGTATCAAGTAATCACACCATTTGCCTTCAGCAACCCAACTTTGAGGCCAGTAACAACTGTATTCAATGACTTTTCTGAAGTCAGAAGCCATTAGGGGTACGACTGTCACGCGGGGTATTTTCGAGTGTCAGAGGTTAACAACTGAGTCGAGATACTGTCCATAAATAGTTAAGCATCCACAGGGAAAAAAGAAATGGAGTGGAACAAATTCTACTCCTTTAAACTAGATCTATTTTAAAGTTAATAACAACTAATTAAAAAGAAAACATATTTGAAATGTAAATGCAATCAATGAGTACACCAACGATAGGTGGGTACAGTTTGTTTCACTTCAATAGATTTTCGTTTTACATGCTCTTTACCACTGTTTTTGCCATCGCGGTCGTTGTAGATTAGTCGGAGAAGGGATACGTTTATTTAAACTGTTTGTCTTTTAGGGTTGGGATGGAATAAGTGTGGCGTTGGGCGCCCCATAGGCGGTTTGAACGCCCAGTGAATATTGTCACTGACAGTTCCAAAGCGGGACTTCTATCTCCCTCTATTGTTTGTTTGTTTTTGCGTCTCTTTATGTTTTGGTAGTTATGTACATTTGCTGTGTTTTCTTGTGTTGCTATTCGGGCGGCTGTTTGTTCTGTATGTGGTGTTTCCTGGATGACTCATATTTGTACTTTTATTATCTCGTGCTTGCAACATTACGTCTAGATCAATGATCGCTTATTAAGTTGTGTGCGTGACGTCATCCGATGCTCACAATTTGATCATCAAACGTCATTTTGAGAGTTTTTTGTTTGTTTTGTGTAATAATTTGAGACATGTAGCGTTTTGCTACTATTTCGGATGAGGATCAGTCGAGAATTGACAGTGAAAAAGACTCCGCCTGTACCAAGCGTGTGATGGATAGAAGTGTGAAGTTGTTCCGTGATTTTAAGCACCGAGTATAAGATTTGTTTCAAACTGTTCATGGCAGTCATTGAATAAATATTTTTACTGATGAAATTGATTGTAATGTTCGTCATAATAAAATAAATATTCCAACCCATGGACGGCAACAGCTCGTATTTTCAACCCTCAGTATGATAATGTCCACCGAGGTGTTACCAACCTCGAGTTGACAAAACGTACTGTCGTCTTCCATGGGATATGATATGTGTGTGTGTTTGTGTGTGTGTTTGTGTTTGTGTGTATGTGTGTGTGTGTAGAGTCGGTAGAGTTTTGGCACGGTAAGCCAAAGGTCCTGGGTTCAAGTCGAGTCACAATTTCTTCACCATGTTGCAATAACAACATTTATATAGGACCAAATGAAGAAGGATATGATATTACATTAGTAAAACGAAAATAATTACATCCCTTATGTTAAATATAATGATTTACCATGATGATTATAACATGTTCAATTATTTTTATTAAATCGTCTGTAAGAAACATCAGGCGTAGCTAAATCCCTTAACCCTTTCCTCTATGAATATTCATGAACGAAATAATGACTTCATGACTATTACTTAGATTAATTTGTTATAATAGCACAAGGCGACAGGAGGTTTTGGCCATGGCAGAAAATGTAGAATCATATCTATATTATGACATCAACAAGCATAGCAGACTCTAATCAGACTTCCCATATAGGATACGTCTGATCTGGATCTGCACTGTTTGCAAAGGCGTAGAAAGGCCTATTTATAGAGTAAAGAGTTATACAAGGCATGCACATTACCACTCGCAAGTCCTACGCAACATTACATTAGCACATGCAAGTCATATGTAACATTGCATTAGCACATACGAGTCATATGTAACATTACATTAGCACATACGAGTCATATGTAACATTACCTAGCACACACCAGTCATATGTAACATTCATTAGCACATACGAGTCATATGTAACATTACATTAGCATATACGAGTCATATGTAACATTACATTAAATTAGCACATACGAGTCATATGTAACATTACATTAGCATATACGAGTCAGATGTAATATTACATTAGCATATACGAGTAACATTACATTTAGATTATCTTGTACTGTTAAAGCGCTCGATATGATAATTTGACACATTTGTAGTTGTTTGTCCACTAGGTCATAGAACATTTTGCCTTAAATAATGTTTATGTTCGGATATTTAATTGCTGGAAGCTTGAATTCAAATCTGACTAATAAGAATGAACAGTAACTCAGGGGTAGTACAGTAAAACCTCTCTATAACGGCCACTACATTACATAAATTATTTTGTGTTAAAGGCATAGGATGCCTAAAGCAGAGTGAAAGTAAAACAGAACGCTCCTATAGGAGCGTTCTGTTTTACTTTCACACTGCTTTAAGCAACCACCTGCCCAACATACCAACTAATTAACACAATTTAGTGGTCGTTATAGAGAGGTTTTACTGTATAACTTCGGTATCTGGATCAAACAGAGCTCTTTATATTTGTTTTTTTTGTTTCAGATGGTTGCCAGATTGTGTTCTACGCTGATCGTTATGATAGTTTGGTTGTGTGTTGTGACCCAAAGTAAGTAATGTATCATGAACGGGTGAACACAAGTAACTCAGGCAGATACATATGTACTCCACTTACAGTAATACTTACCACTGCCACCACAATACTGTTATCAATAAGTGCCAAAAAGGATTAATCATGATGAGAAGCCACCGAAATCATCTTAATCCAGCTGTTTAAAATGACGGAGTCGCCTATAACTTGTAGAACCACTCTATACCAAAATATTAATTATTTTCCTGCTTAGTACCATCTGACATGCCAACAAGCTTTGACCCAGATAGGACTAACTGTAAATTAGGGTTTGTCTGGTGTCTATGTACTTGTGCGTTTATTCATGTTTTGAATTCCATCTGATGTGTGTGTGTGTGTCTGTATGTCCGTGTGTATGTGTGTGTATGGTTGTGTATTACTTGCTCTATCGATGTTGTGGTGATGGTTGCGTCTTGTGTGTGTCTTTTACTGCTTGATTTTACTACATTTTCATTAATGCATACCAAAGCTGGTTGATATATGGCACTTGGTCGGTAACTTCTCACTCAACGGTTAACTCTTTCCCTGTTCTATGTTTATTTCAAATTTTAATACCTACTGAATATTGATTGACAAAATAGTTACATGTATTATGAAATATGGAAGGTAGAACAGTGTAGCCATTTTAAAAAGTAAAGGAACATATCTAGCAAAGTCCATAAGCAAACAGAGCAGACCCTGATCAGACGGCTCCTGTAGGAGCCGTCTGATCTGTGTCTACTCTGTTTGCAAATGCGTGAAAACACGTTTCTATGAGGGAAAGGGTTAACCTGAGAAACAATCGAGTTTAAAAGAAGACTTCGAAAAACGCATTTTAAGCATGCTTAACGTTTTTGTTGCCACTTTAAATTTGATTACAAAATGTAATACTTTATCTAACTATTAATATTTAACTCTTTAATATTAACCTTTTAATCTATAAATACGCCTTTTTAAGCCTTTGCAAACACAGAATATCCAGTTCAGACAGTTCCTATAGGAACCGTCCTATGAAAGTATGCTCTATTTGCTAGAGAAATGATATAAAATTAGATAAGATTTTAAAATTGCTGCCATGCCCAAACATTCATATGTCCATCTGCTAATATAACAATTAATCTAATTAATATTCATAGTGTTATCATTCATTGCACGAATATTCATGGAGTAAAGGGTTAAATGACTGGAGCAAAAATTCAAAGGCGAAATCTAGCTTTTAGCATATATAGTCAACAACGAGTTTCACGCCAGATTTATTTCAGAATTCACGCATGAATTTATGAGCCAAACAGTGATATGCATATTTCTATGATACTATGATATATTTTCTTGCGGTAAAATAAATGTTTAGCATGCCTTTGTGTTTCAGGAATGTCATTCATTTATTTATTTAGCATTATCAATTCCGATATCTGTCTTTAAGGAGACATCAGTTTTGTAGCAGGACAAGGATTGAAATAAGATAAAGTTATTTCAGGTTCATGTTTGTATCCCTACACAGTAAAGCCTCTCTAAACCTAACATTTAAGTGATTTAGTATATACAATTTGATATATTTTTATGCTGGTGACTGTTTAATGCAGGGTGAAGGTCAAGCAGAAAGCTACTTTCGGAGCTTTCAACATGACATTCACCCTGTATTCAGCTGCCATCGGTCTTAATGACCAACATTGGTACTTATATTTAACACATTGTCCGATCAGGTAAGACTCAAGGCCCGATCAGGTTAGGCACAAATGTCTGATCAGGTTAGACGCATTGTCTGATTAGGTTAGACACAATGTCCGAGCAGGCTTGAACACAAGGTCCGATCGGGTTACACACAATGTTTGATAAAATAAGACACGTGGTCTGATCAGGTTAGACACGTCCGATCAGGTTAGACACAGTTTAGACACAAGTTCCAATCAGGTAAGGCACACTGTCCGATCAGGTTGAACTTAGTTCTGGTCACGCCATATCTAACCAGGCTGTAGCACGGGTTTAGGCAGGCCTGGCCAGATTGTACATTTTAACCCTTCAGTACGCAGTGGTAAGAGTGGTAATATAGTAAGAGAAAACTGTTTTGTTTCATTATACTAACAGTTTTGTTTCATTATACTAACAGTTTGCGCTATCACAGCGGTGGTCGTAATATTACCACGTCGAACATGAGAGTACTATAATTAGTATAATACTGTTAAATAAGCAATATTTTAAATCAATTGATTATTTTGGATTTTGATCAAATAGTATGTTGTTGACATGCATTAAACATTGATTGACAGGCTATAACCAAGTCAACTGTGTGGTGTTCGTCTTGTATACATCCAGTAATTATGATTACGGAATCAGACGCCACGATATCCGTACTCTTTGTTTTGATAAGCATTCAGATTGGCAGTCAGAGCGAATATGATCCCATCATCGGTACAACCTCTCTATAACGACCACTAAATTACATACAAGTTTTTTGTGTAAAAGGCAGGTGGTTGCTTAAAGCAAGGTGAAAGTTAAACAGAACGCTCCTATAGGAGCGTTCTGTTTTACTTTCACCTTGCTTTAAGCAGCCACCTGTCCAAAATTACAGAGAGGTTTTACTGTAGCAGGTGTCATCGATAGGGTGTAGAGCTTAACTGTCAACCACAGCCAAAATATATATCTTAATCAAAAATGCATTGTTTCTTCTTTTATCTTTTTGCGAGTACTCGGAAACTAGTCGATACTCGACGTTTGACCGAGTACTCAAGTACTCGACCCCATACCTTATTTATACCAATGCCAAACGTCACTGCGTGCATATGTCATTATAAAACAAAGAACTGCGATACTGGTGATGGTTTCATAGCGAAAATTGTATTAAATTGGAATTTAAAGTACCTAGAGAAACGAATTGTTATGGTTGTGAAGAGTTAACAATTCTTAATAATAACTGGTGATAATAAAACAAGAAGTAATAAAGTTCATCAGTATGATATATGAGTATATTGTAGTAAGAAACACTATGTAGACAAAAATATAAACAGCAGGATCAGTATCAATTATCTTCCAATATAGTTTTATAAATTTATTTGGCAGAATGTAGTAAAATAATGTTGATTATAAATGTAAACAGATCTATGAATTTCAGCTGAAACAGCATGTTAGACATATTTATGTTGGCAAACAAATTGGACCCTGAGCCGACAGCTGTCTTATCTTGGTCAGCTTTATTAGCCGAATCTTCAACTATGAATATTCATTTTGTTATAAATTTAGAAATAAGAAACGAATGCAGATACTCATTTAATATTTACTTTGAATTTCGCTACCTGAAATGAATGTTGTATACAGAGAGAAAAGAATTGCATGAATTGAGTCATCTGAATGAAATAACTACTGTTCAAAGTAGACATAGGGTTCACCTGAAACAGTAGTTGTGTTACAAGGACCGTCGACTGGAATGGCTGTTGTTTCCGTGTCCATTTGCCAATGCCGCGGGATCATTGTTGTCAAACAGGGCATCCCTGTACATATTGGTACCTCGGGCATCTTGCTTGCATTGCTACCATGCCCCATCTAATGCCAGGGATTCCTGTCAAGCTAACCTAGGTTCCTTATTTAGGACTACCTGGGAACAGGGTCATTTAATGTATTGGCAATGGGCAGTTCAATCCTGTACAGTTCTAAGCAGCATTATGTGTCTCAATCAGTGTCAATTGGTCCGATATTACTTCTTTGTATTTTCCCTGTGGAATGTGTTTTAGGAACATTATACGCGATATCCGTGTTTGCTCTACTTTGGCTAAACATTTCGGCTTTTTTTAATCAGATCTAAATATCTCCATGAGCAAGCAGGACAGTCGCTGATCGAGTCAATTCTGTCCTACAGGAACCTCTGACCTGGGCCTACTTTGATTGAGAATGCGTTAAGAGTATTCTCTGTCAGGCAGTGTCACAGGGGCGGTGTTGAACTGACTTTGTGATATATACACCTGCGGAATATCACACTGGACTCTGTTGTACTGAAATATACAGACTTATTACGAAAACTCGTCCGAGTTACTATATGCAAATATATGGAAAAACAGTACAACTGCAGATCAGCAACTGCTGATGTTAATGATTGTAATGATGATTATTATAATGACGACGATGACGATGATGGTTATTATGAACACGCAATTATCAGAACTCGTCCGATTAACTATATGCAAATATATATGGGAAAATAGTACAACTGCAAATCAGCCACTGCTGATGATAACGATTGTTATGATGATGATTATTATGACGACGATGATGATGATGATGGTTATGATGATAATGGTGGTTATGGTGATTATCATTGTAGTTATGATATAATGATGATGTTTATGATGATTACAACAGTAAATACAGTATTTAACATGTATGTGCAATAAAGTATCCACATGTGTTACAACTTATTCCAGATGCTGCTAACACCACAGAATCTACAACCGAGTTGAATGGTAAGGGAAATAACTCAAACGCTTATTTTCTTTAGTCGTCAAATTTTATCGCCATGCCAATTTTTTTGTAGACTTTGTATCATTTCTTTTCAAACCAGTGCCTGGTTGGATGTTGATACGTTCATTGATTCATCTATATCTAGATTATTGGCATAGGTAATCACGAATATGTCTCTTGTGTGTAGAGTTTTATACATGTACAAGAAACATAAATCGACCAATTTATTGGCGTTTCGCCAGTGCGAAGCGTCTTTATAGAATGCTGAGGAAACATTGGTAGGAGGGCTTTTTGTTTACATGAGTACACTCGCGTGATGAACTGATTTCTGTCATAAAACATGTGTGTCTGTTTGCTTACGCAATATTTCTGCTGATAAAAATAACCTATCCCTCGGTGGTACTGACAACTTCGCACTAGAGACGTTAGCAGCCGGGTCACTATGCTAATTACAACCGTTTCAATTCGATCTATAAAGGGCGCTACTAAATTAGTATAGAACCAAAATGTTAAGTTATTTCGTTGGGAAATCAACAAGATTATTGAGAAAACAATGGAGCAAATGCATTTTCTTTTATAAAACAGTATGATGCAATATTTAAATTTCACTGGTGTCTTAAATTGTGTTCTTCATTTTAGTTTAAAACTACAGAACTTTACAGGAAACTGCATGTGACTTATAAGGTAAATGTTTTAATAGCAGTTGGTTTTGTAACAATATTTTTATTCATGGAATAGAAACTGCAACTATATTGATTTTAACGGACTGCAATTGGTATTGAGAGTATTGTACTGCAATGACTGTTGAATACAGAGAGACAATAATTGTATCAATTGAGTCATTTGAATGAAATAGCTACTGTTCAAAGAAGACACGTGGAGAAGCTGAGACAGTTGTTGTGTTATAAGGACCGTCGACTGGAATGGCTGTTGTTTCCGTGTCCATTTGCCAATGCCGCGGGATTACTGTTGTCAAACAGGGCATCCCTGTACATATTGGTACCTCGGGCATTTTGCTTGCATTGCTACTATGCCCTAACTAACGCCAGGAATTCCTGTTAAGCTAACCTAGTTTCCTTATTTAGGATTACCGGGGAACAAGGTCATTTAATGTATTGGTAATTGGTAGGTCAACCCCGTATAGTTCTAAGCAGCATTATGTTCCTCAATCAGTGTCAATTTGTCTGATATTTTTCCTTTGTATGTTCCCTGTGGAATGTGTTTTAGGAACATTATACGCGATATCCGTGTTTGCTCTACTTTGGCTAAGCATTCCGGCTTTTTTCGGAATCAGTTCTAAATAACTCCATGAGCAAACAGGACAGTCGCTGATCGAGTCCATTCTGTCCTACAGGAACATGTGATCTGGGTCTACTTTGATTGCAAATGCGTTAACCCGTCTCTTGCTGAATTTTAATATACATTTCTCCTTCTTTACCCATGCCATGTTGTATAATTACATATATATTCACTGTGTACAAGTATTGCGCTGTGCAATCACTGCTGTGGAGTGCACTGGTTGTACAATCAACTTGTAAATATTGCGGACCCTGATGAGACAGCTGCTGCAGGAGCTGTCTCATCTAGGTTTTCACTATTTACAGGTAGGTATATTGACGTGAATAGCAAGCGAAGGGTTTAGTGTATTCTCTGCCAGGTAAAGGATCTCACAGGGAAGTATTTTATGAACAAGCCAGGCAGTGTCGCAGTGGCGGTGTTGAACTGACTTTGTGATATATACACCTGCGGAATATCACACTGGACTCTGTTGTTCTGAAACATACATATTTATTATGAAAACTCGTCCGATTTACTATATGCAAATATATGGAAAAACAGTACAACTGCAGATCAGCAACTGCTGATGTTAATGATTGTAATGATGATTATTATAATGACGACGATGACGATGATGGTTATTATGAACACGCAATTATCAGAACTCGTCCGATTAACTATATGCAAATATATATGGGAAAATAGTACAACTGCAAATCAGCCACTGCTGATGATAACGATTGTTATGATGATGATTATTATGACGACGATGATGATGATGATGGTTATGATGATAATGGTGGTTATGGTGATTATCATTGTAGTTATGATATAATGATGATGTTTATGATGATTACAACAGTAAATACAGTATTTTACATGTATGTGCAATAAAGTATCCACATGTGTTACAACTTATTCCAGATGCTGCTAACACCACAGTATCTACCACAGTATTTACAAGTACTATAAACACGACGACGACTGGTAAGAGAAATAACTGAACGCTTAGTATCTTTAGTCGGCAAATGGTATCGCCTTGCCAATTCTCATTGTAGACTTTCTATCATTTCTTTTCAAGCCAGTGCCTGGTGGGATGCTGATACACTCATTGATTCATCTATATCTAGATTATTGGCATAGGTAATCACGAATATGTCTCTTGTGTGTAGAGTTTTATACATGTACAAGAAACCCTCCATAAATCGACCAATTTATTGGCGTTTCGCCAGTGCGAAGCGTCTTTATAGAATGCTAAGAAAATGTCATTGGTAGGAGGGCTTTTTGTTTACATGAGTACACTCGCGTGATGGACTGATTTCTGTCATAAAACATGCGTGTCTGTTTGCTTACGCAATATTTCTGCTGATAAAAATAACCTATCCCTCGGTGGTACTGACAACTTCGCACTAGAGACGTTCGCAGCCGGGTCACTACGCTAATTACAACCGTTTCAATTCGATCTACAAAGGGCGCTACTAAATTTAGTATAAAACCAAAATGTTAAGTTCTTTCGTTGGAAAATCAACAATATTATTGAGAAAACAATGGAGCAAATGCATTTTCTTTTATAAAACAGTATGATGCAATATTTAAATTTCACTCGTGTCTTAAATTGTGTTCATCATTTTAGTTTAAAACTACAGAACTTTACACGAAACTGCATGTGACTAATAAGGTAAATGTTTTAATAGCAGTTGGTTTTGTAACAATTTTTTTTTATTCATGGAATAGAAACTGCAACTATATTGATTTTAACGGACTGCAATTGGTATTGAGAGTATTGTACTGCAATGACTGTTGAATACAGAATGACAATAATTTTATCAATAGAGTCATTTGAATGAAATAGCTACTGTTCAAAGAAGACATATGGAGAAGCTGAGACAGTTGTTGTGTTACAAGGACCGTCGACTGGAATGGCTGTTCTTTCCGTGTCCATTTGCCAATGCCGCGGGATTACTGTTGTCAAACAGGGCATCACTGTACATATTGGTACCTCGGGTATTTTGCTTGCATTGCTACCATGCCCGAACTAACGCCAGGGATTCCTGTTAAGCTTACCTAGTTTCCTTATTTAGGATTACCGTCGAACAAGGTCATTTAATGTATTGGTAATGGGCAGGTCAATCCTGTATAGTTCTAAGCAGCATTATGTTTCTCAATCAGTGTCAATTTGTCTGATAGTTTTCCTTTGTATGTTCCCTGTGGAATGTGTTTTAGGAACATTATACGCGATATCCGTGTTTGCTCTACTTTGGCTAAGCTTTTCGGCTTTTTTTTCGGAATCAGTTCTAAATAACTCCATGAACAAACAGGACAGTCGCTGATCGAGTCCATTCTGTCCTACAGGAACATGTGATCTGGGTCTACTTTGATTGCGAACGCGTTAACCCTTCTCTTGCTGAATTTTAATATACATTCTCCTTCTTTACCCATGCCATGTTGTATAATTACATATATATTCATTGTGTACAAGTATTGCGCTGTGCAATCACTGCTGTGGAGTGCACTGGTTGTACAATCAACTTGTAAATATTGCGGACCCTGATGAGACAGCTCCTGCAGGAGCTGTCTCATCTAGGTTTTCACTATTTACAGGTAGGTATATTGACGTGAATAGCAAGCGAAGGGTTTAGTGTATTCTCTGCCAGGTAAAGGATCTCCCAGGGAAGTATTTTATGAACAAGCCAGGCAGTGTCACAGTGGCGGTGTTGAACTGACTTCGTGATATATACACCTGCGGAATATCACACTGGAATCCGTTGTACTGAAATATACAGATTTATTATGAAAACTCGTCCGATTTACTATATGCAAATATATGGGAAAACAGTACAACTGCAGATCAGCAACTGCTGATGTTAATGATTGTAATGATGATTATTATAATGACGACGATGATGATGATGGTTATTATGAACAAGCAAGTATCAAAACTCGTCCGATTAACTATATGCAAATATATATGGGAAAATAGTTCAACTGCAGATCAGCCACTGCTGATGACAACGATTGTTATGATGATGATTATTATGACGACGATGATGATGATGGTGGTTATGATGATGATAATGGTCATTGTGATTATCATTGTAGTTATGATATAATGATGATGTTTATGATGTTTACAACAGTAAATACAGTATTTAACATCTATTTGCAATATTTGCAATAAAGTATCTACATGTGTTACAATTTATTCCAGATTATTCACAACCGACCATGGAATCGACGACTGGTAAGAGAAATAACTGAACGCTTAGTATCTTTAGTCGGCAAATGGTATCGCCTTGCCAATTCTCATTGTAGACTTTCTATCATTTCTTTTCAAGCCAGTGCCTGGTGGGATGCTGATACACTCATTGATTCATCTATATCTAGATTATTGGCATAGGCAATCTTGTGTGCAATCTTTCCCTGTATTTATTACGTATTTCAATACTGATTATTCATGGACAAAATAGTTAAAATTAAATATGGAAGGTGGAACATTGTAGCCATTTTAGAAAGTAAAGACACAGATCTTTGAAATTCTATTAGCTAACAGAGTAGACCCTGATCAGACGGCTTCTCTAGGAGCCTTCTGATCTGGGTCTACTGTGTTTGCAAATGCGTGAAAATATGTTTACATGAGGGATAAGAAACCCACTGTAAATCGACCAACTTATTGGCTTTTTGTCAGGGCGGAGCGTCTTTATAGAATGCTGAGAAAATTTCATTGATAGGAGGGCTTATTGTTGTAAAATAGAAATGACTATGTTGGGGATAGTTACTTACCGTGTTCATACCGCAATTCATGGTATGACGTGGATACATTATGCGGTCAAAATATACCTAGAAGTGATGTGTAACGCAGAAACAGTATAAATGCACATGAAAGCAATCATTTTGTTTACATGAGTACACTCGCGTGATGGACTGATTTCTTTTATAATACATGTGTGTATGTTTGCTTATAAACGAAAAAGTAGTAAAGTCAAGCAGGAAAAGCCACATACAAAACGCCACCATCACCAAAACACCTACAGAATAGCAATTTATACTCATACACACATACTATATGCAATATTTCCGATGATAAAAATAACCGATCCTTCGGCTGTACCGACAATTTCGCACTAGAGACGTTCGCAGTCGGGTCACTACGCTAATTACAACCGTTTCAATTCGATCTATAAGGGGTGTGTATAGAACCAAAATGTTAAGTTCTTTCTTTGGAAAATCAGCTAAATTATTGGGAAAACAATGGAGAAAATGCATTTTCTTTTATAAAACAGCATGATGTAATATTTAAATTACACTGGTCTCTTGAATTCTGTACTTGTCCATCTCACAAATCGGTGCTCCAACAAATTTCATCATTTTAGTTTAAAACTACAGAACTTTACATGCAACTGCGTGTGACTAATAAAGCATAGTTTTTAATAGCATTTCGTTGTTTGTACTCTTTGGGAAGCAACAGAATACAAAGGTGGCGTTCCACAGCCTAACCCATGGTACCCTCGCCGGCCTGACGAAAAAAGTGCAAATTACTGACCTGCATTATATTGATACAAAGGGTGTTTAATAACATGTCATCAGGAACCAATCGTGGTATACTATATCTGACATGAAAAAGCTTCCTAACATAAGCTTCGGCTTAGTATGTGCAAAAATCAACAAAAGCGACAAAATATAGCAATGTGTAAGAATGGCGCACGGATAGAAGAAATCACGTGATCATAACATCAGAGACATATAAACAGATATAATAGGTCTCTTATAACATGAATGAAAATACTCAATGAATAGAGAAGTGCGAGTCGGATGACCTTATGCAAGCGATTCGGTAATCACACCCATAACTGCGAGTGGTCAGTGTGATAATAAGCATAGTGGGAATCGACTGAAGTGTCAGCTGCAACTGTATCGTCAACTGGATAGAGTGTTAATGCCTTCCCTTATAGATACACAATTCCATGACAAAGCGAACATATTCGATATCAGATTGACACCATGCAAAGAATACTCTGTACTCTGTTGTACTGAAATATATAGCGCAATTTTGAAAACTCGCCCGATTTACTATATACTAGTATATATGGGAAAACAGTACACCCACATATCAGCCACTGCTGGTGATAATGATTATTATGAATATGATGGTTTATAGTTGATGATTATGATGATGTTGATGATGATGATGATGATGATGGGTATGGTGATTAGCATGATGATTATGATACAACTAATTCAAGATAATGCTAGCACCACGGAATTTCCAAAAAGGCTAACATGTAATCACAAATATTTCGCTTTTGTTTAGAGTTTCATACATGTACAAGCGACGCTCTATAAATCGACCAATTTATGAATAAACATAGATGTTTGATAAAAATACTTGAGGTGTAGCAGTTACTTGTGCGCGTGCTTGATTTCAGGAAAAAACTCATATCTTCGAAAAGCAAGTAAATTGAAAGGGTTTGATTGACAAAAAAGTAGTATCCCAGAGTGTCTAAAGATTTCCACCTACTCTCTTAACCCATTACCCCATATGCTATTTTTAGATACAACTTCTATGAATAAATCTACCGAAAAGGAACATTAACGAGAGAAAAGGAAAATTTTAGATTTTTGCTGTTTGAAACCATTGTGATAAATAGAGCATTTGCTCCTATAGGAGCAAATGCTCTATTTATCACAATGATTTCACTAAGTGACTTTTACAGAGTCGTCAAAAGTCGTCAATATGAGGGAAAAGGGTTAATTATGATCAAACAAAAATTTAGTCCTGAGAGAATACATGTATGTAGAATCATATTTATATAATCATATAAGCAAACCATGATATACATTAGCGAGAGTCTATTCTGTTCTATAGGAACCGTCCGAATTGGGCCTGCTTTGTTTGTGAATATATAATAGGAAAACAGTTCACTTACAGATCAGTCGCTGCTCATGATTATGATTATTATGATGGATGATGGCGTTTATGGTGATGATGATTATGATATAAAGTTGCTGTTGTTAGTGTTGTTGTTATTGATGATGATGATGATGATGATGATGATAATGATGATGATGGTGGTGGTGGTTGTGGTGGTTGTGGTGATGATTAGGACAATGCATACAGAATTTAACATCAATATACAATAAAACATTTCAATGTATTACAGTCATATTGACAGATCTGTGGCTCGTGTGTAGTTGTATACATATATACAGTAAAACCTCTCTTAACCGGAATTCTAGTTGAGAAGAATTTAGATACATGTATTTTAGGCAGGTGGCTGCTTCATGCAGGGTGAAAGTCGTGCAAAAAGCTCCTAGAGAAGCTTTCTGTATGACTTTCACCCTGCATTAAGCGGCCACTTGCCTCCAAGACTTTATGAATAAACATGAATTTATAAAAGCAAATGGTAACTTAATGTATGACGAAAGCAATGAAGAAAACTCCTGTATTAGGCCACCGCCTGCCTTGAAGAACCATGATTAGAAATTTTGTTTACGTTGTCGCTTTAGATGGGTTCTGCTGTGTATTCAATTGTGCAATTTGCACATAGTTTGTTGCCATGACAATGCAATGATGTTTACTTCAAACATTAATGTAAAAATTAATGATATCATGAATATTTATTAGCTGATTTTTTATAATGGTGTATGAACTTTCCTTAATATAAATGCTCTTTAGTATAGAACCCAATTCTACTGATGTGAATATGCAAAGAAAGTTAACTCTTTCGCTGCCAAATTTTGTCTCTGCCACATTTGTCGTCGGCTGCAATTTTCATTTTTTTTATTTTCTTCACTTTTGTTTAAAGAAACATAGTCACGGTAACAAACAGATTGGATCCTGATGGAACACCAAGTTACTCGGTGTCTCATCTGGATCCAAACTGTTTGTATAGGTAATCACAGCCACGACATTGGCGGCGAAAGAGTTAAATATTAAACAGAGCAGGACTGATGACAGAAATAAACATTATCATAACCCTTTACTCCATATATACCCCGTTTGGCGCCTTTGCAAACAGAGTAGACCCAGATCAGACGGCTCATCAGGGTATACTCTATTTGCCTATAAACCTATATAGATCTGATGCTACAGTTGCTGTCTAAGACAACAGCTTCCCTTTAACCCATTCCCTCATACTGACGCCTTATGAAAGTCGTTTTCTGAAACCATTGTTTCTGCAAACGCTCTATTTATCACGATGGTTTCAAAAACAAAACAATGCTAACATTTCCTTTCTTGCAGTAAATGCTCCTTTTCGTTAGATATTTTCAAAGAGGTAGGATCTAAAATGCCTATGAGGTAATGGGTTTAACTGTTATTTTATAAAAAAATAAATTAATGAATGTTCAAGGCCTGATCAATCAGTGAAACAATTTTAATTAGGGAAAGGGCTAAAACATCGATTTCGCAATCACAGCGTTTTATGTAAACGTTTCATGCGTTCCTTGTGATGTTCCGACTGTTTCTGTAAGTGTTCTAGAACAAGTATTACAAATGGCAAGGTTAACCTTTATTATTGATTCACAGATGCCTTTTACGATATAAGTGGTTTATGAAAATCTTTATACAAGGATCCAAACAGTACTATTTCAGTGTTTATGAGATATGTTTAACCCTTTACCCAATAGCCTGTTTCTAGTTTTGAAGACATATGACCACTTAAAGCAGGTTGAAAGTAAAGCAGAATGCGCCTTAAGGCGCATTCTGCTTTACTTTCAGCCTGCTTTAAGCTACCACCTACTAGGATATAGAAAATATTTATTATGCAATATGTTCATGACTGTATGAATTTGAACTATTTTCTTCCGCGGAGGAATAAATCAAACACGCTAAAAGCCGCTTCTATCAGGTAAAGGGTTAAAATACGCGGTACAGTAAAACCTCTCTAAACCGGACGTTCAATTTAGTATAAATATCGGACTTGGAGACAGGTGGCAGCTTAATGCAGGGTGAAAGTCATAGAGCTTTCTGCATGACTTTCACCCTGCATGAAGCAGCCGCCTGCCTAAAAATATCTGAATTCCTCTCAGCTAGATTTCCTGTTAAGAGAGGTTTTACTGTATTTGTTGACAGATTGCACACATAATATAATCGCTCTCGGATAATACCGTATTATTACCTATTTCTTGTATTTGTTTCAGAAGAAAATGGTGTGGGAGCATGCGCAGTGAGCATGTCGCTGATGTCCATTCCAGTATTCATCACTGCTTACTTCCGACTATAAATGATCAGGCGAAGTAAAGACGTAAAACAGGATTGTAGACAATGAATAGAAACATCACTTGATAATTATCTATGTTAAACCTTTCCTTCATATAAACACATTGTCATGCCTTTGCAAATAGAGAAGATCCTGATCAGACGGTCGCTGTAGGAAATGTCTGATTAGTGTCTGCTCTGTGTGCTAAAGAAATTATAATAGATCTGACTCTACAGTTTCTACCAATACCAAAACGTCATGTGTGCATTTGCTATTACACAAATGCGACCAATCGATATTCATAATGTCATTATTTCTGAAATACGTTTATATCTATCTTCTACGTAAACACTTTCAATACCAATGGCAAATACAGTAAAACCCCGCTAATGCGACCACCAAAAAAGGGCATAATTCTGAGTGGCAGAGGCAGGTGGTTGCTTAATGCAGTACGAAAGTTATGCGGAAAGCTCCTATAGGAGCTTTCTGCATAACTTTCGTGCTGCATTAAGCAACCACCTGCTTTAAACGACACCAGTGGCTGTTTATTAAGTGGTCGCATTAGCGGGGTTTCACATGTATGTGAGTGCGTGCAGTTATGCGAACAGTTTAGATCCAGATAAGACGCCAAATAGCTCGGTGTCTTATCAGACACCAAACAATTTGATGATGTCATTTTAAAATGATCTTAAAATCAAAATGAAGAACATTAAAACAATTGAATCAGACGACACTATTTGTCAGCTAAAAAGTTAAAAAAAATACATCTGAACTTAATCCTTTCCTTCATATAAACACCTTATCACGCATTTGTAAACAGAGTAGACCCAGATCACACGGCCCCTATAGGGGCCGTCTGATCAGGGTCTGTTCTGTTTGCAACTGGGTTTTCTTGTTTTTCTTATTCTCTTATTATCATTTTAACCCTTATCCCGCTGTCCGCTACCCTCTACCTACTATCCGCAACCCGTTACCACCTGACTGGTATTTGCAAAAAGCTTGGATCTAGATGAGACACTGAGTAATTCGGCGTCCCATCAGGATGCAAACTGGGGGGTATTTGATCAACAGTTTCTCAAAAGATTTTTGTCGATTAAGAAGTCGAAATTGTGCATGGTTCAAATCTGAGACGACATTAGTTTTTCACAGCTGGGTAAGGGTTAAAAAAGAATGTACATTGTTTATTTAACATTTTCGAATTTTTACCCTTATTATTCGGACAGACAAACTTGGGCAAATAGCGAATGAATCGTGGATCGGTATCCACTATTTGCTACCTTGTCCAATCTAATTTGAAGCAGAAGTCAAGTTAAGATGTGTAAATTTCAACATTTTCAAATGTAGCTCCTTTATTTCTTCACCAAACCCCTATACTGTGACCACTTTTTAGAATCGTCTCTTCGAGACGATTCTAAAGAGTAGTCACAGTATAGGGTTTGGTGGAGAAATGACGATTTTATTATTTGGGTACGCGCCTTTATATTACTTGAAGTTACTTGAGCCAAATTGAGTTATTCAGCTTTGGAGCCTGAGTGTCCGAATAGTTGGGGTTATTGGGATACGATGTGATTGTGTTTTTATT
Organism: Azorinus chamasolen; assembly: GCA_963576725.1. Lineage (NCBI taxonomy): Eukaryota > Metazoa > Mollusca > Bivalvia > Cardiida > Solecurtidae > Azorinus > Azorinus chamasolen. Next base: position 8,729,506 of record OY755244.1, read on the forward strand.
CTGTCTGTCATGATGAGAGCAATTCTCGGAATTACATTTCTTACTCGGATTCCTTTCCTTCATATAAACGCCTTTTCACGCATTTACAAACAGAGTAGACCGAGATCATACGGCTCCTATAGGGGCCGTCTGATCAGGGTCTGTTCTGTTTGCAACTGGGTTTTCTTGTTTTTCTTATTCTCTTATTATCATTTTAACCCTTATCCCGCTGTCCGCTACTCTCTACCTACTATCCGCAACCCGTTACCACCTGACTGGTATTTGCAAAAAGCTTGGATCTAGATGAGACACTGGGTAATTCGGCGTCCCATCAGGATGCAAGCTGGGAGGTATTTGATCAATAGTTTCTAAAAAGATTTTTGTCGATTAAGAAGTCGAAATTGTGCATGATTCAAATCTGAGACGACATTAGTTTTTCACAGCTGGGTAAGGGTTAAAAAAGAATGTACATTGTTTATTTAACATTTTCGATTTTTTACCCTTATTATTCGGACAGACAAACTTGGGCAAATAGCGAATGAGTCGTGGATCGGTATCCACTATTTGCTACCTTGTCCAATCTAATTTGAAGCAGAAGTCAAGTTAAGATGCGTAAATTTCAACATTTTCAAGAGTAGCTCCTTAATTCTTCACCAAACCCCTATACTGTGACCACTTTTTAGAATCGTCTCATCGAGACGATTCTAAAGAGTAGTCACAGTATAGGGTTTGGTGGAGAAATGACGATTTTATTATTTGGGTACGCGCCTTAATGTTACTTGAAGTTACTTGAGCCAAATTGAGTTATTCAGCTTTGGAGCCTCAGTGTCCGAATAGTTGGGGTTATTGGGATACGATGTGATTGTGTTTTTATTCTGTCTGTCATGATGAGAGCAATTCTCGGAATTACATTTCTTACTCGGATTCCTTTCCTTCATATAAACGCCTTTTCACGCATTTACAGAGTAGACCGAGATCATACGGCTCCTATAGGGGCCGTCTGATCAGGGTCTGTTCTGTTTGCAACTGGGTTTTCTTGTTTTTATTATTCTCTTATTATCATTTTAACCCTTATCCCGCTGTCCGCTACCCTCTACCTACTATCCGCAACCCGTTACCACCTGACTGGTATTTGCAAATAGCTTGGATCTAGATGAGACACTGGGTAATTCGGCGTCCCATCAGGATGCAAGCTGGGAGGTATTTGATCAATAGTTTCTCTAAAGATTTTTGTCGATTAAGAAGTCGAAATTGTGCATGGTTCAAATCTGAGACGACATTAGTTTTTCACAGCTGGGTAAGGGTTAAAAAAGAATGTACATTGTTTATTTAACATTTTCGATTTTTCACCCTTATTATTCGGACAGACAAACTTGGGCAAATAGCGAATGAGTCGTGGATCGGTATCCACTATTTGCTACCTTGTCCAATCTAATTTAAAGCAGAAGTCAAGTTAAGATGCGTAAATTTCAACATTTTCAATAGTAGCTCCTTTATGTCTTCACCAAACCCCTATACTGTGACCACTTTTTAGAATCGTCTCTTTGAGACGATTCTAAAGAGTTGTCCCAGTATAGGGTTTGGTGGAGAAATGACGATTTTATTATTTGGGTACGCGCCTTTATGTTACTTGAAGTTACTTGAGCCAAATTGAGTTATTCAGCTTTGGAGCCTGAGTGTCCGAATAGTTGGGGTTAGTGGGATACGATGTGATTGTGTTTTTATTCTGTCTGTCATGATGAGAGCAATTCTCGGAATTGCATTTCTTACTCGGATTCCTTTAAAATGTATAAATCGTTCAGAATAAAATGCAATCGCAGCAAAAATAGAAGCGTTCCTCTTTTATAAATAGTGTGTGTTCGTGCGTGTGCGTTTGTGTGTGCGTGTGTAAAATGTCCAATGTACATGTTTTTGTTATCCTGCCGATATGAAGAGTATATAACGAGACATATACGACCCAGTATAGTTCCCATGTAAGCCGTGCACATGTTGGTCAGTAGCTGGAACATTGAGTTTCACCGTTCCCCGTCCATGCAATCCATGTAATCGATAAGTATATGGCGCCCGAATCATGCCATAGATGCTACTCAGAAAATTAAACCGTTGAGATGGTGCCTCATATGCAGATTGATGCGTTTATGCAGCCGTTGTTGAGAAGGATGGGTTTGGAGGAGGAAGTATTATGGGTTGTGGTGGGATCATGGGAAACCTAGAGACAGACCTGAGTCCAAGCTTATAAACCTTTTGAGTCTGAGTCAATCACACAATCTGACCAATCAGATGCTTGAGCATGATCTCCTCAGTCTAAAACTCAAAGTTCTTATAACCTCGGGGCATGGTTATTATAGAGGTTCTGTTATAATACAGCAGCATGAACACACCGTGAGATTTTAGCGAGATAATGCCCACCAGATTTACCATGAAAACAATTTGGATTAGTACATATCAAACAATTTGGATTAGTACACATCAAACTAAACATATAAAACAATCTAAATTAATATTTCAGTAAACTATAAACTAATCTAATTAACCTGAACGCTTTGTGCACACTTTTCAAACCTAAACCCTTTCCTCCATATGTTCCATCCTCCGGTGCAGTTGTCGCCCTCTGTCATCGTAGCCCCCTGTGTTGTTCCTTACTCTTGCCATCTTGGTCCTTCTTGATGTCATCTTCGTTTCATCTATTCTACAAAAGACCTGAAAAAACATGACCACGGCTGAAAACAATTTGGATTAGTCCATATCAAACTAAATACATCAAACAATCTAAACCGACCTATCAGTAGGCAATAAACAAATCTAATTAGGCTTTGTGCACACTTCTCAAACCTAAGCCCTGTCCCTTCATACGTGCCATCCTCCAGCGCAGTATTCGCCTCCTGTCATCGTAGCTCCCTGTGTTGATCCTTCCTGTTGTCATCTTGGCCCTTCTTGGTGTCACCTGTTCTACAAAAGAGCTGAAGAAAAACATGATCAAGGCTAAAAAAAATTGGATTAGTACACATCAAACTAAACATATCAAACAATCGAAACCCATCAATCAGTAAATGGAAACTAAGTAAAGTCAAGCAGGCAAAGCCACATACAAGACGCAACCACCACCAAAACACCGATAGACAGCATGGCACACACATACACACAACCACATACCACACTCACACACGAGATAACACAGAAAACATCAACAGACACACAAGAACTAGACAAACACTCCACACATGAACAAAATCACAAGCACAAAGACGTACGGCAAACAAAAAGAAGGGTGGCAAAGAGAGTACCGCCTTGGCACGGTCAGTAGCAAAAACACCACTGGGGTTTTTAAACCGGTTAACGGACGTCCTAACCTCATACTTCTCTCAAAGTCACCCTAACTTTACAAATAGTTTAAATAAAGGTATCCCCGCCGGACTTACCCACAACATAGACGACGGTGAACACAGGACAACATGTAAAAACATAGCATAATAACTGTGACAATCCGTCAAGTATGTACTCAATGACTTTGGGCAAAAGTAATACATGAGTCTGGTAAGCTCATCCCGTATCCGAGTTTAAGAGCGTACCATCATAGAGTACTACTATCCTCGGCCTGTCAACGCGCAAGCAAAGAGGGAAGAGTAGCTACCGACTGTAAAAGGGTCGATAACCAAACATGCAGTACGTTACAATATAATGGGATCATAACCTTTCTTCTTAACAAATCATGAAAATGGATATGACCCCGAATTTTCCTAAGTTTGTAGATAACATCCTCATAAAAGTCTGGTTGAGAAATGCCCATAAACAAATCTAATTAACCCGAACCATGTGTGCACACTTTTCCAACCTAAACGCCGATTCTCCAAATATTCCATCCTCCAGCGCAAGTGTCACCACATCCTGTCATCGTAGCTCCCTGCGTTGGTCCTTACTCTTGTCATCTCGGTCCTTCTTGGTGTTATCTTCCTTTCATCAGTTCTGCAAAAGAGCTGAACAAAAGTGACCAATGCTGAAAGCAAGTTGGATTAGTATATATCAAACTAAATACATCAAACAATCTAAATTAATCATTCAGTAAACTATAAACTAATCTAATTAACCTGAACGCTTTGTGCCCACTGTTCAAACCTATGTTCCATCCTCCTGCGCATGTGTCGCATCCTGTCATCGTAGCTCCCTCTGTTGGTCCTTCATGGTGTCATCTTGGTCCTTCTTGGTGTCATCTTCGTTTCTTCTGTTCTACAAAAGAGCTGAAGAAAAACATGACCAAGGCTGAAAAAGTGGATTAGTACATACACTAAAAATCATAAAACAATCTAAATTAATAATTCAGTAAACAAACCTAATGAACCCTCTGTGCACACTTTTCAAACATATTCCCTGATTCTCTTTATGTTCCGTACTCCAGCGTAGATGCTATCTTGGCTCCATATGTAGTTGTTGCCTCATGTCGTCGTAGCTCCAAGTGTTGATCCTTGTCGTCGTTCCTCTTCGTCACCCCATCATGGCCACCCGTAGGGGTCCCATATAACACATTCGTACGACGTAGATGCTAAATTAAAGCAATAAACAATTATAGATGAAAGAGCAATTCTCTACAGACATGAACACGTGAAAAGGTATTTTGAGGCGACCAGACATAGGAAGTAACTCGATAACTCGCCATAGCATTCCTTGCATATTTATGACAATCATGTGAAATAACGGACCCTTACAAACATGTCGAACCAGTTCAAAAGGACCCCTGGAAGCACTATGATCAAGTTCTACAGTGTCTGTTTAATAATGTTCCATGCTGCTGCATTCAGCATAAGTATTTCACATTTGCACAATGCTGGTATTGAAAATTCCAAAACCAATGATGTCTATAGATGTCAATTAAAAACTGATTTTCAGGTAACTCTTATCATTCACAGATATTAGAAAAGTGTTTATTGTTATGCTATAGTCTCAATAGTTTTCATTTATTTCGGTTGTGGCCCTTACCTTCAGATTGCCATCCAACAATACCACCCCAGTCAGGATCCAAATGGACATTAGGTACAACTGAAAGCAAACTAAGCACTCATAAAACCAGTTTACCCTTTTCCTCACATAAACCCAGTTTATCATTTCCCTCACATAAACCCAGTCAGTTAACCCTTTCCGTCACATAAACCCATTTTACCCAACACAGTTTACCCTTTCCCTCACATAAACCCAGTTTATATTTTCCCTCACATAAACACAGTTTATCTTTTCCCTCACATAAGCACTGTTTCACGCCTTTGCAAACAACAGACCCAGATCAGATCGCTCTTATAGGAACCGTCTGATCAGGGTCTGCTCTGCTTGCTTATGGAATTAATAGATTTTATTCTACAGCTTCTGTCATTGTTGATATACCATTATAAAATTAGCTAATAAATATTCATAGTGTCATAGATGTTAATATAAATGTTACATAAATGTTAATATGAGGGAGAGGATTAAACGGTAGAGAATGTGAAATATGCAACATTTGTATGAAACAGTGTAGACCCAGGCATATAGCCATAATTATGCATATTGGTATATTGCAACTAAGTACAATTGTATTGTATCTGACCTGTTAAATAAATTAAATGTTCACCATCAAGTTTTCCACTCAAGTACCAGAAATGTGGAGAGAAGCGTTCAGAGAATTCCACTCAGAGCTTTGAAAATAGTGTTGACCAAGAATTGCAGATACGATGCTTATTTAGGAAAACTGCAGGAAGCTTATCTCGCTCGTACTTATCAGAATCAGAGGCTCTTCTAATGAATACCAGCAAGATAGGGTTTGGCTAGCTTAAGTTCTCTGGTGATACACAGAAATCTGTTCAATATTCACGTAAGAAATACTGACATTAACATTTATTAGCTGACACAAGAGCCGTCAGATCTGAGTTTGCAAATACGTGAAAAAAAGCGTTTCTATGGGGGTTTTCTTAACCTATGGAAAAGGTTAAGAAAAACATTTAATGGTGTTCGGTGTATTGAAAATAGTATATAAACGAATTGAGATGGTGACTGGTCTGGAGCTACATTGTTCACAAATCTCAAAAAGTCAAACGGTACATTTTCTCGGTGTAACATGAACGGTCAGAAGACCAGGGACCCGTCTAATTTTTCTTAACCCTTTACTCCATAAATACGTTTTTCTATGCTTTTACAAAAAGAGTAGACTCTTATAGCAGCGGTCTGTTGAGGGTCACAATAAAGAACATTGACTGCATGTTTCTATGGAAAAGTAAGGGAGTTAACTCTACATAATTAACAACCACAAACTTGAATGAATCAATGAGATACAGTTATTGTACGTGCATGACATGTAGATCCCATGACAAACTGAGAGAGGAAAAAACATTCAACACATTTAAAGCATTTATGGACATAGATAGCAAGGTTCTTTAATACGTTTTGTTTTTCTGTTTTCATGAGATTTACAAACTTAGGTATGTTTGGGTGACGCCAAAAGTATGGTTTTATGTGCAATTTTCTTAGATCGTTGTACATATAAGAAAATTGTACATAAAACCATACTTTTTGCGAACATTCCAATAAACAATGAAATTCGTCTACCAGAACATTACATACATGACCCTTCCTCTCATTTTTTTTGGAATTTTCTGAGGTTTGTGCCAGGGGCATGTTTCTACTTCTAACCTATGAGACGACAGACGAATCCTAGTTAAATCTCATCTATTTTTTTCAATCTTAACATACACGATGGGAACACGCATAATAACTAAGTGTTTGGTGTTTATTGGGACGACGGGCCAGATATATACAATGGAATGGTGTACAGGCCAACCCCGCACATAATCCGATAAATACAAATTCAGTTTTTTTATTTTTAAAGCAGCATATTTTACTTCTTAACCCTTACAACGCTGAATTTTCAAATGGACTATTCCGAAATTCAAAGAGGCTAAGCTTGTAGTGAATGTTTAGGGATTTTTAAAGAAAAGTCACAAACTAAGCAGACCTTGCAAAGGTATTGACGACTCGTGTCCCGCACTGTAAACTTTACCTGGTGAATATCCCTACAGGAGTCGTCTGATCTGGGTCTACTCTGTTTGCAAAGGCGTAGAAAAGGGTACTTATGGAGTAAAGGGTTAAACAACAGTGCTCAGATATATATAAATCCATAAGCAACATGAAGAATTAGAGTTTAGGTCTTTTTAGGAAAATATGTCTCTACAAAATGTGTGCTGTCTAACCTAGGTCTATCCTGAAGGAGCTGTCTGATCCAGGTCTACTCCGTAGGAGATGTCTGATCTGTGTATATTCTGTAGGAGCTGGCTGATCAAAGTCTATTCTGTAGCAACTGTCTGATCTATGTCTTTTCTGTATGAGATGTCTGATCAAGGTCTATTCTGTAGGAGCTGTCTGATCATGGTCTATTCTGTAGAAACTGTCTGATCTAGGTCTATTATGTAGGAGCTGTCAGATCAAGGTCTAATCTGCAGGGGCTGTCTCGTGTATTTCTATTCTGTAGAAACTGTCTGATCTAGGTCTATTCTGTAAGAGCTGTCAGATCAAGGTCTATTCTGTAGGGGCTGTCTCGTGTATGTCTATTCTGTGGAAACTGTCTGATCTAGGTCTATTCTGTAAGAGCTGTCAGATCAACGTCTATTCTGTAGGGGCTGTCTCGTGTATGTCTATTCTGTAGAAACTGTCTGATCTAGGTCTATTCTGTAGGAGCTGTCGGATCAAGGTATTTTCTGTAGGAACTGTCTCGTGTATGTATATCCTGTAGAAACTGTCTGATCAAGGTCTAATCTGAAGGAACCGTCTGATATATGTATATTCTGTAAAATCTATCTGATCTAGGTCTATCCCGAAGGAGCTATCTGATCTAGGTATACCATGTAGGGGATGGCTTATCTATAGGTATATTCTATATGAACTGTCTGATCTCGGTCAATTCTGCAGATGTCTGATATATGTCCATTCTGTAGAGGCTGTCTCGTGTATGTCTATTCTGTAGAAGCTGTCTGATCTAGGTATATTCCGTAGGAGCTGTTTGATCTATAGGTCTATCTCGTAGGAGGTGTCTGATCTAGGTCTATCCTGTTGGAACTGTCTACTCCAGGTCTATCCTGAAGGAGCTGTCTGATCTAGGTCTATTCTGTTTGTAAATGCCTCTAAATACATTTTCTCGCTTCTCAGTCGTGCTAGATAAGCTGAGTTACTAAAAATAGCCGTACTAGAAATCCTTATCTGGAACACCCCGTGACTAGTGTATTCATACGCGCGATTGGGTAAAATCAATACAAGGGAAGGACTTCTTACAGAATTATACCAACATTTCTATAGGCAACAACCTTATGAATTGAAATTAATATAAGTAATTAGCACGAATATGAAATTCTATTCATCATATAAACACTTTAAAAGCCTATTTAATTAACCGAAGGCGTTGTTTTGTAGACACTCAGTCATTTATATTTACGCCAAAACGTAACGTTTGTGGTTGTCATAACAAATGACGTCATTATATGGTTAATACACGTTTTTTCGGGCAATAACATCTGCAGTGTCCCGAGGGACTGTTTTTGGCCCGAGCCCGAAGGGCGATGGCAACAACATTCCCGAAAACAAACGTGTATTAACGCTATTCTTGCATTCCCCTAGGAATCAGTATACCCCCGCAAACGAAGTTTGAGAGGGGGCATATAGGAGTCAGTGTGTTGGTCGGTCGGTTGGTTTGTCTGTCTGTCCTTGACAAAACCTGGTTGAGTCCACTTCTTCACATAACCCTTTGAATCTTCACACACACTTTCTATTTCTACCATCCCACGCTTTATCTGTAGGCAATCGTACATAACGCTGTGCAAGCATTCTGGCAGAATAATTACCCCTTTTTTCTTAATTTTATTGGTTAAGCGTTTTGGTAAAGTCCACTTATTTTCATAACCCTGTGAGATAAAGTTTTGAAACGTGGAACACTTGTTCACCATCACAAGCTTCATCTCTAGGCAAGAGTACATATCTTTGTTGAGCATTTTGACAGAATAATGGTCCTTTCAAATCAGACAATTTTGGTTAAGGTTTTGTTTGATTTGCGATCAAGGCAGCTTAGTGATGGTTCTAGTTGTTTCTAGAATACGTAGGTGGAATCGTGAAGCAATTTGGACAAGATAACTGACTAGATACTAATTTATCAAGCACATACTATTTAACATCTATGCATAAATTTGCCATGGCATAAACTTGTGCATGTTACTGGAGAAAACTGAGGTAATAAAACATGACAGAAAATATTTCAGTGTACTTAGCTGAAATATACGCATACCCTGTATGCGAGTATACGCTTTTAAAATAGCAAATACTAACCCTTCGGTGTTTTATAAGATATAACTAAATATGGAAGGTGTAACAGTGTAGCCATTTTATAAAAAAAAGAGACAGATCTAACAAATCCCATTAGCAAAAGAGCAGACCCTGATCAGACGGCTCTATGTCTACTCTGTTTGTGTGAAAGAAATTTATATGACCGAAATGGTTAAGTAGTACGTGGACATGGCGGGGAGATAAGAAGACATTCATGCAAACTCAAATGTGTTGCACAATGTTCTTCATCCACTCACGTTTTACTCGTATAAAGATTGACATCGAGGAATTCCCCTATCGCCAGACGAACAAAGATTTAATTACAACTTATAATAGTACTTAATTACATATATGTATATGTATGTATATGTATACTCAATCCTTTATGCCACGGCTTCGATTCAGCCATTTAGTATGCTAGTTTACTGCTCAAGAAGTGGAGAGACAAAATTCAATAGGATACACACAATATTCAATAACAATAGAAAAGACCTTAACACTGCCCATTGTTTTACCTTTTAGATTAATAGAACTAGAAACTTGAGCAAAAGGACCATCATTTAACTGGTATAAGATTTCTGCGGCTATTCGGTCGTCTCCCAGAATGGGTATATTAAATCGTTTACAATACAGTCAGGCGATCTCGGCTACAGTGATCTCCATTATTTCAATAACCTTATTGTTTTAACTTAAAAGTAAATGGACTACGAAATCTGACTCGTTGTAATGTAACCAAATGCAAGAGAGTGGGCATTTATGTCAGTAGAGGCAAACTCTGGCGGTATATTTGAAATCTTTGAAAGGTCATCTGCTGTAAAATTTGAGAAGGACAATAGGTTTGTGAGATCGTCTAACACGAAGATCACACATATCTCGAATGGGGTCGCTTCTTTCTAGGACGAGGTCGCCCAAGGTAACTCCGTTCTAGGACAATGCCAAGGTCAAGGTAATAGCAAAAGTCACCCCGTTTTAGGAACGGGTTAAAGGGCATCCGCAACAAGTAGAAGTGCAAATACAGGGTAAATACCACTACTGCTAATCCAACATCAACCAAGAATTTCAAAATTTGTCCAATGCTGATGTTGTAAAATACATAGAAGATCAAGAAAATCAAATCACTGCCAAAAAAACCTTATTAGATACATACATGTATAAAGAAATTTGAAATATTTTTGTTAACAAAAGGTGAGAAAAGACAGTTTCATACAATTGAACCTGAACAGTTGGACGAGTACATTGCTAATTTTGTGCTCTCTGCCAAAAAGAATGATGGGAATGACTATGAACCCTGTTCTTTAAGAAATATAATATCAAGCCTTGATAGAAAATTGAAAATAGCCAAATATCCGTACAGTATATTTAGAGACAATGGGCCAGCGTTCCAATTGACAAGAGATGCATTGAAGGCCAAACAAAAATTCCTCCAGAAAATGGGCAGAGGAAATCGACCGAATTGTGCTGCCCCAATTACTGATCAGGAAATCAATATTCTTTACAAAAAGGACTTATTGGGAGATGCTAACCCAGAAGTCCTGCTCAACACCATGTGGCTGAATAACACAATACACTTCGGCCTGAGAGGTGTTAAGGAAAATAATAATTTAAAGTAATTAGCTCTATTTTCAGATTATTTTTACCATTTAACCCTTTCCCTGTTCTGTATATCTGCCACACTTCAGTACCTACTGAATATTCATTAGCAAAATAGTTATGATGAAATTGGGAAGGTTGAACATTTTAGAAAGCAAGGAAACAGATATGTCAAATTATTTTAGCAAACAGAGTAGACCCTGATAAGAGCCGTCTAGAGGAGCCGTCTGATCTGGGTTTACTCTGTTTGCAAATGCATGAAAATATGTTTAAACTAGAGGTTTGTTTTTGTCACAAAAACAGATGTCTCCCCCTCCCATCCTCTTTCCAATTCACAAGTGTTATGTCTGTAACTCCAAACTTGTCAGGGTCTAAGTTTTAAGTCATCAGGGCAATAACTCCAACATTGCCATCAGGGGCAATAACTCCAACATTGTCAGGGGGAGACATTTCAAAAGCCCCAGGTACACACAAACACATGCTAGTCAACATTCTTGTGAAGTTTGGTGACTCTAGTACTAGAGGTTTCAGAGATACATGTGACACAAAGTAAAGTTTCTCTTATTTTAAGTCATAAGGGGAAGTAACTCCAAAGTTATCAGGGGTGTGGGACAATTGAAAACCCCAGATGCACAAAAACTTATGCTGGTGAAGATTCCTTTGAAGTGTGGTGACTCTAGCCCTACTGGTTTCAGAGATACGTGTAGCACAAAGTTTCTCTAATTGATCATATCAGGGGCAGTTACTCAAGAATTATCACGGGGAGACAATTAAAAAACCCAGGTGCACAACAACTCATGCTGATCAACATTCCTGTGAAGTTTGGTGACTCTAGCCCTAGTGGTTTTAAAGATATGCATGACACAAAGTTTCTCTAATTTTAAGTTATCATATCAGGGGCAATATCTCCAAAGTTATCAAGGGGAGACAATTAAAAAATCCCAGGTGCACAACAACTCATGCTGGTCAACATTCCTGTGAAATTTGGTGACTCTAGCCCTAGTGGTTTCAGAGATATGCACGACATTAAGTAAAGTTTGTCTAATTTTAAGTCATCAGGGGCAGTAACTCCAAAGTTAACAGGGGACACAATTAAAAGAGCAAAACAACTCATGCTAGTGAACACTCCTGTGAAGTTTGGTGATTCTAGTCCTACTGGTTTCAGAGATATGCGCGACACAAAGTTTTTATAAATTCAAATATTCATATTAGGGGCAATAACTCAAGAATTATCAGGGGGAGACAATTCAAAAACCATAGGTACACAACAACTCATGCTGGTGAACATTCATGTGAAGTTTGGTGACTCTAATACTAGCGGTTTCAGAGATACGCGCGACACAAAGTTTGTATAAATTTAAGTCATCAGGGGCAATAACTCCAAAGTTATCAGGGGGAGACAATTAAAAACACCAAGGTGCACAACAACTAATGCTGGTGAACATTCCTGTGAAGTTTGGTGACTCTAGCCCAACTGGTTTCAGAGATACGCGCGACACAAGTTTGTGATGGACAGACAGACGGACGGACGGACGGACGGACAGACGGACAACTCTGGCAAAAACAATATATCTCCCCATAAATGGGGGAGACATAATGAGGGAAAGGGTCAAAAAAAATTATTCTGTAATTTTTGCCAGTAAAATTGTCATATTTTTATCTATACATCTTGAAATTTAAAATAACATACATATTTACTTCTCAAACAATTTGGATCCAGATCAGACACGAAGCAATGCTTCATGTGATATTGATCCAAACGGTAGAGTAAGTACATGTACCAGTCGAGTCGCGATTAGCAGGCAAAGGGTTAATATTGCAAGTAATATAAATCTATGTAAATAGTTGTATAAAGTGTAAACTACAAGAATCTAACACATGTGATAGTTTTTAACCCATTACGTCATAGGCTATTTTTAGATCCAACTTATTTGAATGACTACTGAAAAGGAGCATTTACTAGAGAAAAGGAAACTTTTATATTTGTAATTGTGTAGTTTTGATACCATTGTGATAAATAGAGCATTTGCTCATATGGAGTAAAAGCTCTATTTATCACAATGGTTCCAAGAAATGACTTTTACAGAGGCATCATTATTAGGGAATGGAGTAACATTTAGGCTTAATTGATCGACCAGTAAAAACGCTTTTACTTTAGCCTAAAAGACTGGTGGCATTTTAATGCAGGTCAAAGGTAAAGCTATGGGAGAAATGGTTAAGCATTAAGAATATTCAAAGTTGACACACATATCAATGTTTTTTCTCAGATGGGGAGACATCACACTGCAAGAAACCTCGACTGGATGTAAATACTTGGAGCTAAATGAACGTCAGACTAAAACACGCACGGGAGAAAATATAAACGATGTCAGATCTGTCAAACCAAAAATGTTCTCCAACCCACAAAATGCTGCACAAGATCCAGTTCGAATGTTTGAGGTATATGCCAGCAGGCGACCTATTGGTTACAGTGAACCTCTGGATCCCTTTTACATTGCACCAATAACTGTGCCTTTGTCTTCCAGTGGTGATCAATGGTTTTTAAGAAATCCAGTTGGAGAATAGAAAATTGCAGGTCTGATGAAAACCATGGCCATCAAAGGTCAGCTGAACAATTCAAAACGCTTAACCAATTACTCTGCAAGAAAGCACTTGGTTCAAAAACTTAGAAATGCTGGTGTAGCTCCCACAACAATCATGCAAATGAGTGGTCACAGGAACATACAATCTGTGTTGAATTACAGTCAGATGTCTGAGGCTGAGTAAATGAGCTGTTCAAATCTGCTGTCAAATATAAGTTCTTCTGCGGCTGCACCAATTCACCATCAACAAACCCCTTTGGCACCAATGGCTCGCCCTTCTAGTGAATGTATTCATTTCCCTCATGTTGCTGCAAACATTCCATCTAATCAACGATTGGCAGATACCCCTGCTACAATACAGTCTGACATGGGACCTGAAATTGAAAACAATCAAATTCAGGCAAGTGTATACTTAAAAAACAATGATTTGCAGTCAATATTTGCGGGTGTCACAGTAAACATTACCAACTTTAACCTTAACTTTAAGTAGGTTATGGTAATGAACTTCATGACTTTCCTGTTCATGTTTAATATGCTGTTTACTTTTGTATTACTTGTTAATGAATTGCTTTCCATTTCCAAAAGTGCAAATATGTATGCACATCATCTATATTTCCAATGTGCAAATAACATGCATGATGTAGCTATAAATAAAGCATGATAATGCTCACAAAGCAAGATGAAAGTAAATCAGAAAGCTGGTTCCAGATATTTCTGCTTTACTTTCATATTTCTTTATCAAATTATGCTGTTATTAATATTCAACAGCTTCAAATAATCATTTATGTTGCTTATGCAGAATTGTTATAGGCGTCCTATGAGGCTTATGCGGAGGAAATGGTAAAAAAAGTGTTTTAAGATGGATGTTTGATTTTGAATTGACCAGAATACAGACATGAATATAACTTTCAATTGAATTTTGATATTCTTTCAAATAGTGACTGGGTTTTGGTGGGTCTATTTTTGAAATAGAACCATGAATATGTAGACATTTAGCCGGATAGAGATTGTGGTGAAATCAGTTTAGGCAAAAAAAGGCAGGTGGTTAATTACTGCTGAAAACAGGGTGACAGGAGTTTTCCAATTTGTTTTTGCTTTCATAAACTCCTTTCAGTCTGCCACGCAGAACGAAAGAAAGAAACAAAGAAGGGAGAGAGAGAGAGATCTAGAGAGAAGAGAGAGGGAGAGACTTATTACCTGCCACCTATCAGCAAAACATCTTAGTCCGACGTCATGGGCCCATTGTGAACTGCCTTTTAATCTCAACAAGCACATGTTACCCCACCAACCGATGTTTTGCATGTCGACGCGAAATCCATTTCCAACAATTATAAATCCAAGTTTTAGATTTAACATTATTTATTGCCTCACAAGCCATGGTCGCTGTAAGAAAGCAGATTTAACGTGAAGTCCATGAACGCTGTGTAACTCCAAAATGTGTTTGATACAATTTTGTTTTCGCCATCAGCGATGAACAACGATGACCTCTGGTCGTCTCACATGTAAAGCTGACATGTGCGGGTTTTACCAATGACATGTGATAATTAATGTCTAGTTCGATTAAGAATAAGTATATTCGCACTTCATTTCTCTTTTTGCAGCCTTTACTCATCTTTTTGTGATTGTATGAACAAAAAATAGGTGGACTATTATTTTCGTAAAACAGTAGTTCGGTTATTTCTATTTATAGAAACAATCTAAAAGAGTGTAAAGAAATCGGATGGGTGCTAAGAAAAGAAAGAAAAAACACATTCGTTTTATTACTGTAAAAAATATGTTAGTTATTTAGTAGCAGAATAAATAGAATAACCTGTCATTGACGAGATATGTTAAAGTTTATCCGGTTCGGGACGAAAATCGAAGGCATGTAAAGCTGACATGTGCGGGTTTTATCAATGACATGTGATAATTTATGTCTAGTTCGATTAAGAATAAGTATATTCGCACTTCGTTTCTCTTTTTGCAGCCTTTACTCATCTTTTTGTGATTATATGAACAAAAAATAGGTGGACTATTATTTTCGCCCTTCGATTTTCTACCCTCACCGGATAAACTTTAACATATCCGTCAGTGACAGGTTATTCTCTATATAGATGTTACGGACAGACGGTCAGTCAGACAGACAAACAGACAGACGGACAAATAGCGCCATTTCATAATACGTCAGACGGACAAATAGTGCCATTTCATAATACGTCCCGTTTTTTCAAACAGGCGTATAAAAATGGAGTGGTGAAATGAAAAAAGACGATTTCTAAAAAGTGGTGACAACATACGGTTTGTTGGGGTGGGGGAATAGACGACTTTTGGCGCGTTAGTAAACGGAAGAGACCCAGATCAGACGGCGTCTCAAACTTGTGAGAAAGAGAGAGAGATTTACTGTTTATCTCAATAAAATAATTCATTCTCTTCATACTGGTTGACTGAATATAGGTCTGCTAAAACATTGGGGAAGTAGTCAATGAATGCATATATTGTAAAAATAGTAAGTTAAAAACTGATAAAACTAGAACTGTAAGCCACAGGCTAACGAATATCTGGCTGCTAAATGTCAGAACTTTTACCAAATATTGTCAAGTCCAGAAAGGGAGAATATCCATAGAGGTTTTATGGCTGCTGCCAGACAATGTCATCCAATAAGTTCAAGCGGTTTTGTTTATTTTTGTGAAGTGTCAACTCCAAAGTTCTAAACAAATACATTTTGTAGGTACCTTTTCAGAAAAACATTAAGTTCAAGGACCATAACTCTGACAAAAATACAGTAAAAACCCCGCTAAGGCGACCACCTAAAAGAGGTATACTTCTGGGTGCTAGATGCAGGTTGTAGCTTAATGCAGAAAAAAGTAATGCAGACAGCTCCTAGGGGAGCTTTCTGCATTGCTTTTGTCCTTCATAAAGCAACCACCTGCTTATAAAGACAGCCATGTTTATTCATTAAGTGGTCGCATTAGAGGGGTTTTACTGTATTCAACCAGACCGATATTCGAACTTAAGCTGTAACTCATCTAGATTTAGCTGTATGTCAAATAAAAAGTTAATATCTCCCACCACTTTCAAAGAAAGACTGGAAAATTGAAAATTTGACAAAAAAATAAAGTTCAAGGGCCATAACTCTGGCAAAAATTATTAACCAGACTGAGATTGGGAATTAAGCTGTAATTCATCTAGATTTAGCTTTATGCCAAAAATAAAGTTAAAATCTCCAACCACTTCCAAAAAAGTCTGGAAAATTCAAAATTTGAAGAAAAAAATTGAAGTTCAAGGGCAATAACTCTGGAAATAATTATTCAACCC
The DNA here is from genome assembly GCA_963576725.1 of Azorinus chamasolen. Taxonomy (NCBI): domain Eukaryota; kingdom Metazoa; phylum Mollusca; class Bivalvia; order Cardiida; family Solecurtidae; genus Azorinus; species Azorinus chamasolen. The sequence goes on from OY755244.1 coordinate 8,746,275, forward strand.
AACTGAGATTGGAACATAAGCTGTAACTTATATAGATTTAGCTTTGTACTAAATATAGAGTTGATATCTCCAGTCACTTACATTGAAAGTCCGGAAAACCGAAAAACATTGGTAGGGGACTAAAAGGTGGAGATAACTCCTGAGGTAATGGTCCAATCATAATGAAAATAAGCGGTGCACAGGTTTATATGGTCATATGGCTATACATGAAGTTTCAACAAAATTGAAGCAAAACTGTAGAAGAAGAAGGCCGGACAAAATTGTGTCCACGGACGGACAGATGGACAGACAGACGGACGGACAGACAGACAGACAGACGGACAACCTGATTCCAGTAAGTATACCCCCCCCCCCAACTTCGTTGTGGGGGGTATAATAAATTTATTAATCGGCCAAGGGAATCTTCACTTGGCAGAAGGATATACAGACCGGTAGTTCTCGCCGACAGTAAAGGGAAGTGGCTCCAGCCAGATCTCGAGACAGATTGTATGGTGGAGTAATGGGGTGCAACAACACCGCCAGACTGAGAGACAGACTGTATGGTGGAGTAAGGGGGTGTAAAAACACCACCAGACTGAGAGACAGATTGTATGTTGGAGTAAGAGGGTGAAACAACAACACCAGACTGAGAGACAGATTGTATGGTGGAGTAAGGGGGTGCAACAACAGTCTAGTGCTGCATTGTTGGAAAGGAATATAGACGGAAATCTCAGGACACACGGGACCATTTATGTTTGGCTCGGGACTTGTGATTGCACTAGTAAAATAAACAGTACATTTCAATTAAATCAGAAGAAGGAGGGATAGACAGTATTATTAGCAGATACCAAGAGATCAGGGAGATAACCGGCAAGTATAAAAACTCTGTTAGGCTAACCTTTATGGAAACATCCGTTTACTCCATCAGAAAGTTGAACGAGGCTAAGGGTAATAAAAATCTGGACTTATTCGGGGAACAGGATAATACCTTAGAACAGCAAGTGTATGATCTAAACGGGAGGGTTAGGGAGCTGAATAGAACACTAGGCTCAAATTCGCCCAAATTTTCGCAAGATCTGAAAGTAAACAGCAAACACCGGAGCAGCAGAGGGAAACATCTGAAGACGAAACACCGCTACAACTATAACCTATACTGCGACGGGGTACTTCCCGACGGCGCCCTCGCTAGAGCTTTGTTAAGAAAGATCGCAGAGCAGGCTAGAAGGGACTGTTGGGGACAGCAGTAGATTGGAGGTAAGAGTAAACATATTCTGGTAAGCACGTGTTTTTCTGAGCTACACCGAAATTTGACTTGTAAAGCATGTGGTTACACTACACCGGTCAAAATGTTTACCCTAACTCTTATTCTGCTAGTCCACGTAACCACAAACCTGACCAGTAAATGAGAACAACATCAGAACTCACATAATTCAGATCAAGATCAAACCGCGAAGTCAATAGGCCGGTCAGCACACAGTCTACTAAACATCAAAATTAGCTATGCTGGGTGTAGACCTATCAACTTACCAATCAAAGTAAACCATACTGCAAATCTACAGAGCCTTACAGCATTGTTGCCAGGAGACATCGAACTAAATTCTGGCCCTCAACTGGCAAACATTTATCCATGCGGAATGTGTGACCATCCAGTAACGTGGGAATGCTACGGTGTCTGCTGTGATGGATGAAGCACCTGGCACCACAAATCCTGCATGGATCTGTGTACACAATTCTATGAACTTTTAGACAGATCTAATGTTCAATGGCTCTGCTGCAATGTGATAGCATAAACATCAGTTAATTCACATTTACATCTTATGAAATCGAATCTCCAAATTACTATTAACCTATTTCTGGACTAGATATAGCTATTGACTCACTTCCCTCAAATTTCAGTCCCATACGCACAAGCAGCCCCAGAAAAACCACTGGGGAAATCAGTCAGTCAAACCGTAACAAAATAACAAGGTGACCAAATGCCAGTAAAACTAGCAACCCTTATGACATACCGCCAAAGAATAATCTCAGAGTCATGACCATAAATTGTAGAAGCATCATAGGCACAAAAGAGTGAATATGAATTGGCACTACATTACCTAAAACCTGACATAGTATGTGGAACATAGTCATGGTTAAAAGGAATAAAACCAGATAGAAACCCTGAGGGAAACACAGTCAAATCAAGTGAAATCTTCCTCTCTAATTATATCGCTTACAGGAATGAAAGGAGCTCCCTCGGAGGAGGAGTTTTTATGCTTGTAGAAAATTCCCTAATCTCAATGGAGCAACCGTCTTTTGTCACAGAAGGAGAAATTGAATGGGTCAAGACAAAAAACAGTAGAGATTTTCTGATAGGCTTCTTCTATATGCCACAAAGACACCAAAACATTTAGCGGAACTTGAGGAGAAACCACTGCAACAGATATAAACTCTGAAGGGAGGTGATCCCCCGAAAGCAAAAATTGCAACACAAAAATAGAAAATTGCAGACTCGATTTTATTGAGTCTGTTCATGAGCAGTAATTGAAAGTGCCTCACTGCTCACGCCCCCTAACACTGGCTTAAGCGGTATTCAATTTTCAGAACAAGAAGTACAGAAATTCACGATCTCGAAGGATCAGAAGGTATAACAACACTGAGAATGAAGTACGGGGCGACGTTTTACTGCCGTCACACAAGCGTAAGATATTATTTTAGCAGGAGACTTTAACTGCCCAGACATTAACTGGAACACCGGGATAGCTAAAGGTCTTGATAGACATACAACAAGGTCTTATCGATGTCATTGCTGCAAACTCGTTAACATAGATCCATGAATCACCTACCAGAGAGGGCAATCTTTTAGATCTCGTGATTGTCACTGACCCGACACTAGTTAAATCATCTACAAATGTTCCAGGCCTATCCGACAGACATAGAGACGAAAGTCCAACACCAAAAGTGTGCACCCAGAAAGTGTTACATTTACAGAAAAGCCGATTGGAACTCGATTAAAGTAGACCTAGCAAATGCTGAAACTGCCATTGAAAACCAGCGCAAAAATGGAGGAAATGTTCAAAGTATGTGGGAAACCTTTGAACAAAACCTGTTTGAAACAATGGACAAAAACATACCGAGTAAAGAAATAAAATTTAGAAATAGTACTCTGGCCCTGACAACATCCCAAACCGCATTCTAAGAGTGTGCAGCACACTTGGCTCCAATCCCGAAATATGGAAAAATAGTCAAACTGGGAGAGCCACACACGAAATGACACCGCACCAAACACCATCAAACAAGAAACGGTATGGCCACAAGACAAAACATAACAGGACGCAAGACGAAAAACATTAAACATTAAGCATATTAGATAACAAAATTGACCATAGGCTGAAAACAGGAGTATCGCCTTGGAACGGTCAGTAACTAAAATAAGCTGCTGGGGGACTTAAGCCTGGTTTACGGGTACCCAACCTCGTCCTTATCCCACTTTCACCAAAGTCAAAATGTAAATAAAATTCCCCCTCCAGACAACTTCACAACATGCCAAAACGGAATGACTTTAAAATAAACGTTAGAGGTAAACAAGGGACGTCATCATTTAAATGGCGTCATAATTTAAAAGTACGGGAAAATATATATAACACTTCTACACCGACATTTTATAAAAAAAATAAATCGCAAGAAAATACAAATACTAGTGGATATAAAGTATGTACAACTGTTTTGTTTGAATTAGAATAAACTTGACATCGTAGACATGTACTCGATGACTATTCAGAAGTCGGAGCAGCTGTGGAGAAGTCATTTGGGGGTACGACAGAACTGGCAAAATACAAATATCTAATTTCCTCCCACCGTAAACGGGTTTAAGAGGGAACTCATAATACAAGCCTCACTAGACACTGGTGAACTACAAACTGATTGGAGAGCAGCAAATGTCTCCAGTATTTTCAAGAAAGGAGATAAGCCTCTTGCTGAAAATTACAGGCCAGTTTCTTTGACAATGGTGTCTGCAAAATTTAAGAGCACTAATATGCAGACACCTAATGACACACTTGGAGAACAACGAAATCCTTACGAGTCTGAACCATAGATTCCGAACAGGCCACTCCTGTGAGACACAGCTCTTAACTACGCTGAACGACTTCCTCCAAGAACATGACAGAGGACACAAAACAGATATCGCTATTCTAGATGTTTCTAAAGCCTTCGACACGGTGCCACATGACAACTGTTATACAAGTTACACCGCTATGAAATTCAAGGGAGTATCCACACCTAGCTGGCCAGCTTCCTAACAACCCGCAAAATGCAAACCATAGTAGACGGTGGACAGTCAGACTAAACATCAGTGGACTCCGGAGTCCCCCAAGGAACTGTTCTTGGTCCGATCCTGTTTTTTCTGTCACATTAATGACCTACCAGATTGTGTAAATCACCAGTACGTCTATTTGCAGATGACTGCCTGCTTTACCGAACCATCAGGAGCAGTACAGATCAAGAGAAACTTCAGTCAGATCTACTCAACCTAGAAACATGGGCAAACAAATGGGGTATCTGATTCAACGCGAAAAAGTGTTACATGCTCTCCATAAACCAAAAGATATCCAGATTCTACCAAATCGACAACCATATCCTATATGAGGTTCAAGATAATCCGTATCTAGGCAAACAGATATCCAAAAACATCAAGTGGAATGTGCACATAAATAATTTATGTAAAAAAGCCAACGCGACACTTGGATTTCTAAGACGAAACCGAAGAAATATTCCTGAAAAATGCAGGAAGACAGCATACATATCAGTAGTAAGATCTATCATGGAGTATGGTACAACCATCTGGAATCCTTACCTCATACGGATATAGACAAGTTGGAAAAAATTCAAAACCGTGCAGTCAGATTCATTAAAAAGAACTATAAGGACAGAGAGACGGGAGTAGTCACAAGAATGAGAGAGAACAGCTAAATTGAGAGACTCTTGAAGACAGGAGACTAACCTGATACTTATGCATAAGGTAGTAGAGGGATTGGTACCAGCTCTACCGACATCCATTTTCACGAAACCGGCAAAACCAAGAAGAAATATCAAAGCTACAAGATTTAAAGACTACAATGCAAGCAATATAATAGAAAATCAAGTATGCAACAACACAAGAGGACTGGCAGTCCCAAATAGCAAGACCCCTCAATACAGGAATTCATTCTTTGTAGACACTACGATACAATGGAACAGACTCCCAAACAGCATAGTGCATGCTGATTCCGTAGAGGCTTTCAAGACAACCCTACGAGATCATCGCCAATAATAATGGCGACTCTTCTCACCCATCGTGTAAAAGCCTTTATAGGATTCTACGACGTATATATACAGATACAATTATACAGATGCTGATTTGAATGATGACGTCGCTTGTTTACCGATTCAGTTTATTGTGCTGCGGGCAGAGTATGTGATGATCTTAATGACCTACTTTTTTGGCACTGGAGTAACATGTTTACCGTCTGCCTGGAAACGCTTGTTTGTTATTAACGATTCGGTCCCAATCCGTTTCGGGCTTGGTCGTTTTGGCCCCATTATAAAGTATAGTCATTTTACGCAAAATTTAGTCCAACCGATTTGCATTCATATGTATGTTAAAAGTGCAATTGTGATATGATTGAACGTAAAGTACCAATATACACATAATTGTATGGTATGGGGAATGAAGTATCCGGTATAATTTGAATTACAAAGTCGTGGAAATTGTAAAGTCAAGGCATGGAATTTACAAAAAAAAAACCTTGTTCATTTTGAAATTGGAATTTTATTGTGATAACAAACAAATATGAAAACAGTTTATCAAACAGTAACTATACCGAAAAAATGTCGATGGATGATAACATACTTATCAAGCACGATATATACAGAGCATAATAAACAAATAGTAATGATTGAGCTATACAGCGACATGATAAAAATATATCTGATAGTTTTTATTTCATAAGCAAACAGAGCAGACCCTGATCAGACTGATCATACAGGAGTGTCAAATCTAGGTCTGTTCTATTTGCCAAGGTGTTAAAATGCACATGTACAGATATAAAGTACATTTATAGCAAAATATAGCTCGATATAGATCTATTGTCTGAAAAGGTAAAATATGTTGCATTAGTTAAAATCTGATGCACGGAATTAACTATGTGTGCGTGTTTATTGTACTATATACTCCCAAGTAGCAATGAAGTAATTGGGTATTCAGTTACCGATTCCTTTAGCCTGAAATTCATTAAACTTTCATCATTAACACAGTGATTAAAAGTAATGCCATTTTTGTTTTTATGAACTGTACATTACTATTTGGCTGTGCCAGAATAACGGCTAAGAAACCATTCAACCACAACGATTTATGTGCAATTCATTTATAAATTTTGTGCAAAATAATGATGTTTGTTACCACGGTTTTAACTTTTATTACCCCTTCCAACTAATTGAGGGGGTATACTGCAATCACCCTATATGTTTATTAGTCTGTCTGTCCGTTCATCGATCTGTCCGGATTTGTCCGGAGCATTACCCAGTCATATTTCTATGAATCTTTCTCAAGCTTTGTATACTTTCTTGTCATTGTATGGCATTGTGCGTGCACCTGTTAGTTTTGTCATGACCACTTGACCGATATATCGGAGCATTTTTTGACAATTATTTTCTTGGAGGAACGTGGCCTGAGTATTAGTAATACCAAATGGACAATACTTTTCAATATCATATGAAACTGTAACTCTGTCATGATAGCTTAACCAATGAGTTAATTAGGATATTCTTTATGAGCCCTCATATCAGATTCTGCTCTGTTAGAGAATTCAGAACAATATCGGTAAAATATCCGTAGTTCCTAGTAAACAATTCATTGTTCGGTGTCAAAAATATTTACATTGGAAATAAAATATTTTATAGTCTCAATAGAGATTTTTGATTTGTTTACTTTGGTACAAAGTCTTGTATATTACACTGTTATTTTGTTGTCACTGCTTTATTAAAACATGTTGCCTACTTTCTTTATGTAGATTAGATTGTTTCAAATGTTTATTTCTCACACATATACATTTGTTTAAACTTTGCAGACAAAACTCAGATCTGAAAGATCCTAAACAAGCTGTTTCATTTTTGTCAGTTACATTTAAAGATTAATAGAATCAAGCATGGGTTTTGTTAAAGACGGGGGTTTCTATACCCGAGGTTGGTCTGTTCCAATCGGAAACGAGCTTTAGCGAGTTTCCGATAGGAACAGACCAACCGAGGGTATAGAACCCCCCGGTTTTAACAAATCCCATGCTTGATTATTTTTCTCGCTAAAATACGCCCTAAAACCAAGAAAATTAACGAATTTTGTGAAGTACTACTTTACGTTGCGTAATACGACTTCCATATCTAATAGCAACAGACCGCAGCATAACTTTAGGCGTGACACCAAATTTTTGCATAAAACGTGCTGTTGTAGTCCCGCTAGACCATGTATTAACAAGGCGATTCTCGTGCTCACGCGCTGTTGTTGACCGGTTTGAATTATACCTATAACGGGCCTAAGGTAAACAATGGACGCGAATGTTACAGCGTTTTGGCCTAAGCTAGGTGAACGCCGGGGTGTAAGTATTTCCAGGAGCACCGATAATGAACTGTTTTTAGTGATAGACATATTGAATGAAATTCCGTGTAAACGGTATTTGATACAATCATGAATTGACGTCGAAAAGAAAACAGTGGCCCGGAAACAGCATCAATCGATGACGTGTCAAAGAAGTATATAGTTTTGCTGCCGTTGTTTTGCTTGTATTTTGAAGAATTAAATTGATGCAGGAGAGCAGAAAATTGGTTTTATGCAGGAATAGCGTTAATACATGTTTGTTTTCGGGCAATAACAACTGCAGTGTCCCTCAGGAATGTTGATGCCCTCGCCCTTCGGGCTCGGGCCAACAACAGTCCCTCTGGACACTGCAGATGTTATTGCCCGAAAAAACGTGTATCAACCCTCTAATGACGTCATTTGTTATGACAACCACAAACGTTACGTTTTGGTGTAAATATAAAAGACTGAGTGACTACAAAACAACGTCTTCGGTTAATTAAATAGGCTTTTAAAGTGTTTATATGATAAATAGAATTTCATATTCGTGCTAATTACTTATATTAATTTCAATTCATAAGGTTGTTGCCTATAGAAATGTTGGTATAATTCTGTAAGAAGTCCTTCCCTTGTATTGATTTTACCCAATCGCGCGTATGAATACACTAGTCACGGGGTGTTCCAGATAAGGATTTCTAGTACGGCTATTTTTGTAACTCAGCTTATTTAGCACGACTGAGAAGCGAGAAAATTATAGCAAACATACTGTATATCTCAGTTAAAACTCAATCTTTATTTTACCTCATGATTTAATCAATAAATTATTCACCAAAAATACATTTCCGTATAGAACGGAGAAAAGTGTGATCAATCTTAATTTTGCGCATGCTGTAATGAGGAACATTAGTTGTTCATGTCCATTTGCTACTAAAGAAGAATATGTCTTTATTTCTTTTCACAAAAGTTCATCCATATAATTTATTCATTAACCCAATGTAAGCTTTTACTTGGTCGACATGTAGGATAAAACCAAAAGTTTGCAAATAAAAGGAGCCATGATTTTTTTTCAAAAAGCATCTGCTTTTATCAAGAGCAAACAACTAACTAATGTCCCTCATTGTCATTTACTTAGTACTTTCAATTATGCTATCAACACCAAAAGTGTTCCTTTTCTATTGTATATTATTTAGAAGATTTTTTAACTAAAGATTAACTTTATTGTTCCTTTTCTATACCCGACTTTTGATCTTATTACTTCTTAGCATAATTAATTCATATCAGCATTAGAAGACAAGCCTTTCGTATACTAGTATTTTACCAGTGTCAATACTATTAAAACTACTTTGCTTTCAATGCTCAAATAATAAACACTTTACACTTCAATCAAAATATCATTTAATACATTTAATCAAATAATTAGATTTACATTAAATGGCAAGCTTTGTTTAGCACTTATTCACTTTGCTGTACATGTACAGCAAATTCTTACTTGTTTTTAAATGATTTAGTCTTACCCATGTTGTGTAGTTGTGCAGTTATTTACATTTTGACTTGAGTGAAGGTGGGATAACTGTGAGGTTGGGTATCCATAAGCCAGATTTAAGCCCCCAGTAGCCATGGTACTCCTGCTTTCACCCTATGGTCAACTTTGTTATTTAATATGCTTAATGTTTCACATCTTGCTATGCGTCCTGTTGGATTTTGTCTTGTGGCAGTGTAGTTGATGTTTGGAGGTGTTTGTTGCGGTATCCTTTCGTATGTGGCTCTCCCTGTTTCACTTTGTTCCATAAAAATGTTAAGATATGTGTCTTTACTTTCTAAAATGGCTACAGAGTTTCACTTTCCATATTTCATTTTAACTATTTTGTCCATGAACAATCAGTATTGAAATTCGTAATAAACATAGAACAGGGAAAGGGTTAAGTAACAGTTCTGGTCGACCTTGACTTAAACGTCTTCTTGGGTTTTCACGAGCAAAATGTCCCGCACCACCACAATGGCAGCCTGTGCTAGCATTGAATGGGTATGTCGTGTTACCAGTTTTCTGTTGACTCGGATCAGATAGATTACGCAGAAGCGAGATCATTATATACATTTTTTTGGTTGATAAGATCAATCGATTCAGCCAAACTTGGTTGATATGGTGGTATACCGGTTGGTTTTGAAAATCTATTTTGACCACCAGTTGGCGCCGGCAACCTAGAATGAGCGTTTTACTCCTGAATCAGAGTCCTCGAAAACAAATCTCACTTGTTTGACTTTCTTCCTGGAATCACCATAGATCACCTGGTGGTTGAGCTTATATCATGAAATCGGCTTAACTGCCATATTCATTATCACAGAGCGCTGAGGGCTAGATGTAAATTGAAAATGTGTCAAAAACCTCATTACAGCAGCATTTAAAACCTGTGTAGTTATATTCATCTGCTGCCTGGACTCTAACAAGGTGATAACATCAATAGGGTCAGGTAAGGGGTCTTTCTTAACAACAAGAGGAACAGTGTCAGGAAGGTTCCTATACATATTGGATATTTCTTTAGGTATTTATTTCGGTATTGCTCCTAAATCCCTCGGTGGCAAATTATCAGGAAGTGCTCTAGAGCTCCAAGCATCCGCAACTTGACTTTTGTTTTGGATGTTCCGCAAATGTTCGTATCTGAGAACGTCAGAAGCTGCAGCACCCTGTTGGATCTCCGGCTCAGTGGCCTGTTCCCTTAGGGTCTGTTCATTTTGAATCTCAGCTACAGTTTCTTGCTTCTCCGAACTGATACTCTGTGGCATGTTACTAGTTTGTAAAGAATCCCTAGGGCTTTTAGTTCTGCAATGAACTGCACCTTCTTAAGATCAAAACGTATAGACTTAAGCAACTTGTTGTCTGCCCCGTAGGATTCCAGAAACTGCTCTTTTTGTGAATGTAGGAAAAACACTGATGCTGCGTGTTCTCAAACAGAATGTTGAAACGGGCTCCTCTGTAGGACTTGGGTGGTACTGTTCTCATGTTGTTTTGTCCCAGAAAGTTTTTGACAAAAACCTTATAGGGCCCTTGACAGCCGATATGTTCATCCCCGCCAGATCCCTCGCCAAATGCTTTGGAGGCGATGCGAACAAGCCTACACGTACCTGGATCATTGTCTTTGTAATTCGGATAAAAACTTGGAATAGTATTATCAAATATCACACTTTCTGCTTCTTTCATACATAGCTTGATGATTCTGCAAAATTTACCAAAGAATGCAATCCGCAAAAGAAGTTGTTTTTTTTATTTCTGTTGCTGCCCTATCAGAAAGAGTGGCAACAATATGACAGATGATCTGCCTGGATGTCTCATTGTTATTGACTTAGCTCACATTATCCAAATCTGTGAGAATTTCTTTGAACACACTTAGTGTGTTGCTGGTAGATGTGGTCTCTATATCCCTCAGGCCTAAGACCCCGAGGCTGCCTTGTGAGTCAGATGCTTCATAATTGGAAAACCCATATATGGTGAGCCAAATTTTGATGTTTTATCTGTGAGAAGAACAATGCTGCTATCATCTACAAATACCTCACTAAGTTGTTTTGCGCCAAGTGCAACCGTTGAATGCTCATATCTAACACAGACGATCGACCTGGCAGTTTGTTTGCTTTTCGATTTGCTAATTTTAACATGGCAGATATAACTTGGGGAACTTTTTAAGCACTTACATTATTTTGCAATAGCTCATAAACACACTGTTTCAATTCATTGTGTATGTCTTACTGTGCTCATTAAAGAGTATATCAACTGTCCTTGCAGTTGGTTCTGGTCATTTAGTCATTCCTATAAATAGTCAACACTCAACATTCATTGTTTTCTTTTTGGTGTTTAAGTATTTGCTGTTCAAGATGATGAAGGCTCATTTTTATGTCATTACAACATTGACCAGTCACATTCTTTTCTAATTTTTTTCAAAGCATAATTTTCCCTAGCAGCAGTCCTTTTCAAAACCGTTTTACTTTCAGTAATTTTCTCTGTAGCTTTGTGCAATGTTTCAGAAAGTTCTGTCTTACTTTGCTCAAGAGCATGGACATTTGTCTCAACTGTCTTTTGAACTAATTTTCCGCTTTTTTCTTTGCATTTCTATGACTGTTAATATAGGATCTAAAGCGGTACTCCTGCTTTCAGCCTATGATCAACTTTGTTGTTTAATATGCTTAATGTTTAATGTTTTTCGTCTTGATATGCGCCCTTGTGGCTATACCGTTTCTTGTTTGATGGTGTTTGGTGCGGTGTCATTTCGTGTCTGGCTCTCCCTCTTTGACTATTTTTCCGAATATGCACAATTACTTTTGGTCCTCTTTTATTTATATCACTTTTTGGGAAAATATATGGGTCTAACAGGAAAAGTTGTAACTTTTGAATCACCACATAGCTTACTTTTTGAGTTTTTCAGTCTATTTATTTAATAAACTAGTTAATCAGTTGACTTTTCATTAGTTTTCAATGACGGCTGAGTATCACACAAAGAATTCTTTTCAATCAACACACTTTTTCTTCCCATTACGTTTGTAGTCATACACTTCTTTATTTGATAGTAGACTTGTTGATACCATCTTTTAAACTACAATTTCTTATTGGATAAGATAGTCTGGCAATCAGATTCAAAATTATTTTCTTTACTGATAACTATAACTGACTTGGACAAAGAGTTGTCAGAACACACATCATAGTCTAGCATGCTAAAAAGGTATTGTGTTTGGCATGTTGAAGCTTGAATAGGACCACCACTTTCAGTTGGCTGTGTGTCTCTATTAAAACTATGTTGTCATCATCGACAAAGGTGTTGTCCAGAAAGAAGGAGTGACACTCGGAAAGTTTCCCCGTCACAACTTTGTTGAATATCTTTTTGGCCTTGCCTACACAGCCTATAAAGTCTTTGGTTTGAGTTTCTTTATCCTGATGACTATCCTACAAGCGACAATACAATACTACAAGTTTTTGTACCATACTCTACACGAGTAAATCATTTTAACCCTTTATTCCATAAATACGCCTTTCTACGCCTATGCAAACAGATTAGACCAAGATCAAACGACTCCTATAGGAGCCGTCTGATCAGGGTCTGGTCTGTTTGGCTAGGATATAATATAGATATGATTATATAGTTTCTGCCTAAGTTAAAATTCCTGTGTCCATGTGCTATAAGAACAAATTAATGTAATCAATATTCGTAATGTTATTATTTCTTACATGAATATTTCATGGAGGAAAGAGTTACAAACAAGCGATGTACATAATATTTATGTAGCCATTCCATATATTCCTAATATTACTTACCCGATAACAATCAATATCCCAGCTCTCATATCAATATCAAAATTTTCACTTAATAATTACTGAAATGGGAGCATGTTTAGAATCTGTCCGCACCTTTTTTAGCATTTTATACCACTAGCCCGAACCTTCATTCGAACTCGATGTAACTCTAATCTGAACCAATTACATGTACCACTAAACCATACAAAGTAGCTTACAACACAATATTAATGTTTGCAACACACATCCATGAAAAAAGACAGTCCACAAGTAGTAAATTTATTATTACCCTTTTTGGCTAAAAGTGCCATAACAATACACCTGAGCATTCTTTATCAAGCCATTTACTTATTCTTGCATTTTCGGTGTTTCACGAAACAAAGATATAGGAGCTGTCTGATCCGAGTCTGTTTTGTTTGCCAATATAATTTCATTAATTTATCACATCCTACATTTTAGACTGAAATTACGAGCTGTGTTTCAATATGAAGATTGTGTCCATCAATACACTTGTGTGCTAAAAATATAAATACTGAAGAGGAAAAAGGTTAAAGTACAACATATATAAACAACCTCATCAGACGTCTAATATCAAATATTTGACCATTTGCTTACCTCTTCTGAATGAGATTCAGTTTAGGTACCTGAGTGCTCCGGTCCGAAAGGCTGGTGGAATCCGACTCGGACAATGATCTTTTAGTCCCTCTTCTCGGAAACACAGGACTGGGCTGGAAGTAGATGCTTATTTTTTTCGTTAAAATATATATTTTGGTGGAGTCCGGATGATAAAATGTGGTTCTACAATATTTGTCTATAATTTTTGACTGTATAATTATGGACTTGTTCACTTATTCATTTTTATGGCATTTTCAAAAGAACTTGACCACTGAGCATAGAAAGAACAAGAATGTTCGGAGGAACACACGTGTCACCTGCTCGCAGCCGACACAAAAACTGTTAATATGCTGGAGTGCAAAAATCATAACAAAGGGGAATGACTCAAACAGTATTGCATTCAGAGTGATGGACCTTAGTTACAACATGTGACATTCTGCTCTATAATGATAAGTTTAGAAATGACTGCCAAACACAGAAAGCTTGACGGACAGACACATAGGCACAGGCAGACGGACAGACATACAGACGATGGAAATGTGCTCCCTAAGTGGTACACTGCCTCTCGGCAGATAACACAAAAACAAGGGCATGTCTTATTGATATACAATACAAATCAAGTCACCCACCTGAAAAAAACCTCACCTCCCACCATTTATAGGCATCCATAGTTAACAATTAATAATAGAATAATATAAATGCTATAATAAGTAGCATTTCTTCAAATTTCTCGATACAAAGTTGGTAAAATCGGAGATGTATTGCATCTTCTTTTTCCTTTTTATCCATTTCATGTTTTCTTTTTCATCAGTTCACTTGTTACTTGCTGTGTCTTTTGCTCATCAATGTACATATGGTAATGGCAGCTCGGAAAACTTCATTTATGATAATGGTTGATGTCTGCCTACATTATGTTATACCGAGCTGATATAGGAACATTTCACAGTAAATGTCATTGTCGAATTATCAAGAGGTTTTTATTTCAGACAAGATGTCGAAATAGTTTTTTATTTTTTTCTCATCATTTTTACAGAATTATATAATAGAAACAATAGATCGACTAGAATTTCTCATTGTACTAAGTTATTTCTATCACATGTCAAAATCAAGATGGCGGTGCCCATTTGCATCTATTGTCGAATTATCAAGAGGCTTTTATTTCAGACAAGATGTCGAAATAGTTTTTTAATTTGTTTCTCATCATTTTACAGAATTATATAACAGAAACAATAAGTCGACTAGAATTTCTCGCTGTAAAAAGTTATTATACCCCCCTTTTGAAAAAATGGGGGTATATTGCTTTGCACATTTCGGTCGGTCGGTCGGGAGGTCGGTCGGTAGATCAAAGGTTTCCGAATGATAACTAATAAACGACCTGGCATAGAATCTTCAAACATGCTGTGGTGGTTGGTCAAGACCACTAGATGACCCCTATTGTTTTTGAGGTCACTATGCCAAAGGTCAAGGTCACCATGATCTTAACTGGTGAAATGGTTTCCGATCAATAACTGCTCAAAGGTTTGGCTTAGGATCTTCAAACTTGCTGTGGTGGATGGTCATGACCACTAGTTGGGCCAAATTTTGAGGTCACTAGGTCAAAGGTCAAGGTCACCATGACATTAACTGGTGAAATGGTTTCCAATCAATAACTGCTCAAGGGTTTTAGCTTTGGATTTTTAAACTTGACCGTAACTTGTGAAATGTTTTCAGATCAATAAATGATCAGTGGTTTGGCTAGGATCTTCAAAGTTGCTGTGTGGATTAGTCATGACCACTTGATGACCTCCATAGTTGAGGTCACTAGATCAAAGTCAGGGGGTCTGGGGTATACATGTTTTACAAACATCTCTTGTTTTGAAAATATATGTAGTCATTTTCAGCTTCTAATTATGACATAGTCTTATTATTTTGGCAGTGGACGTCGAAAGAAACCCAATCCCTTTTCCCGATATCTCTCTGTTTAACTGGAATCCTCAGAGTATTAGAAATAAAAAGGAATATTTTGCAGACGTCGCGGAAGAATACAATATAATATGCCCTACTGAAACTCACTCAGATAATAATATAAACACAGAAGATGTTTTACTAGATAACTTTTGTTCTTCTTTCAGGAAAGACAGAAACTTTGCCAGTCGGGGGATTTAATTTACTGCTCTGACACTTTGTTTTGTACGAGACGCAATTGCCATTAGAGGAAACAATATGGCTTGAAGTTAAACTTAATGGTATAACTTTAATAATGTGTACTGTGTACAGATCCCCGAGTG
Source organism: Azorinus chamasolen (assembly GCA_963576725.1). NCBI lineage: Eukaryota > Metazoa > Mollusca > Bivalvia > Cardiida > Solecurtidae > Azorinus > Azorinus chamasolen. The sequence continues at coordinate 8,761,996 of OY755244.1, forward strand.
CAAGTGCTATATTTATATAAATAGTCTGTTGATAAAGCAAGTGGGACATCGAATCATATACTCATAAATGTTGATATGCTTTCTGATTTTGGTAGACATCCGTTTAATGATTTAACTGTTCAATTTGGTCTGTCCAATATTATAAATGAACCAACTCGTATTGATGTTGCTAGTAGCACACTGTTAGATAAAAGTACATAAATGAGTCATGCAGGAAACACCACATACAGAACAAACAGTCGCCCGAACAGCATCACAAGGAAACAGCAAATGTACATAACTATAAAAACAACAAGAGACGCACAAGAGACAAAACAAACACACAATAGGGGGAAGATGGAAGCACCGCCTTGGAACGGTCAGTGACAAAAGTCACTGGGGGTTAAACCGGTTTCTGGGCGCCCAAACTCACACTTATTCCATCCCCACCCTAAAAGACAAACAGTGTAAATAAACGTATCCAACCGGTTTACCCCCCCCCCCGTGACATATGTCACTGACCGTTCCAATGCAGTACTTCCATCTTCCCCCTTATTGTTTGTTATGTCTGTGCGTATTTGTGTCTTTTTTATACATGTACATTTGCTATTTTTAGTCGTGGTGCTGTTTGGGCGGCTATGTGTTTTGTATGCGGTGTTTCCTGCATGACTGATACATGTACTTTTAATAAGTGAGCGTTGCTCATATACTAGTGCCTACGTTGTTGAAGTTGATAGAGCAGAGAGTGATCATAATGCCTCTGTTTGTCATCTTAATGTGGGAGTGGTGGTCCAGTGGTAGGACGTTAGACTTGGGATCGAAGGGTCCCCGGCTCGAATCCTGTCAGAATTTTTCTGAGCAAAAAATGCATCCAACGTTTGCTCCTCTCCACCCAGGTGTAAAAATGGGTACCTGTGAGGGAAATAAGCCAATGTACCATGGCTGCCTTGAGCGCCGAGTGTTAATGGCCGTCTTATAACCCAGTGATCAGGGACTATAAACCTCACCTTTACCTTTACTGTACCTGCCAAATTATACAAATCGTACAAGAGAAATGTCTGGATATACAAAAATGGTGACTTTAATAAATTCAATAATTTAATATCAGACTTTGACTGGGCAACGTACTTAGAAAATTCCGATATTAATGAAGTACATGTGTATGTGTTAATTTACTGATACATATCTTTCAATGACTAAACAATGTATTCCTTTAAAAGAAATAACTATCAGAACAAATGACAAAACCTTGGATGAATAGTGACATTAGACGAGAAATTCGAATTAGAAATAGACTACATGATAAATATAAATCTATTCAAAACTTAACAGACCTAAACAAATTTAAAACGCAAAGAAATAAGGTTAATAATATGAAAAAATATGCAACAATTCCGCCACTTTTGGTTCTCAATTCTGGATCAGTAATAACGGATGACCCTAAAAAGGCAGAATTCTTCAATAAGTACTAGGAAAATAGGAATTTATTTGAACATCTTGTTTTCAAGTATACGTATAAAAGTACAAAAATGAGTCATGCAGGAAACACCACATACAGAACAAACACACGTCCGAACAGCAACACAAGGAAAAAGCAAATGTACATAACTAGAAAAAACAACAAGAGACGCACAAAGACAAAACAAACATACAATAGGGGGAAGATGGAAGTACCGCCTTGGAACGGTCAGTGACAAGTCACTGGGGGGTTAAACCGGTTTATGTGCGCCCAACCTCACTCTTATTCTATCCCCGCCCTAAAAGACAGTGTAAATAAACGTATCCCCTCTCCGACTAATCTACAACAACCGCGACGGCAAAAACAATGGTAAAGTGCATGTATAACGAAAAAAAACAATTGAACATACTGTATCCACCTATCGCTAGTGTACTCTGTGATTGAGCTGCAAACAGAGTAACTGTAGAAAAGTAATAAAGGGTACGACAAAAATGAAATAGTACAGATATCCGTCGTTCTCCTTCCATTTCTGGATTTAAGAGGTCGCCTTCATAGAGTACTAAACCTTTCTTGTCGGCGTACATGCAAAGAGGCCAGCGTGATTGCCAACTGTAAAAGGGTTCACAACCAAACATTCAGTATGTTGTAGTACTACAGGATCATATCCCTTTTTAATGAATTGTTTAACACATTTGATGAACAAAGTGAGAAAATGGGTATGTCCAATAATTTTACGAAGTTTGTAAATCACATCACCATAAAATTCAGGATGTGAAATTTTGTTTTAGAACATGTTTCCTATCAATACCAGTCGGAGTTTCTTCCTAATGACTCAACTGTACGATTCTATTTGTAATTCTTTAGAACAAAACTAACACTCTTTTGTGATATTGTGCGATATTTCCAAAGCATTTGACAGGGTCTGGCATAGAGGTCTTATAAATTTTTTTAATGGATATGGTTTCACTGGAACGTTATTGCAATGGATAGTGAATTACTTTTTCAATCGAGAACAACAGGTATTAATAACAAAAAATCAGACCGGCCGCGTGGTGCCGTACGGAAGGTCGTGGGTTCGATCCCCGGCCGCGACAGACCAAAAGTCGTTAAAAGTTGGTATTAGTAGCTCCCTTGTCTACGCTCGACAATAAAGGTGTAGTTCTAGGTTTTAGTAAATTAAATGCTGGTGTCCACCAGGGATATGTATTTGGTCCTCTCCTTTTTCTTTTTTACATAAATGATATTGCAGATTCCTTGGAGACCCTAGACGTCTATTCGCGGATGAAAACTAATGTGTTATTCATATCGAAATCAGCTGAGTAACTCTTCCGATTTAAGCTTAATTTTCGATGACAACTTACTCGAACCTTTTTCTTCTCATAGACATTTAGGAGTAAATCTATCTTCTGATTGTTAATGGTCTTCCCATAGAGATAGCATATATCAACCAAGTATAAAAGAGATCTCTGTGTTAAGAAAACTTAAAATAAATTCTAAATCTTCGAACATTATAAAAACAATCCAAATGTTTTATTCTGCCAGTATTAGAATACACATCAGAATTATGGGATGTATGCTCTCAGTTTGATAAGAACGACTAGAAAGCATACAATTAGAAGCAGCGAGAATAGCATGTGGGTTACCGATTTTTTGAAAGCAAGAGCTTATTTATAGAGAAGCAGAACTCGATACTTAGAATATTGAAGAGAGAAAATGAAACTAATGCATAACCATTTCGTTCCACACTATCTTAGCAATATCGTACCTCCTCTTGTAAATGAAATATCTAACTATACGCTAAGAAACAATAATGATTATACTATTCCAAATACACGCCTGCGTTCTTTTTAACGTGCATTTATACTGTCGACTACACACAGTTGGGATTCCTTAAATCATGATATTAAAAACAAAAATACCGAACGTCTTTTAAGACCGCACTAGGAACTAATATACATAAATTACCGGCTTTTTATCAATATGGAAAACGTAAGAACAAAATCCTACATACCTGGCTAAGACACCAATGTAGCTCTTTAAACTGCGGTTTATTTCGTTGTAATATAGTTGCAGATCCATACTGTAGATGCGGAAGTCCTTGATAGTACATTCGGGATACCATGAGATTCTCAGCTAACACTCGGCAATGTTATTTAGTAAATGTAGTTATGCGGGTTGTTTTAGTTTAACCGGCGGCACCTTATGATCGATATTTTTCATACAGTTGTACTTCAAGGAACAATATGCATTATAGTTAACGAGTATCATCAACAATTCGGTTGTGTCACCGATTATTCTTTAAGCAAAATACGTACTTCATTTCCTACTTTATTATGCTACGCCATAGCTTTGTATATATCATGGGAAAGGGCCAATGATAATGTTGTGAAACCAATCCCTTTGCACATGTTACTATGCAAATAAATATGTTTAAACAACTACAGAAATCACCACATAAATCACACTAAAGTGAATAGGGCCAATTAAAGTTCTGAAAACAAGGCAGTCTCTAGAGTACTAAACAAGTTCCTACACAAAGTAAACAAAAATGACTCGACACAGGCCAAAATTCAAAGGGTAAAGGGTAATGAAACCTATTTCATAAATTAAATTGTCATAAGCAAAACAATCGCTTATTTCCACGAAATACGATGCAGGAATAGAGTACTGCATTATCGCCAAGTGAAATGAGCAATTAGAAATATTAACTTATAATATTTGCCGTTGCAAATAAGACAAAATATTCCCAACATACAATAACATTGTTTGCATAAAATGACAAATGGCGTAAATACAAGCACAGAAAACCTGCGAGAATGTCACTGCAGAAATGCGAGAGAAAATCAAAGTACTGACAGTACTGAAGGTTTCGGACATAATATATATCATATTGATTTTTTGCTGTGGATTTTTCTGAAAACCATGTCAGTAGTTTGGAAGACATTTAAAGAATTGTTTTATGAACATGTCACATACAGGGCGATTCCAATAGCTCATCTTGCCACTTTGTGCCAATAGAGCCAAAATTGATAGTTTATGTAGTAAAGAGCCATCACTCCGTTATTTGAAAGTAAGGGTCAAGTCAAGTCGTGCTTAGCATAATAGAATTAATGATTTCACCATTATCGTTGAATGAGAACACTGTAGGTCTAGACTGGACCCCGGATGATTCTGACCATTACTTGGTCAGTACCAAACACATGCAAGAAATGTCTGATTTATAAAAACCCTAATTTCCTTAACCCTTTCCCTGTTCTATGTTTATTCCAAATTTCAATACATACTGAATATTTATGGACAAAATAGTTACAATGAAATATGAAAAGTGGCAATTAGTAGCCATTTAAGAAAGTAAAGAAAAAAAGAAAGAAAGAGTAGCCTATATATATAAGTGTGTAGTCAAAAGGGGCATTTAACTCAGAATCCGACAACAATATATCGGACTTTTGTAAATACCACAGGAAGGGTATGGAACTTTCAGAATCCGACGACCTTATGTCGGACTTCTGTTGTAAAAAGACACCATGCTGTTTGAACAAAGGCGTTTGGATTGACAGTAGGTCATTGGTAAAATCTATTCATTTTATACTTGGAGATTTCATGAAAAAAATGGGTCTGTATAATTTGCATATTAAGTATGTACGTTCACTAGTCGTTGTTGCTTTTCACACCTTTGTAGCGTTTAAATAGAACCATGTAACAATTATATATTGGGACCCAAGCGGTGGCCGAGGGGAAAGAACTGCGTCTATGAATCTCTAAATCCTTGGTTCGAATCCCGTCACAACCAAACGCAAGTAGAAAAAGATTCTAATATTTTGTATTCTTTATCTTTTTTGATATTCTTTTCTCTAAATACATTTTAAAGCAAACAAAATAGAAAACATAAGCATGCCTCTTGAAACCTGTTATGGACTTTTTTAAAGCATTATGCTATATTAACATACAGTCCTGGTGTCAATAGTATGCATTTCGATGAAACGTAGAGGCAGGATCCAGACTTTGTGCTAGGACAACTATGAATTCGAAAGTACCATGTTCAATTTAAAATTGTCACCTGCTCATTATTTTGTGTATTGCATATATAATTATTTAGATTCAATTAGTCTATGCTTTGCATAGTTTTATTTTTAAAGTTGTCAAACATCTAGGATCCTGATCACAGACCGACACTAACATTGTACAACTGGCAATTAGGTCCCGATAACCTGCATAATATTTGAAAACTTAGTTTGTTTCAAAAGGAATTACTGCACAGTTAAAACTGACTATAAAAAATCCCTGAGAATTTGAACAATAATTACATCAACAAAAACAATAGTTTAAAAAAGTACATGTATATAGACACAGAGCGCAAATGGAACGATTCCATGTAAGAAACTTGATTCCTGTTCTATGTTTATTCTAAATTTCAATACCTACTGAATATTCATGAACAAAGTAGTTATAATGAAACATGAAAAGTGGAAATCAGTAACCATTTAAGAAAGTAAAGAAAAAGATCTTTCAAATTCCATTAGCCAACAGAGCAGACCCTGATCAGACGACTTCTATAGGAGTAATCAGATCTGGGTCTACTCTGTTTACAAACGCGTGAAAAACATTTATATGAAGGAAAGGGTTAAGTGTTCCAGCACACAGTCTCTCCTCTCTACCAGTTTGTACAGCTGAATAAGTCAGTTTGGAAACATCTTTGCAACTTTAGATTAAACAGACATGGTAGCAAATAGTGAAAACCCTTCAAACGGGCCCATTAAGGAGGTGTTTGATCTGGGTCTGCACTATTTGCATAAGTGTGTTTGTCAAAATACCCAGGGTAATTAGGGTATCACTTGTAAATCTCTGAAATACATTCAAAAGTATAGATTTGTCACCTTTTACAATACAGTAAAACCCCTCTTAACCCGACTTCTAGTAGATAAGAATTTAGAAACTTTTTAGGCAGCTGGCTGCTTAATGCAGGGTGAAAGTCATGCCGAGGAGCTTTTTGCATGATTTTCATCTTGTATTAAGCTGCCATCTGTCTCCAAGACTGATATTTATACTGAATTTAAAGTCAGGTTTAGAGGGGTTTTACCGTACATGTATTTTTGAAATTCTATTTCTTTCAAACCAGATCTTAGCAACAACGTCGCACGACCATTGATTAAATTCATCAGGAAACATTGTAATGTCGCAATGGAATCGAATTTCTGCATTTGAATTTTGATCTACCCTAGAAATAGTACCATTGATGTTCGATATCTCATAGTAGTTCACAAAATGTTGAAAGTGTATCGAAATATCAACCGTGGCTGTAATAATCAAATAATTCTTTTCGGTTATGTGTCCATTTCATGTACTTCTCTATGAGCCTTCTTACCTGGGTCTCCTCTGTTTGCAAAGGGCATAAGTGACTAGGCAAAAGGGACATTTAACTCAGAATCCGACAATTATATATCGGACTTTTGTAAATACCACAGGAAGGGTATGGAACTTTCAGAATCCGACGACCTTATGTCGGACATCTGTTGTAAAAAGACACCATGCTGTTTGAACAAAGGCGTTTGGATTGACAGTAGGTCATTGGTAAAATCTATTCATTTTATACTTGGAGATTTCATGAAAAATGGGTCTGTATAATTTGCATATTAAGTATGTACGTTCACTAGTCGTTGTTGCTTTTCACACCTTTGTAGCGTTTAAATAGAACCATGTAACAATTATATATTGGGACCCAAGCGGTGGCCGAGGGGAAAGAACTGCGTCTATGAATCTCTAGGTCCTTGGTTCGAATCACCTCAAAACCAAAAAAGATTCTAATATATTGTTTATTCTTTATCTTTTTTGATATTCTTTTCTCTAAATACATTTTAAAGCAAACAAACTAGAAAACATAAGCATGCCTCTTGAAACTTGTTATGGACTTTTTTAAAGCATTATGCTATATTAACATACAGTCCTGGTGTCAATAGTATGCATTTCGATGAAACGTAGAGGCATGATCCAGACTTTGTGCTAGGACAACTATGAATTCGAAAGTACCATGTTCAATTTAAAATTGTCACCTGCTCATTATTTTGTGTATTGCATATATAATTATTTAGATTCAATTAGTCTATGCTTTGCATAGTTTTATTTTAAAATTGTCAAACATCTAGGATCCTAATCACAAACCGACACACACAATGTACAACTGGCAATTAGGTCACGATAACCTGCATAGTATTTGAAAACTTAGTTTGTTTCAAAAGGAATTACTGCACAGTTCAAACTGACTATAAAAAATCCCTGAGAATTTGAACAATAATTACATCAACAAAAACAATAGTTTAAAAATGTACATGTATATAGACACAGAGCGCAAATGGAACGGAGCCATGTAAGAAACTTGATTCCTGTTCTATGTTCATTCCAAATTTCAATACCTACTGAATATTCATGAACAAAGTAGTTATAATGAAAAATGAAAAGTGAAAATAATTAGCCATTTAAGAAAGTAAAGAAAAAGATCTTTCAAATTCCATTAGCCAACAGAGCAGACCCTGATCAGACGACTTCTATAGGAGTAATCAGATCTGGGTCTACTCTGTTTACAAACGCGTGGAAAACATTTATATGAAGGAAAGGGTTAAGTGTTCTAGCACCCAGTCTCTCCGTTCTACCAGTTTGTACAGCTGAATAAGTCAGTTTGGAAACATCTTTGCAACTTTAGATTAAACAGACATGGTAGCAAATAGTGAAAACCCTTCAAACGGGCCCATTAAGGAGGTGTTTGATCTGAGTCTGCACTATTTGCATAAGTGTGTTTGTCAAAATACCCAGGGTAATTAGGGTATCACTTGTAAATCTCTGAAATACTTTCAAAAGTATAGATGTGTCACCTTTTACAATACAGTAAAACCCATCTTAACCCGACTTCTAGTAGATAAGAATTTAGAAACTTTTTAGGCAGGTGGCTGCTTAATGCAGGGTGAAAGTCATGCCGAGGAGCTTTCTGCATTATTTTCAGCCTGTATTAAGCTGCCATCTGTCTCCAAGACTGATATTTATACTGAATTTAAAGTCTGGTTTAGAGGGTTTTTACCGTACATGTATTTTTGAAATTCTATTTCTTTCAAACCAGATCTTAGCAACAACGTCGCACGACCATTGATTAAATTCATCAGGAAACATTGTAATGTCGCAATGGAATCGAATTTCTGCATTTGAATTTTGATCTACCCTAGGAATAGTACCATTGATGTTCGATATTTCATAGTAGTTCACAAAATGTTGAAAGTGTACCGAAATATCAACCGTGGATGTAATAATCAAATAATTCTTTTCGGTTATGTTTCCATTTCATGTTCTTCTCTATGAGCCTTCTTACCTGGGTCTCCTCTGTTTGCAAAGGGCATAAGTGACTAAGCAAAAGGGCATTTAACTCAGAATCCGACAATTATATATCGGACTTTTGTAAATACCAAAGGAAGGGTATGGAACTTTCAGAATCCGACGACCTTATGTCGGACTTCTGTTGTAAAAAGACACCATGCTGTTTGAACAAAGGCGTTTGGATTGACAGTAGGTCATTGGTAAAATCTATTCATTTTATACTTGGAGATTTCATGAAAATGGGTCTGTATAATTTGCATATTAAGTATGTACGTTCACTAGTCGTTGTTGCTTTTCACACCTTTGTAGCGTTTAAATAGAACCATGTAACAATTATATATTGGGACCCAAGCGGTGGCCGAGGGGAAAGAACTGCGTCTATGAATCTCTAGGTCCTTGGTTCGAATCACCTCAAAACCAAAAAAGATTCTAATATTTGTTTTTTATTCTTTATCTTTTTTGATATTCTTTTCTCTAAATACATTTTAAAGTAAAATAACTAGAAAACATAAGCATGCCTCTTGAAACTTGTTATGGACTTTTTAAAGCATTATGCTATATTAACATACAGTCCTGGTGTCAATAGCATGCATTTCGATGAAACGTAGAGGCATGATCCAGACTTTGTGCTAGGACAACTATGAATTCGAAAGTACCATGTTCAATTTAAAATTGTCACCTGCTCATTATTTTGTGTATTGCATATATAATTATTTAGATTCAATTAGTCTATGCTTTGCATGGTTTTATTTTAAAATTGTCAAACATCTAGGATCCTGATCACAAACCGACACACACAATGTACAACTGGCAATTAGGTCACGATAACCTGCATAATATTTGAAAACTTAGTTTGTTTCAAAAGGAATTACTGCACAGTTCAATCTGACTATAAAAAATCCCTGAGAATTTGAACAATAATTACATCAACAAAAACAATAGTTTAAAAAAGTACATGTATATATAGACACAGCGCGCAAATGGAACGGATCCATGTAAGAAACTTGATTCCTGTTCTATGTTTATTCCAAATTTCAATACCTACTGAATAGTCATGAACAAAGTAGTTATAATGAAACATGAAAAGTGGAAATTATTAGCCATTTAAGAAAGTAAAGAAAAATATCTTTCAAATTCCATTAGCCAACAGAGCAGACCCTGATCAGACGACTTCTATAGGAGTAATCAGATCTGGGTCTACTCTGTTTACAAACGCGTGAAAAACATTTATATGAAGGAAAGGGTTAAGTGTTCTAGCACCCAGTCTCTCCTCTCTACCAGTTTGTACAGCTGAATAAGTCAGTTTGGAAACATCTTTGCAACTTTAGATTAAACAGACATGGTAGCAAATAGTGAAAACCCTTCAAACGGGCCATTAAGGAGGTGTTTGATCTGAGTCTGCACTATTTGCATAAGTGTTTTTGTCAAAATACCCAGAGTAATTAGGGTATCACTTGTAAATCTCTGAAATACATTCAACAATATAGATTTGTCACCTTTTACAATACAGTAAAACCCATCTTAACCCGACTTCTAGTAGATAAGAATTTAGAAACTTTTTAGGCAGGTGGCTGCTTAATGCAGGGTGAAAGTCATGCCGAGGAGCTTTCTGCATTATTTTCAGCCTGTATTAAGCTGCCATCTGTCTCCAAGACTGATATTTATACTGAATTTAAAGTCTGGTTTAGAGGGGTTTTACCGTACATGTATTTTTGAAATTCTATTTCTTTCAAACCAGATCTTAGCAACAACGTCGAACGACCATTGATTAAATTCACCAGGAAACATTGTAATGTCGCAATGGAATCGAATTTCTGCATTTGAATTTTAATCTACCCTAGAAATAGTACCATTGATGTTCGATATCTCATAGTAGTTCACAAAATGTTGAAAGTGTATCGAAATATCAATCGTGGCTGTAATACTCAAATAATTCTTTTCGGTTATGTGTCCATTTCATGTATTTCTCTATGAGCCTTCTTACCTGGGTCTCCTCTGTTTGCAAAGGGCATATGTGACTAGGCAAAATAGCATTTAACTCAGAATCCGACAATCATATATCGGACTTTTGTAAATACCACAGGAAGGGTATGGGACTTTCAGAATCCTACGACCTTATGTCGGACTTCTGTTGTAAAAAGACACCATGCTGTTTGAACAAAGGCGTTTGGATTGACAGTAGGTCATTGGTAAAATCTATTCATTTTATACTTGGAGATTTCGTGAAAAATGGGTCTGTAAAATTTGCATATTAAGTATGTACGTTCACTAGTCGTTGTTGTTTTTCACACCTTTGTAGCGTTTAAATCTCTAGGTCCTTGGTTCGAATCCCGTCAAAAACACGGATCCATGTAAGAAACTTGATTCCTGTTCTAAAAGCACTGTATACCTTATTAGTAAATTGTAATAGAATGCCTTTAAAGCCTAAAACACTTTGTCAATTATTTGACTCATTTGTTGGTTCTATTTTGAACTATTCTTCCGAAATTTGGGGTTTTACCAAATCAAAAGATATTGAGAGGGTTCATCTTAAGTTCCTTAAACGTATTTTGAAGCTCCCCATCAATTCAAGCACTATGTGTGTATATGGGGAACTGTGTCGTTACCCTCTTTATATAACGCGCTTTTATAGAATTATAAAATATTGGTGCAAGGTAACCCAAACAGATAATATAATTTTAAACAGAGTGTATAATTTGGCAGTAGAGGACTTTGAACGGGGTAAAAAAAATTGGGTTTGGCAGGTTAAACATTTGCTTGATATGTATGGTTTTTCAGATATTTTCTATAACTTGAATCCAGACGCAGTTAAAACATTCATTGTGGTATTCAAACAACGTATGGTTGGTTGTTTTGTTCAGGAATGGTACGAAGCAGTACAAAATAGCCCTATTTTAGAAGAGTATAAGCACTTCAAACCCAACTTTTCATATGAACCGTATTTAGATGTTGTACCGCATGACCTAAGACTGTACATTACGAAGCTAAGATTATCAGCACATTCTCTAAGAATACAAACTGGGCGTTATGGTATAAATAGAATTCCGAGAAATGAACGAATTTGCAATTTTTGCAATCGTTCGGAAATAGAAGATATTTATCACTTTATTTGTATTTGTCCAATATATAGTGAGATCAGGAACAGATATTTAGATAAATTCTACTTTGAAAGGCCATCGATGTTTAAATTATGCCAAATGTTTATAAGTCATGATAAGAAAAGTTTAATTAATTTAGCTTCGTATATTAAGGATGCATTTAGCCTAAGAAACAGATGTATAAATATTATACAATAATGAATTAAACTTGGTTCTATGAGTCTAGTACAATATTGAGTGTACATATATTTGATTACATATGTATTTATTATATCATATTGTTGTTAAATATGTTATCAACTGTATATATTTCTTAAGTTAGTAGACTGCACGGTACATGATAGAAATGGCGCATGGGGTATAATCAGACGCTTTCTGTGTTAGGTTTTGGAGTGCATTAAGCAGCTTCTATTTGCATGACTTTTTATGGGTCTTCTATCAGATCCACGCTTAATGCAACATTGCTTGCTAGTTTTCTGCCTGAATAGTATTATGCACGTACTATTGATACACGCATTGAAGCACATAGCATAACGCTGTCCAATTCAAGTCCATATTGGAGCTTTATGTATGATTTTATCCTGCATTGTGCCGTTACATCTATGGATACATGTATAAGAGTATTTTGAATGTCTACTTGACACTTACTCGAATGTGGATTCTGATGACTTCATATAATTATTAATTGTTACATTTCTAAAATCTGTTGAATGATTGATGTCACTTCTAATGTTACACCGACAAGTTTTCAGCATTGATGTAAGGTGTAATCAAAAAACATGAATACGTTCTGATCCGTTTTGTCCTGTTTAAGAAATTCTACCAACATAATTTAATATAGAATTTGTTCCTTTGTGCCCTGTTTAAAACTTTTATCAGCATAATTTAATACAAAATTTGTTAAAAATTGTTCACTCTCCGAGCAAGAAAATTTCAACTTATGTGTAAAGTATTTGTATCTGCATATATTTGGTTACGCTAATTGTTTCACGTATCAATTTGTAGTTTAATTGTATGTATGACGATGTATCTTGTGTACAAGTCAAATAAAATAATTGTTCTGTTCTGTTCTGTTCTGTTCTATGTTTATTCCAATTTCAATACCTACTGAATATTCATGAACAAAATAATGGCTACTTATTTCCACTTTTCATGTTTCATTATATGAAATATGAAAAGTGGAAATGAGTAGCAATTTAAGAAAGGAAAGAAAAAGATCTTTAAACTCCCATTAGCCAACAGAGCATATCCTGATCGGACGACTCCTATAGGAGTAATCAGATCTTGGTCTACTCTGTTTACAAACGCGTGAAAAACATTTATATGATGGAAAGGTTTAGTGTTCTAGCATCTCTACCAGTTTGTACAGCTGAATAAGTCAGTTTGGAAACATTTTTGCAACTTTAGATAACAGCTTGCTTAATCCTTACAATGCTGAGTGATGTTTCGCTTGCAACAATTGACGTCAATTCTTCAATAAACTTTCTTTCATTTTATGCAAAAATATGATCAAAATGACAAACAGTTTGGATCCTGATGAGACGCAGAATTATGTGGCCTCTCACCTGGATCCAAACTGTTTGCATAGGTAATCACAGTTTCGCCGCTAGCGTGCAAAGAGTTAAGCGTATGACCTCTAGAGATTTTAGCATGATGTAACAGTTGCCCTGCACTACTGACCATCAGTGCGCTGTAACCTTTATACTGTAAAGAACGTACAGAACAGAAGAAGTCTATTTAACCCTTAATTTCCCCATATAAACTTGTTTTCATGCATCTGCAAATAGATTCGACCCAGATCAGACAGCTCGTTACCATAGATTCAGGGTCTGCTCTGTTGCTAATGGATCCACCTTCCATATTTCATTATAAATATTTTGTAAGATTCCGGAACCGGATTGTAAGCCAAGCACTGCACATGCGCGTATTCTCTTAGGGGGATTCCCGCTAGGTAGCGCTCGTGCAATAGGGTTTTCCGCCATAGTTTGAGTCGCAATCCATTTTATAAGGATTTCGGCAAAAGCCGAAACCCTAAAAACCGGTACAGATAACGAATGCTCGCAGCGCCAATATTGTAAAATTGGTAAGTTAACAAATTATAAAATAACTCACCAGAAGCGCCGTGACTGGCCGACTACTATACCAAGGGATGCATTTGGTATCGTTTCTATGACCGGGGTGAGGGACGTTTGCTTATTCCACTGAGCCTCCGGTCGGTGCATGCGCAGGGGCGATAGAATTCGCCCCCAGTCGAGACGAGGCCAGTCACAGTAAGGTAGCAGTAAAAAGAAGACTATCGAAATATTCGAATTGGACCCCGGTCAATTTCCTTAATTCTAGTCATTGTCATTGTTTGAAAGCTGTTTTAATGATAACAAGCAAAAAGACAGGAAGTTATGTGCCAAAAGTGAGTTTTGTGACTCGTTTTCAATAGACCAGCCCCAAAGGTCATGACCTCTCATAGTGTATAGCATGAAACGAGGGTAGAATGCGAAACTAATGGTATTGGCTAAATCCACCAAATTCACAGCGGAATTTTTGAATGAGTTAAGAAATCAATGAAATAGTGAAAAAACCTGGTTAACCCCATTGTCTCTATTGTTTATTTTAAAGCTTCCACGATGCTGTGTTTTGGAGCATAGCAATGTCATGGCAGTTTCAAATATTATGGTGAAAAGTAATGTTTGATGGGTTTTTGTCATGTGCTTTCGCGGCTCGGACACACAGAAAATTCACTCTTGGTACAGTGTGAAAGCGATTTGGATAATAATTCTTACAGTGTTTTACAATGCTTATGGACATATTTGTTCATCTAGGTCATAATCTTGTTTCAGAATCTGGATTGAATGCCAAGATGAGCAACAACTGTTCTACGTATTGTTCTGTCGGCGAAAAACAATCTACTATTGCCTGCCTCCTAAAACCCAATTTTACTACACATGACAGTTGAACAGCAAATGATACAGTACATGACTCGTGAAGTAGGAGTTAATTCATTTAATTTGACTTGGCAACACAAAACTGAATATGCCATGCATCATGCCATGAATCAGGCCTGTCATTGATACAGTTCAACAGCAAAAGATGAAAACTAGAGAGGTATCAGACCCGCTCTAAGAAGGTAAAATGCTAGACTAGCAATGATGAAATTCTTTTAACTACTATTATTTTCATTCTTTCTTCAAATTTTCCCATTATCTAGAATTGTAAATAAACCGTTTGCTTTACTTAAAACGCATTTAAAAAACAGAATGAAGCAATGAGAATACCTTCTATGTGGAGCCCGCTGCTAAGAGCAAAGTGAAAACGACAATTAATTGTTATTTAACCCTTTACCTGATAGAAGCGGCTTTTAGCGTGTTTGATTTATTCCTCCGCTGAAGAAAATAGTTCAAATTCATACAGTCATGAAAATATTGCATAATAAATATTTTCTATATCCTAGTAGGTGGTAGCTTAAAGCAGGCTGAAAGTAAAGCAGAATGCGCCTTAAGGCGCATTCTGCTTTACTTTCAACCTGCTTTAAGTGGTCATATGTCTTCAAAACTAGAAACAGGCTATTGGGTAAAGGGTTAACAAGAACAACTTTCCAAACGAGTGTCATGCATACTAACACGAACGGAACAATAAATTAACTGCTTCCATATTTCATTTTCACCGGCGCTCGGTTTAACCCTTTCCCTGTCCTTTGTTTATTTACAAATTTCAATACCTACTGAATATGTATGGACAAAATAATGAAATGTGAATGGAATATTGAAGTCATTTCTGAAAGTATAGATACAATCTATCAAATTCCATATCAAATAGAGCAGACCCTTATCAGGTCTGATCTGGGTCTACTCTGTTTACAAATGCGTGAAAACACGTTTATATGAGGGAAAGGGTTAAAGCAACATTTTTTCACTTTATTTCCTTTTCGACTGTTGGTTTACTATCACCATACTGTGTTTTCACTAATTTTATACAGCAAAGCCGTCTGATCAGGGTCTGCTCTGTTTACTTATGACATACTATAGATATGATTTTACAGTTTCTACCATCGCCAAATCTGCTATTATAAAAATAAATCTAATTGATATCCATGATGTCATTATTTCTCACATGAAGATTCATGGACGAAACAGTTTAAATGTACGTCTAATGAGTGGACAGGCAAAGACAACTATGCTTTACTTCAAACGATCTTGAGTTTACCGTTTTGGAAGGTAAGGGACAATCAATAATTGCTTAGCAAATGGAGTTTGCGAAAAGCTTGGAATAATAATTTCCCTGTTTTAGGTTTGTAGCTGGGTAAATATTTTGGTGAATCAGTTGATAGGCTTTACTGTGTGGCTTGGTCGCTCAGTCGGTAGAGTGTTGGCATGGTAAGCCACAAAGGCCCTAGGTTCGAGTCCAGTCGAGTCACAACTTTTTCACCATGTTACATTTGGCGCCCAACGTCAATAACCCGCAATTTGATTTATATGAAGATAATATGAATATTATATGAAGAAAATATGTAATAATAAGAAACCCGTGGAGTGTTCTTTGAGTAAGAATTCGGGACGAATTCTTGTGTAAGGGGGTGTGTGTAGCCGGGTAAAGATTGTGGTGAATCAGTTGGCAGGCTTTACTCTGTTGCTTGGTGGCTCCGTCGGTAGAGTGTTGGCATGGTAAGCCAAAGACCCTGGGTTCGAGTCCCAGTCGAGTCACGGCATTTTCGCCATTTTACTTTTGTCGCCCAACGTAAATAACCCGCAGGGTGATTTATATGAATATAATATGAGTATTATATGAAAATAATTTGCAATAAAAAGAAACTCGTGGAGTGTTCTTTGAGTAAGAATTCGGGACGAATTCTTGTGTAAGGGGGGGGGTGTAGCCGGGTAAAGATTGTGGTGAATCAGTTGATAGGCTTTACTCTTTACTGTGTGGGTTGGTAGCTCAGTCAGTAGAGTGTTGGTATGGTTAGCCAAAGGCCCTGGGTTCGATTCACAGTCAAATCACAACTTTTTTCACTGTGTTACATTTGCAAAGCTGGGCATATTATTCCAAATTCAAATCCATACTGAATACATGTATTCATGGACAAACTAGGCAAATGAAACATGGAAGGTGGAACATTGTAGCCATTTTAGAAAGTAAAGAAACAAATATTTGAATTCTGATAGCAAACAGATGTGCCTCTGATCAGACGACTCCTATAGGAGCCACCTGATCTGGGTCTACTCTGTTTGCAAATGCGTGACGATTCTAAAGAGAGGTCACAATATAGGGCTTGGTGGAGAAGTGACGAGTTTTAGTAATTGAGAACGCACCTTTATCTGTTGCTCTGTAAGGGTTAACTGTTTGGGGCCACTGTTGTGACTTCGAAATGTTTATAAATTAATTTTACTAATCCGGTTTTTTTTATTGACTGAACGAAACGACCAAATTGCACATACATGTGTCAAGTAGACTGTATCATCGCAAGAAACCGTAATTAACTCGAGCATATTCAATTTCTTATATAACCCTTTTCACACATTACTTGGTTCCATTTACAAAAAGCTTGGATCCACTCAGACGCCGAGTAAATCCAAGTTTCATTAGGAGCCATGCAGTTTAACACTCGGTTAAACATGTCCCTGTTCTACGTTTCTTCCAAAATTTACTGAATATTCATGAAAAATAGTTACAACGAAATATAGAAGGTGGAACATTGTAGCCATTTTAGAAACTAAAGAAACAGATCTTTCACATTCCATTAGCAAACAGAGTAGACTCTGATCAGACGTCTCCTATAGGAGCCGTCTAATCTGGGTAAACTCTGTTTGGTTTGCATATGCTTGAAAACACGTCCATATGAAGGAAAGGGTTAATAATTTCTCAAAAACTTAATCGAATTGGAAGTAGTCAAACTTGCTCCAGATCGGACTTTGAGCAGACATAAGTTTGTTCACAGCGTATGCAAATGAACCTTTCCTCATGAATATTCATGTCAGAATACTGACTGTATAAAAATAAATTAGCTCTAGTTTTGTAACGGCATATAAACACAGGACAAGTTTCGGTAGTATCAGAAATTGTATACATGTAATCAGATTTATATACAGTAGTTGCGTAAGCAAATGGAGCAAACATTGAACAGACAGATCCCGAAGGAGCCTTCTGATCTGGGTCTACTCTGATTGCCAAGTGTCATAAAGGATAAAGGGTATACACTGTCTAGGAACAGCCATCTAGCTAGCTGAGAAACTGAGGTTGGGCGCCCATAAACCGGTTTAAACCCCCGGTGACTTTTGTCACTGACCGTTCCAAGGCGGTACTTCCATCTTCCTCCTATTGTATGTTTGTTTTGTCTTTGTGCGTCTCTTGTTGTTTTTTCTACCCATGTATATTTGCTGTTTCCTTGTGTTGCTGTTCGGGCGAGTGTTTGTTCTGTATGTGGTATTTCCTGCATGACTCATTTTTGTACTTTTATCCAAAGCAACAAATAAAGCGTATTTAAAAACAGTAGAACCCCGTCAATGCGACCACCAAAAAATAGGTATAATTCTAGTTGCTAGATGCACGTGGTAGCTTTTGTCCTGCATTAGGCAACCACCTACTTATAAAGACATCCAAGTTTAATTAACAAGTGATCACATTAGAGGTGTACATGTACTACAACCGTAATTTCTCCACAAAGCCCTATGTTGTCACGACCCTTTAGAATAGTCTCTTCGAGATGTTTCTAAAGACTCGGAGGTTTTGTGGAGAAATAAATTATCTACTTTGGAACTTCGATATATCGAACTCTGGTAAATCGAACTCCGGGATAAATAAAAGTTCGGTACATGTTTTACCAAACTTTACAATATAGAATTGTTCTAAAATGTATCACTATTCACTACGCATATCCAGAAACATACGTGACAGCTTAATGCCGGTTGAAACAATACTGAAGGCTCCTACTAGAGTGTTCAGTGTTACGTTAGCCCTGCGTTAAGTTGTGAGCTTCAGAATTTGTCCAGATTAGTAATCTGAAGACTTGAACTTCTGTTGTCTCGAGGTAATTTGTATGGTCCCTTGATGTTCGATATATCGAAGTTCAACTGTTTTCTTGAAACTCATTTAGTTTCGGTATCTTGTCTAGGACTCTCTAATAGAAACCCCTAGTCAAACCCCACTGATCGTATTAAATTAAGTATAAATATCGGTCTTGCAGACTGGTGGCAGCTTAATGGAGGGTGAACGTCATGCAGAATGCTCTTCTGTGGGCATTCTGCGCGACTCGAATCATTCATTAAGTGGCCAACTGCCTAAAGGTACAGTAAACCCCTCTAAACCGGAATTCTAGTAGATTTTAGATACCTTTGGGTAGGTGTCTGCTTAATGCAGGGTGAAATTCATGCAGACGAGCTTTCTACATGACTTTCACCCTGCATTAAGCTGGCGCCTGTCTCCAGGATCGATATTTATACTACAGTAAAACCTCTCTATAACGGCCACTGAATTGTGTTCATTATGTGGTATTTATGGCAGGTGACTGCTTAAAGCAAAGGTAAAAGTAAAACAGAACGCTCCTTCACATTGCTTTAAGCAGCCACCTGCCTTTAACACAAAATAGTTGATGTAATTTAATGGCCGTTATAGAAAGGTTTTACTGTACATTAACGTCCGGTATAGACGGGGTTACTGTATCTAAATCCATCTTTACTAGACTTCCGGTTTTGAAGGGTTTACTGTATCTAAATCCATCTTTACTTCTGGTTTAGATTGGTTTGACTGTATGTACAAACGTAAAGGATAATTAGCGAGAATATAAACAAACAATATAGTGACTTTAATACAAGTTTAATATTCAAAATGCATATTTGCCAAAAGTAAACATTAAATCATATTTCTAAGTTTGTTCTCGTTGTACTTCACCGTTTTTTTACGAAAACCACTACAAGTATGTCTCTCATAATTAGCATTTATGATAAATTTAGTTCAGTCCAAACAATCACACAGAGCTGTAGATATGACGTGCACAGACATGTTCAAATCTCTTCGTTTTAGCCAAATCTCTATCGTGTTGCTTCTCATTAGTGGTGTACCGGAAAGGCGATTCTAATGAGTAACAACAGGTGAGAGTTTTGAGGAGAAATATGAGAATTACTTTAAATAGATTCCCTAAGTATTAGTCTAAAGCTCTGCAGCGAATAAGTAAAAGCTATTAAATTGTATTATAGTAAAGTATTTTGTTGCAAGTCCTTTCAATATTATGATTAAGTAATATCTGTTTAATCATTAAAGATTAAGACCAAAATGAGTGTTGAACAGTCGAAAAGCATTTTGAATCTTGTCTATTTTGTAAACATTGTTACTTTACCATGACTCATTGCCGAGAACATGCAAAATTAAAATTATTTTTAGTTTGAGGATGGTTCGTTATATATCAGTTGGTTTTCTATCTTTGAGATATTTTGCGAGTGCTGGAACGGCCTCGACCATGGCCCTGTGTGCCTTTAGTTTTGGGAATTTATCCATCATTTTCTCATTCTCTTTAAGTGGTGTGTCAAATCCTCCGTAGATGGCTAGATCCGCAACTGTCAACTGGAAGTGAAATGAAAGTAGCATAACTTTCTGAGCTCTGAGCTATTGTCGTTTGCAAAAACAGTACAGTATTTCTGAAGCGACCTCCTAAATTATGCATAATTCTTGGTCTGAAAGTCAGCTGGTAACTTAATGCAAGAGCTGTCTGTATTACTTTCGTCCTGCATTAAGCTACCACCTACTTTTAAAGTGACAGTCCCTACAATAAATGCATATTTTCAATAACATCTTAAAACTTGGTCTTTGTTATGTTGAATCATTTTTATGAAGATTGTCCCATTACCCTTTTATATTAAACAAACAGTTTTTATTCATACTTATATTTTTTTCAACAACAAAATAGTATCGCAACTAAAACGAAACCCGAATAAATACAAATACACCGTCATCAGATCTTCAATAGTAAACACGTGAACGTTGTTTCTTCTTCGGCCTTTATTCGATTGGCATTTACGTGTTTTCAGTATATAAACAAATGATATACATTTCGTTATATGTATTTACATATATATATGTATTTACAGTAAAACTTATACAATGGCCACTAAATTACATTAAGTATTTTGTGTTAACGGCAGGTGACTGCTTAAAGCAAGGTGAAAATGAAACAGAACGCTCCTATAGGGGCGTTCTGTTTTACTTTCATCTTGCTTTTAGCAGCCACCTGTCCGAAATACCAACTAATCAACACAATTGAGTGGCTGTTAAAAAGAGGTTCTACTGCATTTTTATGCATTTTTAAAACAGGTTGCAGGTAGACACTATCACTTTAAAGACACCACATGTATTCATGAAGCGGTCGCTGCAGAGAGGTTCTGATGTATATAGTTTCTTCTGCTTCTATTCTAAATAGAGCTCCAGATAAGCTGCTTAAATTTAAAATATTTTCAACAATAGCCTCCTTTATTTCTCCACCAAACCCTATACCGTGACTACTCTTTAGAATCGTCTTAGCAGACTTTATTTTATTAGCATGAGGAGGGTTGTTATTTAGTAATCCTCCTCATTCTTGTTCATACGGAACACATGTTAGGGCAAATATTGCTTCATTTCAATTATTTGCGCTCTATTAGCCATTTATTAAAGGTATATTTAATGTCCATTACGTTTCAGTAGTAGTGTCAAACATATTGGATTCCGATGAGACTCCGAGTAACACGCCGTCTCATCTGGATCCAACTTGTCTTAAAATGTTATCACACATCCACAACATAGAGTACTGAAGGTCAATACGCCTTAGCAAATAGAGTAGGCCAATATCAGACTGTTCCTGTAGGAGCCGTATGATAAGGATCAGCTATGTTTGCTAATATATAGATCTTATTCTACAGCTTGTGTCCAATTAAATAATACCATTACAAAATTCCAGCTAATTCATATCAATGAATTTATTATTTCTTACATGAACATGCATGGGGCAATTAACTAAATGGCTAATAGAGCACAAATAAAGCAATATTCACCCTAACATGTGTTCCGTATGAGCAAGCATGAGGAGGAATACTAAACAGTAACCCTCCTCGTGTTGATAAAACAAAGTCTGCTAAAATCCTGTCCTTTTACAATGTATGCTTATGTCCCATTTATTCAAACTTTTGAGAAACCATAGACCGAGTGTCAGCCATCTTGGATCCTGAGGAGACGTCGGGTTACTCGGTGTCTCATCTGAATTTTAACATGTTACCCCATAAATACGGCGTTCTATGCCTTTGTAAACAGAGTAGATCCAGATCAGACGGCTCCTGTGGGAGCCGTCTGATCAGGATATGTTCCTCTTGCTCATGAAATAGTATAGATACGAAAGTTTACAGTTTCTGCAATGGCCAAGCTTTTCTGTATTCAAGGGCCATTGTTAAACATAATCTAATCAGTATTCTTGATTTGTCTCCCGTTCATTTTCTTACATGAATATTTGCCAGTAAGAAACTTTTACCTTGATTCCGAAGATATTAAAATTCAGGGGGGAGGGGGTATAAAAAGGAGAACGCCATTGTAAATGATAGTGTAGAAGAGGTACACATACCTTATCGCCAACCATATATTTTCCTCCGTTTTTTTCCAAACCCTTTTCAAACATATTCATGTACTTCGGGAAACCCTCTTCATTGAGCTTTTTTGTAAGTTCTGCCTGCAATACAAGAGGTAAATAATCATTATAGAAAGGTTATTAACTCTCTGAATGCCTAATTTTCATAGTGGAATGGTCCATCATTATTTGACCCTTTCCTCTATGAACATTCGTTTAAAACGTTATGACGCCATGAGTATTAATTATATTAATTTGTTATAATAGCGCATGGACACAGAATTTTATTAACATATCCGAAAGTGTAGAATCATATCTATGTGATATCATAAGCAAACAGAGTATACTCTGATCAGACGGCTCCAATAGGAGCCGTCTGATCTGGGTGTACTCTGTTTGCAGAGGCGTGCGTAGAAAGGCATATCTATGGACAAAAGGGTTAATGAAGGTATGAAAGGTTATAATTTGCGAGAGGATATGACAAATAGTGCACAGATGGGCTAAAGGGGTCCTCTGGAAGTCTACAGCGTTTTGCAAATGACAGGATACTCGTCTCAAGCATTCAAAAGGTAAACTGTTGAACAATAATGTTCACACATACGTACGAATTCGTCACATGTGTAAAGCTCAAAGAAGAAACGTTTAATGCACAAATCTAAAAACGTAGAAAAAGCATATGTAAAAATATTGCTCATACAGAACTTTCACAACAGTTTATGCAACTCAGATACAGTGTGGACATATTTGTTAATGCCACTCAGATACAGTGTGGACATACTTGTTTATGCCACTCAGATACAGTCTGGACATACTTGTTTATGCCACTCAGATACAGTGTGGACATACGTGTTTATGCCACTCTGATACAGTGTGGACATACTTGTTTATGCCACTCTGATACAGTGTGGACATACTTGTTTATGCCACTCAGATACAGTGTGGACATACTTGTTTATACCACTCTGATATAGTGTGGACATACTTGTTTATGCCACTCTGATACAGTGTGGACATACTTGTTTTATGCCACTCAGATACAGTGTGGTCATATTGCTTTGCATGATATAGCCCTCACGTTTCACAGAAAGACAGAACATAGTAAGATGACCCATGCAAATATTCTGGTCACTGTTCCAAAGACCAAGGTAAAATGGGGGTAAAATGTCATATTCTTCAGCACTAAATTTCTTGAAAATCCTTTGATACCGATACATCATATTCACAAAATGATTCTTCTCTGTATATGGTGTTTGGGGTAACATGGTCTAAGGTCAAGGTCAGAAAATGTGCTAAACATGAACTTCTTTAACATTCTATATCTTGATATCTGTATGACACAAATATGGTTGGTCTCAATGAAAAGAAGATCACTATACAGTAAAACCCCGCTAATGCGACCACCAAAAACGGGCATAATTCTGGGTGGCAGAGGCAGGTGGTAGCTTAATGCAGGACGAAAGTTATGCAGAAAGCTAGGAGCTTTCTGCATAACTTTCGTCCTGCATTAAGCAACCACCTGCTTTAGACTACATCAGTGGCTGTTTATTAAGTGGTTGCATTAGCGGAGTTTCACTGTATATGCTTTGAGGACCATAAAATAACTCGATTCCGTCCGATTGTCCGTCACATTTATTGTCCAGTCAACAGCTTCACGATTCATTGATTGGTCTGCAAATAACTTGTTGGTGTTTACCACATTACGAAAATGTGTGGCGTGCAAGACCCAGTTTAATAGCACAGTGCACTTTGAACGTCGCTGATTTTCAATGTACAATTATAAGAAGAATGATGGTGTTGTTAGTTTCTATGACATCACTTTGTCATGCATTGTGGGAATAAATAAGGACTAAATAACATCAAAAATGTTAATAGTAACATGAATGCGTTTTGCGTGTAAGAGCCGTGTCCGTAGTGTACTTTTGCATTTGGTTGATTTTAACTTAAGTAGGTAAGATGATCGGCCTATGGCTTTGCCATTTATAATAGGATTTTAAAATGACTTGAGCACAAATATTAACCAAAACATCACGAAGTGTCTTATTTAAAATATGTACATATACTTTGAAGTTCAAGGTCATAGTGCACTTTTGGACATTTTATGTAGAGTGTATTGATGGTACCGTTTCTGTTGACTCAGATCTCTGAGCAAGTAACAGACTTTTAGTCCCATTTTATTAATATATCATCTTATCAGAACATCACGTATAACTTATGTTTCATGGACGCCGTGTTGACGTTGAACCATAATTTTCACACATACGAATTCGTCCCATGTGTTAAAAATTTGGCACGAATTCCTCGCATATCCTTGTATAAACATTCACGAGGCAACGTGTTAGTATGCTTTATAAGGAACGTGTGTAAGAAAACATGGAATATATTATCCATACAAAAAAACAAAAGAATCAATATTGTATTAAAAAGAGACCTGAACCAGAAACGATGCAGTATTATGCTTACAAGTGATATGTCCATTCCGAAATAGTACTACCTTGGATAATTTGTTTCTGGCTGCTTTCAGTCAGTGTGTGTTTACATTCGGGGGTACAGTAAAACATCTCTAAACGGAATTTTTAGTAGAGAATGCTTTAGACTCTTAGGCAAGTGACTGCTTAATGCATGCTTAAAGTCAGGCAGAAAATTTCTTTGGGAGCTTTCTATGTGACTTTCACTCTGCATTAAGCTGTCCTCTGTCTCGCAGAAGAATACTGTTACTAATTTAACATCCGGTTTTACTCTATTCTCTAAGCATTGCACCATCCATGACTATTTGTGGCTATTCAACCCTTACTCTATAAACATTTTCAAACAAAGCAGACCAATATTAGACGGTTCCTGTTGAAGCCGTCTGACCAGGACCTGTTCTGTTTGCTTATGGAACAAAACATAGTTTGCCATTGCCAAAATTCTCGCATTCATGCGTTTACATGTAATAATGATACATGTATATGTAATATTCATGTTTTCATTATTTATTACATGTTTATTACTGAAGTAAATGGTCAGTTCATAGCTTGGACAAGTGTTTATTATTTCTATTAATATAATTGTAGAGAAAATAATGAACAGATCACACTCAACAAATACATATCAGGGCCTACAACTTCAAATGCACTATGATACGTTTTGTTTTATAATTTCGATAGAATAAAAAGTGCATGTACAAACTATACAAAGAAATACATGTAGTTGATGTATAATCTATCCACTTACACAAAAAATTAGACTGTTTGATGCCGTCCTTTAGGGAACCGTCTAGCAAATATCTGCTCTGTTTCCTTATGGTAGTATGTAGATCGGGTTCTAAAGTTTCCACCTTGGTCAAAATTTCCTTTGGTTAATGTGATGTCATTATAAAATAATGAAGCTAAAAATAATCGTGATTTCGTTATATCCTACATGACTACATGTTTTCATTAGGTAAAGCATTACGCCGGCCTACCTTTTTTGCTTCGTCTTTTTCGAAGTACGCCTTGACTACCTCGTCAAACATGTCATCCATAAGTCCCATGTACTGATCGCACTCCGCCTGATCCATTTTGGTCTTCCCCATCAGATCTGCAGCAGTGGTCCAAAGAAGCAATGAACAGTAGCTCAAAGCTACTACATACATAGTTAAATTACTCGAACAGTATTCGAACAGACGTGAAGATAGTGCAGACTCAGATCAAACTGCTCTTTAAGGAGCATGCTGATCAGGATCTGTACTGTTTGATACTATGATACTATGACAGTCAAATGTTAAGTTGTCAAAATGGTGACAGACAGACTAACAGAGGTCAATAACTTATTTTTTTCTTCACCAAACCCTATGGTGTTACCACTCTTTAGAATCATCTCGAAGAGACGATTCTAAAGAGTGGTCACAACATAGGGTTTGGTAGAGAAAGGACGATTTTAGTATACGAGAACGTAAAATGAAAAAACTAGAAAAGGGAAAATTAAAAAAAAATCAATTCCCGTTAAGAAAGGGGACGTCGTAACACGAAATGAGTTTTGTTTTGAAATCAAGTTAAAAAAATTCGGCAATGTAACGTTATTTGAGTTTGTTTTTAATTCCGTGGACCCTGTGCCTATCGTATAAATATATATGTTCATTTAATACAAATTGAAAAAAGAGATAATATAAAATAACAAAGTAGCAGCATATAAACTGAATAAAATACTAACAGAAAATTACATTATATGTATTATTATTATACATTATACTTTGTATTAGTAATAATGAACTAAAACCGACACAATGCGCATCCGATTTACACTAGCACAAGCTGGGATTAACGCCGGGACTTAACCTATTTACTTCTTTTGTATTTTCCGGATTTCCGCAGACCTAAGTATGCTCATATGATTTTTTTTGTGATTCGGTATCTGTTCATTTATCTTTCAGTCCGTCTGTGCATCTCCTCCAAATTCACAAGGCAGAATGTAACCAAATTGTACATAATTGATCTTAGTATCATGGTCTGAAAAAAATACTGCTAAAATAATTTTTGAACCTTTGTTGTCATAGAAAGCAAAGTAAACCTTTAAACATCTTTCTTTTCTAAAACCATTGGCCAGAAATTACGATATTTGAAAGGAATAGTCTTCTACTGACCTTCTACCCAACTCGCTAAACCAATGTTGATATCTCAAAACATATATCCGTTGGAGTGTGGGTGGGGTGGGGGTAGGACTAGGCTAGATTTTATTATTTAACTATATAGAACACCTTTAACAACCTTCTTCTCGAAAACCGGTATTCCAGTTTGAATGGAATTTGGTAGGAATATTCGCTTGGCAACTTTTTTTTATCAACATTGCTAAAACCATGCCGATACCAAGTCACTAGAATTGGGGCTAAATTGCCTTATATGACTGTAGAGGAAAATATCTCCTTCTCCAAAACTGGTGGTCGAATCTGAATAGCATTTGGTAGAAATAGTGGCAAACTTTCTGAATTAATAAAATTAAGTTGATATGCAAGAAAACAATGGCCACCAGGGACAGGGCTAAATGTCCATATGTGTCTATATTGAGAACGTTTAAAAAAATATCCAAAACCAACAGTCCAATTGAAAGGGTAATTGGTAGAAATAATCCGTTTAAAGCATGGACGGACTGGTGGACGGACAGACGGGCGGACATCGGACGGTGGCCGGTCACAAAATCTCAACTGAGTATACTCAGGCGTGCTAAAAACCAGAAACTACAAACGAAGGAAATAACTTATAAAATAATATTTGATAGCGGGCTCACTGAAGGCACAAGCTTATTCTTAGGTTTCTAAATGTATTCTTATTATTCTTTATAATACATATACATTCATACACATTTACAGTAGGCGGGGCTTATCAGTTGGTCAGTGAGAGTGGCCATAGAGGCGGGGCTATCTCTGTGCTACATCTATATACATTACATCCATTCTTTCATTTAAATTTGAAAAACAATTCACAGTCACTACTCACTACAATTTTATGAAAGTTCAGCTCTGCCACATGATACCTAATGATAAGCTAATTTCCAAAGTCATCTAGTGATAATGTTTAAGTTCTAAACCATTTGCACAAACATAATTCTGACATGGCTGATAGACTAATAGCTTACACTCGTCCTAATGAAAATAGCACCCACATATGTCCATTTAATCAGAATTTCATGATCACAAATCAATGTCAGTACTGAGGTTTTTCACATGTATTCCCTTATGAGCTGCGATAAAATGACCTCACACGTGAGGTTGTCTGTACAACACATGACCGTATAGGAGAGTTCAGTTTAATCTGATGACCTGTCGTATGTCTCTCTCCCATTTTGAGTCATGTTTTCGTCTAACCCTTTTCAGAATTAATACACTATAAGTCTGCTTTAGATCATCATTACTATTATAAAGTATAATGTATAAATAACAAGACATGTACATATAATGTAGTTTCTGTTAGTATTGTATTCAAGTGTATGCTGCTATTTCTTTATTATATACAGTATATAAAGTACATTATATTTTTTTCAATTTGTATTAAATAAACACAATATACGATAGGCACATTGTCCACGGTACTTGAAAAAAAATCAAATTACGTTACGCTGCCAAAAACGTTTAATGTGATTTGATAAAAATCATTTCCGTTACCATGCCCCCGTTCTTAACGGGATTTGATATTTTTCATTTCTGTTTTTTTCTTGTACTTGTCCACAACGCATCTTTATCTGTTTGTCTGTTGCTCCGGCTTATTCAGCTTTACAAGAGAGGGTATTGGGTATTCAAATAATAATATAGTCATTGACAGATCAATAGAAAAGTGCACTTATTCAAATACTAAAATCGTCATTTCTTCATCAAACCTTATGTTGTGATTGTCTCTTTGAGACAATTCTGAAGAGTGGTCGCAACATTGGATTTAGTGGAGAAAGAACTGAATTGTTCTTGAAAGTATGATAATTTACGCATTTTGTCTGGAGTACGAATATGGTAAAACTGTTTATTCTACGTTAGGTAAATGATACAATTAGCTAATTCACTATCATTATTGTTTAAAGTAACAAACAATTTGTATCCTGAGGAGAAGCCAAGTAACATTCGGGTCCAAATTGTTTGCAAATGTTATTGTAGATAAACAGATTACTCAGATGAAAAATTGCATTTATTTTCGACAGTACATGAAGTTTATAACTTCAACAAAATATGAAACGGTTGTAGTGATATCAGAAGCTTTTGCATATCGAGGATTAGGTGTGAAGAATAAACATGCGCATATCGAGGAGTAGGTATGAAGAATAAACATGTTTATATCGAGCAGTAGGTGTGAAGATTAAACATGCGCATGTCGAAGATTGGTTGTGAAGAATAAACATGCGCACATCGAGAACCGGGTGCAAAACTATACTCAGAATTTAATCCTTATAGGCATTTGGAATTATTGTTTTCTTAAAGTTGATTTTATTTTATTGAGAATATCTATCATAATATTAAGGTGTCTGGATCGTAATGAGACGCCGAATTACTGTTGGCAAAATTCACCATAAGATCGCGTCATACATTGCAGTTACGGCAAGTTTGCACTCAGTGCTCAATATGTATGTCAAAGAAAAAACTGAACGCCGAGCAAAAGAAACAGGTGCGTACTCAAATACTAAAATCATCAGTTCTCCACCAAACCCTATGTTGTGACCACTCTTGGAGAAATAAAGCAGTTATTTGTGAAACTATTTAGTTTGCGCATCTTATATGGAGCTTTGCTGATCATGGCTACATAATACAAGTTGCATTTTGTTCCGTGCACAGAAACACCTCTGGGTATCTCCCTCCACCTGCAACAAGCTGGAACTGTGCGATAGCATTGAAGCACTGGTAAAAGCGATGTAAACCCCGATTTAACCCTTTCGCTGCCAAACTCTGTCGTCTGCTAACTTTGTCGTCTGCTACAAATTTTCATTCTTTTGATTTTCGTCATTTTTGTTTCAAAAATATAGCAACAGTAACAAACAGTTTGGATCCTGATGAGACGTCGAGTTACTCGGCGTCTCATCTGGATCCAAACTGTTTGCATAGGTAATCACAGATCCGGCATTGGCAGCGAAAGGGTTAAGCAAAACAAAAACTAAATGCTACACAGACGGTATATTTTCTCAGAGTTGAAATTGTACTCACTTAACTCTCGAGCCAGGAACCGAGCTATTGCCCCACTTTGAGCCAGTCTTTTTCCGTCTACGTCCAAGACTGGCAACTGTCCAAATGGACATGCTGAAAATCAAAGTAAATTATAGCAGGTGTATGTTTTCTTCATATTTCTCCAGGAAAACGAATACAAACACAAGTCTATACCTACTTTACCCGTTGTCTATAATCGTTCTTGTTTAACCTTTTCCTCTGAATATTCAAATCAGAAATAATGACGTCATGAATGTTAATTACATTGGTTTGTTATAATAGCACATGGAAACGTTAAATGCTGACCATGACAGAAACTGCATAATCATATCTACATGCACATTATATCATAAAAAATATCATAAGCAAACAGAGCAGAACGTGACCAGACGGCTCCTATAGGCGTCTCTTGTCTGTTTGCAAAGGGGTATTAATGGAGTAAAGGATTATGGCTTTCCTTTAGATAAAAAAGCTTTGTAAGCCTTTGTAAACAGACCTAGATCGGATGGATAACGGTCTGCTCTGTTTCCTTTTGAAATCATTAAAAAATATTGATTTAAAAAAGTAAAAATTGTTCGCCTGGTCCTGTCGTGCTGTTAGTTGTGAGAAAACGAATCTCTCATTCGCGTTTCTTCCGTTGATTAGCTTTGCAAGCTAATTGCTATTATATTCTACTCAATTGTCATCTACAACATTTTCCAAACTATTAACTTCCTTTCTCCTACTTTGACAAACAATTTGGATCTCAGATCAGGTCCAAACATTTAGGAGCTTTCTTTATAACTTTTGCCTTGTATTAAACAGCCACCTTCTTTAAAACTTTCCATTTGGATAAATTATGTGGCCGCATTAACCCTTTCATGCGTTTGCAAACAGAACAGACCCAGATCAGACGGTTCCTATAGGAGCCGCCTGATCAGGGTCTGCCCTGTTTGCTTTTGACATGAAATAGATCTGATTCTACAGTTATTGTCAAACCTAAACACTTCCTTAAAAGGTTTACATTATAAAACGTCAGCTATTAACTATTCATAATGTCACAGTTTCTCACAAGAATATTGAAACTGGGAAAGGCTTAATTTAATGATAAAGTATATATAGCATCTTTGTGTGGCTCGGGAGCCTCCGTTGCCGAGTGGTTATGGTTTTCGACTGACGTTTGCTTAGTCCCTCACCGCTGTGGGTTCTAACCCCGGCCGGTCTAGGCATTTGGATGTTTCATGCGAGGAAGCCTTCCAGCTGGCTTGCAGTAGGTCGGTGATTCTACCTGGATGTTCTTCTGTGCACGAACCAATGTAATTTGTTCCGTGCACAGAAGAACCTCTAGGGTCTTCCTCCACCTGTAATTAAACTGGACGTCGTGATATAACTGAAATATAGTAACATCCGATAAAAACAAACCAAACCTTGTGCGTCTCGTGAAGAGTTTAAAGTGATACATGGACATGTACAGTAAAACCCCGCTAATGCGACCACTTAATAAACAGACACTGGTGTCGTTTAAAGCAGGTGGTTGCTTAATGCAGGACGAAAGTTATGCAGAAAGCTCCTAGAGGAGCTTTCTGTATAACTTTCGTCCTGCATTAAGCTACCACCTGCCTCTGCCACCCAGAAGTATGCCCCTTTTTGGTGGTCGCATTAGCGGAGTTTTACTGTATATGCAAAGTCAGTCAATGTTTTCAAAATGAATAAAAGCGCTATATAGAGTTTATAGGTTTCAAAGGTCAATTAATAATTTGTCATTTTTTAAATGATATTTTTTTTTATAACTTTATCGGTTTTCAATGATTGTATTTTTATTTCGAATGTCAGGTTTTGAGATATTCAACGACCGAAACTGTACCTAATGTGTACATAATGGTGGAATATGTGTGGCACCATCAACTACTTAGCTTTCGAGAAAAGCTCCGCGTTAATAATGGAGGATATGTCCGATTCCTACATGTAGTGACTCATGGTAATAGATAAAGGTACGCATTCAAATACTAAACTTATCATTTCTCCACCGAAGACTTCGCTGTGACCACTCTTAACCCTTCGCCTGTTATTCACGTCAATACACCTACCTGTAAATAGTGAAGACCCAGATGAGACAGCTCCTGCAGGAGCTGTCTCATCAGGGTCTGTACTATTTACAAGTTGATTGTGGAACCAGTGCACTCCACAGCAGTGATTGCACAGCGCAATACTTTTACACAGTGAAGATATGTGTAATTATATAACAGGACATGGGTAAAGAAGGAGAAATGTATTTTGAAATTCAGCAAGAGAAGGGTTAAGAGACGATTCTACACAGTAGTCATAACATAGGATTTAGTGAAGAAATAAAGGAGTCAGTCTTGAAAATGTACAATTTACGCATATTGTCTGGACTACAGGGTCGCCTAAATAGTACAGGTACATCAAACCTTTTTTCCCAAGGATAACTCATTGATTTCTGCACCAAACACGATATTCTAACTAGAGGTCACACCATAGGGTTTAGTGGTGGAAATAGGTCACACCATAGGGTTTAGTGGTGGAAATAGGTCACACCATAGGGTTTAGTGGTGGAAATGAAGTAGTACAGTAAAACCTCCCTAAACCGGAATTCTAGGAGAGAAAATTTTAGATAATTTTAGGCAGGTGGCTGCTTAAGGCAGGGTGAAAAGTGAAGCGGAAAGCTCTTAGAGGAGCTTTTTGCATGACTTTCGCCCTGCAATAAGCTGTCATCCGTCTTCAAGGCCGATATTTATACTAAATAAGACAACCGGTGTAGAGGGGGCTTACTCTATTTGAAACTGGCGCCTTATCTATGACTCATTTCAAATAAATACCTAGCATGTTAACACTAAATATTTTGCATGAACATTAAATAATTATCCTAACTTGAAATGTTACTTGTTAGTACCTTGATCTGCAAACGCTTAATTCCTGAAAGTATCACGATGTCAAGTTATTATCCACTAATATTTACGGAATCCTGTTGAGGCCAACATTCCAGAAAAACAAATTATGTTTTACAATTTTGGTAAACGCCGAAAAAATGCGAAAGTGCAACGTTACATTATCAACAACTTACAACTTAATATGTTTATTAAAGTGTCACATATGAAAGTATCAGTGTTCAATAACAATACATATTTCTCAGTAAATATTTATACCCGGCCGTTAATCGACCTATGAGACACTGTTATCACACGTATATACACAATATTACACTAACAATGATTGTAGCAAGCGCTAATCGTTATGATCGGGGAATCAGCGATGATTCTCCATCCATATACATGCTTCTTTAAAACTATATCTTTAAAACTCTGACTTTTGTATATATAGTGCAAACTGCATAGACTAAAATGTTTTATGAGATCATGTATTATGTAGAATCAGATTCCAAATAAACAGATTAGCACTTGCTACAATCAATGAGGGATAAAGATGTTTAGATCACAGATAAAACCAGGTTATTTATATCAATGTTATAAATACACAGTAATACAAAATATCAAGATAGAGAAAATCCATCAGTGCCCATTGTCCTTCATTTGAGATGTAAGCAAATAGTGAAGACTTGGATTCTAGGGCCTCCTTAGGAGCCGTCCGATCAGGGTCTGCATCGCTCGCTATTGCCAAAATGCCCCGAAGAACCGGGCGATTTCATTTAAAGATTTGGGCACAAATGGGTTATATCATTCATGTCCTCCTACGGTTCATCATTTTCTGTAAGCATGATGCAATTTTAAGTTGTAAATAATATGCAGTCATCAAATGTATTAGCTTTTGCTCTGAGTTATATGTTTTAAAGTAAACATTGCCCTCTGAAGCTGTACGGAAAATACATTATATATCTTAAATCGTCGAAGAAGGTGCATTTATTTTTTAAAAAAATGAGTTTCGTCGTCAATTTCGGCAGTTGAACAATATGTACATGTACTTTGATTTACAGGGTTTTAGGACGGGTGTACATTTTCGTTTCAATCGCATTTTCCAGGTACATTTTGTCCTCGAATACAAGTTTTCTATTGCAAATGATGTCCAAAAAAGATGCGAGAATGTACCTCTGCACTATCGCTTTTTTCACGGTTTTTTTACTGATTTTGTTTAAAAGTCCGAACAAATGTGCGAAAATGCAACGGGACACCATCTCAACTTTGATTTACCAATTATCTCCATGAACACTACAGGATTCTATTTTTTTTGGAAATTAACCTGGAAAATGCGATAGTGTAAAATGTACCGTTGCATTCTCGCACTTAAACAAAACCAGATAAGCGCGGTCTTCAAGATCGATAAATATACTAACCTGGACGTCTGATTTAGAGAGGATTTACTGTACACAGAGGCAGAAATAGTCCCACAATAGTATTGAGAATGTTGTATGTATTGTGTTATGTTAGAATTATGTGATGTTTAAAAATACGTACAGTTTTTGAAGGCGACCCACTCTTCTCCTGTATATCTTTTGTCTTCAAATTTCTGTCCAGCTGCGTGCAAAACATATCTGGATAATTCGCCACGCCCTCTGACGTCAAAGTAGTGAAACGTGTAAGTCGACATGCTTTAGATCTGAAAACGTGAGTGAGTGAGTTCGCCGTCTATCAATGACACCGGAAATAGCTACCACGAAAAGCGAAGAAAAGTGTTAAACTGCACAATACAAGTATGAAAACACCTTTGTTTTCTTTAACTGGCATATGCATAGCCATCACAGAAAAAGCAACCCTGTATTCATGAACATTTATTTATTTCCTTCTTGGTTTAAACTGTTTCATAAGTGACATGGTCGAATGTTTAACTTGTAAAATGAGTCCCTGGTACCGAGCAAGTCAACGTTGCTTGATACTCGAATCTTATTTTAAGAAACTTGCATTTATATGTTCACGAAAAAAACTGTCGAATCGAGGCATATGGTTGCCCGATTCCATGTACAAAAAAATGTATCTCTCCATACATTGTGTGAGTATATATATTCGACAATTCACACGTCGGAGTGTGTCCGGCGAACTGTTATTTTGGTGCACCGCGATTAACGTTTCTGGTGAAATGTAGTGTAAATAGTTTCTATAGCTTCCGTTAATACTCCGAAAAAGGAGGGATTTTTGACAGACAGTGTAGAACAAGGACCCGTAAATTAAATTGATTCTATAGGTTGATTCAATCTTTAAGAACATTGCTTTAGAGTTGGTCAACACTGTTTGCCATGTATATTATGTATTGCGGGATATTATAGGTTACATGAGCGTGTGATATATATCTACAGACCTGATCGGAGTGCTCCTCTTGGAACCCGCTGATATGGGTCTACACTGTTTGCCCATGTCCCATATATGAGATCACGGGATGTTTATGGCTTAAAAGAACTGTGTCATATCATTGTTATAGCAAAGCAGTGCAGACCCTGATCGGAGGGCTCCTCTGTGAACAGCAAAGACCGCATTTAGAAGGTTAATCGAAGAACTCTCGCATCTGGGTCTACACTGTTTGCCTATGTCCCAATGTATGGACACACGGGATGCTATGGGTGTAAATGTCAATCGTAATTTCAATACCACACGGAAAAAGCAAACCTGGCTGTTTTGTATAGAATTGTATAGATTACAACAGATTATTTTTATTGTAGTGACATGTGATTTACAAATGCAAATATGTACCAAATAAAAATTAAAGTATGAACTTTACCCGGGCCCATGTGCCTATATGTCACCTTCAAACTCATTCGTATTAGATAATGTGTCAGTTTTTATACCTGGCTATATCACTCTAGGGGAATATAATCATATCGAAGCTCTATATTGGTATCAGTAGAAAATCTACTCTAATCCCTGAATGCGTAATAATGTTTGTAAGTATGTAGTTAGGATGCAAAGAAACATTGTGATGTGGGTCGTCGAAAAAAAAATCAATATGCATTTTACAGTATCTATGTGTGAAAGGATAATAGGACGACTGACAACTGTCGTCTGCAAGATTTTCGTCTGCAATTTGTTGTCATCTGCTCATATTTTATACATTTCTGTTTATTTATTTGCAGAATTGGTACGTTCTGAGTGTCTAACAGCTTGGCTTATCTGAGTGTCAAACAGTGTGGATCTGGATCAGACACTGAGTTACCCCGGTACTACATAGGTTACCACAGTTGTACGATATTACATTGCAGGCGTCTAATAGCTATAAAAAGATTGCCTTATTATTTAGTCTATTATTGAAACAATGTATATTTATTGAAATCTAATTTTTTCTTTGTTACCTACTTATGCATCCGACAAGTTTTCAGGGCCACCTGACAATTCCGTAAAATTGTGTCAAAATATATTCAGCAGGTCATTCATTTAAATCTAATTTTATATCATGTTACCTATTTGTGCAATGAACCGGAGCTATTTACACGCCTTGCATGGACAGGCACGTGAAGAACGTCACTCTCTTACACCCGGTTACATTACATATACCTCTGTAGTTGGTTCAGAAAGTAGTCCGAAATGAAACTAACTCCCGTACAAAACAGAAGGTAAATCGCTGTGCGTGTTTCTTTGACAGTTCAACGGAAGAAAAGCAAAAGGCTGGGATTTCCCATAAGTTGTGTGCCCTTTGGGGTTATAGCAGAATTTCAGTGCCCTTATAAGAAGTTCGGAATCTATAATTTGTAGAAACTGTTTTCGAAATATTGAGTTACATGTAACATCATTCCATTTTGTTTGTTTATATTTGTGCAATATTCGAAGCGTAAAGCGGCATGGAAATAGGTCATCAAATATTCCCTGAAATTAAACTGTATGAACAGTTTTATGATAAAATAAAAGCTATTTATTCTTGATTCAGGCTATTTTGATATAAACTATCTACTCTGATAACCATAAAACATAAACTATTGGTTTTGCCAAGGGTCTTGGCATGAGCCCATCGCAGAGGTGTATGTGAGAGTAACGAACGACAACTCTGCAATGAGATTGGAATATCGTTTCTGTCCAGTTTGGTTGAAACACATTATATGGTTTAGGAAATGTCGTTTATAGAAATTATTTGCTAATTTACTTTAAGGTCCTGTGGCCTACTACTGCAATTGATCATAATTATTTATATACGTGTAGCTATAGAGTGTAACCAGTAGATCATTCCTGTAAATTGCGGTTGAAATCCATTTAGTTGTTTAGGGGGAGATGCTATTTAAAGTAATTGATTATCTAAATCTATTTTAAGTTCGAGTGACGTACTCGTGCAATCACCAAATTTATTTATACATGTTTTAATAAAGGTCACCTGAAGATCATTTCTGAGAAATTCGGTCGACTCCATTTAGCAGTTTACGGGGAGGTGTCGTTTAAAGAAACTATTTGTTGAAACTATTTGTTGCGGCGTAAAACCAGAGTGTTCATTGTTTGCATTTGTATCGGATAAACAGCATGGATTCTGCTGAGTGTAATACCATAAACACTATGATCTAAAAGTAATAATCAGGATTAACACCTCGCTTTAGGTCCAACAAAGTACAATGTAGCTCAAATCTCATTACGACTCCCCAATTTATGTACAATGTACAATAACCCTTCACCCCATGAATATTCATAACAGGCTGCACCCGTTATGAATATACAGTAAAACCCTCTAAACCCGGACATTAAATTTAGTATACCTATCGGTCTTGTAAACAGGTGACAGACTGATATAAGTCGACAGTCATGCAGAAAGATCCTCTAGCATTTATCTACATACATAGGTATTACAAATGAACAAACTAAGATTAATAATATTCTACAAACAAACACAGTATAGTGGGTCCTGGTCATATGCTTTCTACAGGAGCCGTCTGATATTGGTCTATCCATTTTGCAAAGGTGTCAAAAGCGTCTCTATCAAATAATGACGAGTTTCTGTCAGGACTACACATGACTTATCGCATAGTCATTCAAAGCAGAAAAACGAACCATATATCACAGTCATTGAAAGTAGAAAAACGAACGATATATCACAGCCACTCAAAGCAGACAAATGAACGCAGTTCGTGCATGTACCACATAGTCATTCAAAGTAGAAAAACGAACGATCGATACACCACAGTCATTCAAGGTAGACAAACGACCGATCGATACACCACAGTCATTCAAGGTAGACAAACGACCGATCGATACACCACAGTCATTCAAGGTAGACAAACGACCACCACAGTCATTCAAGGTAGACAAACGACCGATCGATACACCACAGTCATTCAAGGTAGACAAACGACCGATCGATACACCACAGTCATTCAAGGTAGACAAACGACCGATGTTTCATAGTTATAAAGCAGACAAACGAACGGTGTATCACAATGAGTAATTCAAAGTAGACAAATGAACTACATGTATGTACGGCATTGTCATTCAACGTAGACAAATGAACGGTGTAGTACGGTTATTCAAAGTAGACAAATGAACGGTGTAATACGGTCATTCAAAGTAGATAAATGAACGGTGTATCACAGCCATTCAAAGTAGATAAATGAACTATGTACCACATAGTGATTCAAAGCAGACAATTGAACTCTGTATCATAGTCATTCAAAGTAGACAAACCATCGATGTATCACAGTCATCCAAAGCAGAAAAATGATCGATGCATCACAGTCATTCAAAGCAGAAAAATGAGCGACGCATCACCAGCCACATGAACGATGTACTATAGTCATTCAAAGCAGACAAATAAACGCAGTACATGCATCACAAAGTCATTTAAATAAAATGACGAACCTAACTGTGCGTTAAATCGTACCAATACCTTTGCATGCTGAATTTTCAGAGTAAAATAGTTCGAAATAATTTACCTATATATATATTCCATCCTTTATGAAAGGTTTAAATTTCAGGAATTTGATTGAAGAATAGTGCAGATCCTGATCTGATCTGATCTGGTCTACAATGTTTGCTAATGTCAGTACAGTCGCTTCTCCATTCAATTACTTAACATTTACCTAAAAAGCCGGCTCCTATTTCAGTCGTCTGATCAGGGTCTGCTCTGTTTGCTTTTGAAATGGTACAGATCTAATCTTACGTTGTTGTTTTTTTGTAAAAGCAAAACATGTTACATTTTAAAACTTCGGCTAATAAATTTTCATGTCATAATTTCTCAAATGAATACTGAACAGGAAAGGGGTTAAAATTTCTTACCTGCGAGCTTTTCAAAAACGGTCCTTGAGGTATTGCAGTTACGGCGACTATGTTCTGTTAATTAGAAGACACTTCCCATTAGACACGTGTTTTAAAATCGCCACATATCTAAGGAGGAATAGCTCAACTCTTCAATATAACGGACCAAAATGTGGTGACCTTTTCAAAAACTGTCTAATGGCCGGGAACTGGTTTTTTTTTTATTAAATGGCATAGAAGACAAATATACTTTAATACTTGAAGCGGTTTACACTTTTCGCAGATGAAAGCTACTTAGTTATAGAAAGGGTATAAATGTTGACATAAACCCTAAACCAGGTTAAAAATAAAACTGACTCCTCCATTTCTTAAAATTACTTAAAACAAAAACAAAAATGTTTAAAACTTTATCCCTGAATAAAATAATTCTAATGACAAACAGTGCAGACCCAGATCAGAGGGCTCCCACAGGATCCTTTTGGTCTGGGTCTGCACTGTTTGCAAAGGTCTTATAAACTCGGTTACCGCGCTGCAAGAGTTCAGAACATAACCTTTAGCCAACTGGTCAACTGCTTCTGACCTTAAAAGAATGGCGTTTCGTCTCACCTTTATGGCGAAAATATGGTCCTATGTTTTATCTCAATGAATGGATGTTACATCTAGGTTAGTGTGTATCTCGTCGTATCCGAAATAATTTGCATCTGCGGATCGCATCTTCATTTGTAAGCGCAAAACCTACAGAATACAAACAAACTTACAGAATGCACGAGCGGATCAATTTCTTAGAAGTGGATTTGGGTGAAATTTAAAGTTTTATATTAACAGAACAGAACAGAACAGAACAGAAATTAAAAGTTATATATTAACCCTGTACCTGTTACAGCTCCTACCTGGTAGACCTAGATCAAACAGCTCCTACAGTGTAGAACTAGATCAGACAGCTCATACAGGGTAGACCTAGATCAGACAGCTCCTACAGGGTAGACCTAGATCAGACAGCTTCTACCTGGTAGACCTAGATCAGACAGATCCTACAGGATAGTCCTAGATCAGACAGCTCCTACAGGGTAGACCTAGATCAGACAGCTCCTACAGGATAGTCCTAGATCAGACAGCTCCTACCTGGTAGACCTAGATCAGACAGCTCCTACAGGGTAGACCTAGATCAGACAGCTCCTACAGGGTAGACCTAGATCAGACAGCTCCTACAGGGTAGACCTATATCAGACAGCTCCTACAGGATAGTCCTAGATCAGACAGCTCCTACCTGGTAGACCTAGATCAGACAGCTCCTACAGGATAGTCCTAGATCAGACAGCTCCTACCTGGTAGACCTAGATCAGACAGCTCCTACAGGGTAGACCTAGATCAGACAGCTCCTACAGGGTAGACCTAGATCAGACAGCTCCTACAGGGTAGACCTATATCAGACAGCTCCTACAGGATAGTCCTAGATCAGACAGCTCCTACCTGGTAGACCTAGATCAGACAGCTCCTACAGGATAGTCCTAGATCAGACAGCTCCTACCTGGTAGACCTAGATCAGACAGCTCCTACAGGGTAGACCTATATCAGACAGCTCCTACATGATAGTCCTAGATCAGACAGATCCTACAGGGTAGACCTAGATCTGACAGCTCCTAAGGAATAGACCTATAGATCAGACAGCTCCTGTCTACTCAGGGCCTGGTCTGTTTGCATATGAAATATCATAGATATGATTCTACAGTTTTCACTATGCTCAAAAGTAGCCATTATAACTTGGAGTAATTGGGCTTATCATGAGGATCTAGAGTGATATCTTTGCTTATCTTCTGAAAAGAAATTGAAGAGTCTGGGGCAGACGACAATCTAAACTTCATTATTCGGTGAAATACTTCAATTAAATATGACACATCCAAGCCCGGTTTGTGCACCTATCATAATCCCTTTACGCCATAAATACGCCTTTCTACTACTTTGCAAACAGAGTAGACCCAGATCAGATGGCTCCTGTAGGGGCTGTGTGATCAGGGTCTCCTCTATTTTATTATTACATGTATATGATATAGATATGGTTCTAAAGTTTATGTCATGACTAGAAGTTATCGATGCCCGTATGCTTTTATAACAATTAATCTAACTAATATTCATGATATCATTATGTACTGCAGGAATAATTCATTAAAGTAAAGGGTCAAAATGACAAGACCTCGATCCGCCCCTGCATTTCTGTGCTCATGGTGGGAAAAAGGTG
This sequence comes from Azorinus chamasolen, assembly GCA_963576725.1. Lineage (NCBI taxonomy): Eukaryota > Metazoa > Mollusca > Bivalvia > Cardiida > Solecurtidae > Azorinus > Azorinus chamasolen. Next base: position 8,803,431 of record OY755244.1, read on the forward strand.
TAGAGAATACAACCCAAGTCGATTGTATTTCGGATTAAACATGTACACATGATTATTTACACACTGCTACGTGGATAAGCTTTACCTCGCTATTGGCGACCTCATTCACATTTGTAAACAGCTTGGATCCAGATGAGACGCCGAGTAACTCGGCGTCTCATCAGGATCCAAGTTGTTTGACACTCGATTAATAGTTTCTTCTTAGCTTGATCGACTTGGACGTAGTCAACTTTGCGCTCAATCCCAATTTGAGGAATCATTATTTTTTTAACGCGGGGTAAAGGCTAAGAGGACACTCAATTCCATTTCATTCAACTGCTAGCTCCATTATTTACTCAGTCAACAACTTGGCCGAATGGTAATAAATCCATAATACCACACAATTTGATGACCATACATGAATTATTTCGCTTCCAAATAATGTCGTCTGTAAAATGTGTCGTCTGCTACAATATGCGTTTGTTTTAAAATACCCACCCCTTTTCTTTATTTTCTTAATATTTAAGACAGATGGTAGTTTAATGCAGGGTGAATATCATGCAGAAAACTCCCAAAGGAGCCTTTTTTCTGACGTTCGTCCTGCATTAAACAGGTATTTTCCTAAACATACCTATTTTTTCTTTATAAAAGTCCAGTTTAGAGGTTGTATTGTACGTTGAAACATCTGTATGGTGACCACCCAAAGAAAGGGTCTTATTCATTATGTCATGTCACGGTGATTGCTTTTACGTACGATGAGAGGATATAGAATGCGCTCATATGAGATTTCTGTGTTACTTTCGTTATGCCTAAGGCTCAATCACAAGCAGCGGTCTAGAAATGAATGTGTCAACGTGTGGAAAATCACACCGAACCCCGCTGAACTGAAAAAGAAAAAAAAAAGAAAAGAAAAAAACACATGATATTGGGCAATTCACTCGAAACTGGAGTGCCGAAATTAATACATCCTCTCGTGCATATAGTTATGAATATTATTGTTCTCTGAATTTTTATTCAAACTATACTTAGATACAATAAAGACTGAAATATTTAGACAGGATTTAACTAGGCTTCGTCTGTCATTTCATAGTGCAGAAGTAAAAACAGGCCGCTGGCACAAACTTCAGAAAATCCCAAGAAATGAGAGAAAGTGTCAAGTATGTAATGTTCTGGAAGACGAATATCATTTTTTTGTATGTTCTATATACACCGATCTAAGAAAATTGTGAATAAAACCATACTTGGTGTGCGGTGGTCTAGTGGTAACGCGCTTGACTACCAATCCAGAGGTCCGGGTTCAAATCCCGATCTCTCCAGGAAATTTCAGAGACGCTTTCAGTGTCTCCTACCCGCACCTCCTCTCCACCCATGACTACCCGTGAGAGTCACTAACCGGAATGCGGCTGCATGATTGCGCCATATGTTAGCAGTGCTCAATATTGTAGGCGAATGACTCAATGACCAGGGAATGTACAGTCGGCTGAGCGGTCATTCGGACTGATAGTAGACTATAACTAGGCACTTTACTTTTTTATATATACTTTTGGCATCACCCAAACATACTTGAATTTGTAGATCTCATGAAAACAGAAAATCAAAACGTATTAAAGAAACTTGCTATCTATGTCCACAAATGACGTGTATGTGATTTGGTGAATGTTTTGTCATGTGGTCTGCATTTCAATGTACGTACAATAACTGTAACTCACGGATTCACTTAATTTTGTGGTTGTTATTATGCAGAGTTAACTCCCTTACTTCTTCATAGAAACATGCAGGCAATACCCACATGTTCTTTATTATATTTCCGTTCCAACTTCTGTTATCATTTTCCTCTAACAGTATGCTCAAACTCATATATATTTTTGTTTGATATAAAATGAATAGTTTCATTCCATTTAATCTGCTGTTGACAATTCTAAACTGTATTTAATACTATTTATGTGTATGTACATGTATTGCTATCCTGCACTGATGGGCCCACGGCCTTTGTACTGAATAAACTATCTGTCTCAATGCTACCTATATATAATATATATACATGTATCACATCCGCCCGATTCGCCGTATATATGATATAAAACACAGACACAGACACATGCATGACAAACACGAGCGCACATACGCACGCACGCACGCACCACAGCACCTAAAGAATACATGCATCCGTGAAGAAACATAAACTATATGGATATATTAGTTAATGGCATTTGAGCACAGGAAGTTTTACTAGGCTGAAACTGTAATATTCCAGAAGCAAACAGAACAGACTCTGGTTGTAGGAGCTGGGTCTTCTCTGTTTACAAATGCGTAAACATGCGTTTCTACCTGGTAAAGGATTACAGGCGTTCTACTCTACAGCATTTCCTGACTTACAACACACTCCCACCCCATCCGGTTTTGATGGACATACTTCACATCGGACCAACAGTGATTCGAACTCGCTACCTCGAGACATTTTACTACAGTGTCACAAACGAGCGAGCGAATGAGTGAGTAGGTGACTGAGTCAATGATAGATATATCTTTATTAACCTCCATTCATGGAGAACTACATAGAACACATACATAGACCATAATACAATGTACAAAGTCAAAATACATGTACAGGAAAACAATGCCAATTACAGAATTTACATAACAACACAAAAATACGAAGGAACAGCACTCAGTCAAATAAATAATATAACTAAGGCACTGCCTCTAACGGGAATCGACAATCAACAGTTGTACATGTGAGCACAGAAACTCTTACTGTCTGAGATTAAGTAAAAACAAATAAATAAAGAATTTAAAGAAAGTATGTGCATTTCAAGTCTTACTTAGTACAGGAAACACTAAAGAAATGGGAGATAATTCAAAACATAATTTAGAATCTCGTACATGGTACACGGTCTACATGTGCTTAAGATGCGTCAAATTACCCCTTTTCTTCATAAAAACGTGTTTTCAAGCAGACAAGCATCTGAAAACAGAGTAGACCCAGACCAGATGGTTCCTACATAAAAATAATGATTATGGTAATAATAACAGTGCCCAGTATCGTCATAGTCATGTACATATGTATGCATATGTCTCTGGTATCGTTCATCTAAGGTAATAGGTCATGAGGTCTAAACGTAAGAACATACATTTATGTATGTCAAATTATTGTTTAAAATATAGATCTGATTCTACAGCATCTGCCTGAGCCAAAATGACGTGTTCATATGCCATTATAAAAAATAATATTATTGATATTCGTGACGTCATTTTTTCCTACATAAATATTCACCAGGGAAAGGATTAAACACGGCACTGATTATTCCTACTAAAATTACACTATCTACTAGCGACTAATTAAGCCATCCATCAAAAAAATGTTGTCCCAGTGAATGAACAAATTTAAATCAGGGATAAATTTCAAAATGTGTGATGCTAGAGTTAAGGCCCTTGTACCTGGTACACTGTCTACTCATGATATAGGCCAGATTATATGGAGATTTGCTGATACAAAATATATTGGTATGCCTGTGACAAAATCAAAAAGACAAACAGACACGTCACAGACATATGAATGCACATACACAGTTGCCACTTTGGCAACTGTTGAGTTGACTACAAGCAGGCTAGACAAAAATCAGGACACTCACTGTAATAAAGTAAATTAACAATTAGTATTGAAAACTCATACATATCATGGCTATGTGTGCAATTTTGAAATGAGAGGATCAGTTGATATTGGTTGGCAATGAAATGTTGGTACTGCATATAAAGTAAACTCATTAAGCTACATAAACCCCTGTACTGATGATGAATCATGGTCCAGTTTGAAATAGTTAATATTTTATCTATTTTGAGATACACATGGACAAGAAAGTGAGAAATATGGCAGGAATACTTACAACAGAAGCAGTGAAAGGATCATGTGTCACCAGTCAGCAGAAATGTGACCAAAAAAAGAGATACCATACCAAACATAATCCCCAACTGTCACCCTGCTAAATCAATTGCCACAAAAAGTGCACATAAAATTTGTTTGGGACAATTTTTTTCTGTTTAAAGGTTATCAAAAGCACTTACTGACTCCAACAAGCATTTCCAATAGGCAGTGCTAGGATTTGAACCTAGACTCACTCTATGGCTAAGCCAAGGAGGTGTTCTTCCATTAAACTACACTGACAGCATTTATGGAAATTGCCAGTTTGGAGCACAAGCTAACTTAGATTTTGATATTTATAACTATTTTTCAGCTCAGCATGTAATTTGTTAAGAGGTGTTTAGACAGGAATCATTTTGGAAAAGGACAGAATTACAGATTTCTTTTTAAAACCAGGGAATATGGAGACAGCTCAAGCGAGTACAACCCCTTCCAAATACACTGAATATACTTCACAATCAGATGTTTAGGGTTAGAACTGTAGTTCTCAATTCTGAACAAACATAAATACAAAAGATGGCCCTGGCCCTTCAATTTTATTTTACAAAATTGTCACCATTCCAGTGATTTTTACTTTTCTGTTAAGTATGTCTTTTCTCTTTGATATCGTGTTAGTCCCCCACCTTCCCCCCGATTTTTTTTTAAAATCCCCCTTTTTTGACAGGGGCAAACCCCATCGCCAACCCCACCTCCGCCCAAATTCACATTTGTATACTCTAAATGGTGATATCAAGCTACTTTCGGTTTTAACATATCCCAGCAGAGTACACCGTAAGAAGACAAGCGTCACAAAATTAGCATGCTGTCTTACAGTTTATTGATGAGACTACCCCCACCCCTATTTTCAAATTTCTAGAATAGACACTGTATTTTATTTTATTTATTAACTATCACTCGATTTTTATCATTGTTTTGAGAGGTTTAACTCATATCCGCGGATATGAATCTCATATCCGGTGTTTAGTCATACCGGTATAGCGATTATTTTTGGTTGCATGACAACCAGAGTTCCAGATGGATCCAGATTATTTTAACAATTTTTACAGAGCATGGTACAAATATCATGTATGTAGAGTTTGATTACATTCTGCCATGTAGCATCAGAGGAGATCAGAGATGTCGTTGTTGACGGACGGTCAGGACTCGGACGATCACAAAAGCTCATCTGAGCATACTCAGTGCTAAAATTCAGTATATTCCTTGCAATCTGCTTGCAGATTGCTCGTTATAACAAAGAACGGTCATATAATGTAACATAACCCTACCTGTTACGTCCCCACACAATCAAACCTCAATCACTGCATGTTTTCAGCGGCACTGACATTCAAGTCGAACTTGAAGTCAGAAAACTATGTACATTTACTTCTCGCAAGCCGCTTCGCGGCTTGCTCGTATTTTCATTAGTCCAATCACTTACAATCAATATTATTTAATGTATCTTCTGGTGTGTATTAAAATGTGTTATATCCAATGTTTGTTTGATGTAGACACCTTTTGTCGATTCGAGTCAATTTCAATATGGCGGCATCTGTCAGAAAAAAAATTGAAGAATGTCCGAGATGTAGCGATAAAAGAAGTTCTAGAAAATTGACTGTACCACGATTTATTACCCGATTTACGGCGTCGCCGATTCAATTGCATTTCTCAGAAAATTACATGTCGATTTCGGATTTTCGGCGCTGGTCAATGCTTTCCAATGAAAACTCCCGAAATAACAGAGTGGATTTTGTCACACTCTTTTTACAGGGTTAACCTTTTGTACCGTAGAGGGAATCGACGGCGCCTTCGGCGCCCGGTCGATTCCCTAATAACGAAGGACAATTTCAGAAAAGTAGATGATATAGCAGGTTCAGTACAGCATGATAGAAATTACATCCAACCTAAAAATACTAATCGATGGCTAATGTCTATGTGATATATAGATGGGTCTTGTCGAAACGAAATACGAGACACATCAACAGCACATACTCATATGGATCGACAATTAGGCTGAGTGAACCCGGTGGACTGGCAACCAGGCTGTCCCCCGGCATACGAACAGAAAATTACACACCACTCCGACAGATGAGACCCCGTGTAGAATAGCCTGTACCAGCCCACAACTGGCCCCATCTGCTGCAGCGAAGCCGCCAGTTCGAGACGATCCACCGGGATTACTACCCCGTAGTTGAATGCAGCAGAAAGACATATTAAAGCCAATTGAGGCAGAAACTGAGATTTGCCGAAACGATATACAAGACTCAGTATGCATGTAACAATTGACGGAGTATAATATACAAACATCTTCGAACCTAATTCAGGTAATATTGAAGGGTAACATTGTAGATGTACGATTAACTGTAAGAGAGACAAAATGGCATCAATGGACTGGGATCCGACTAAATCAACCTAGATGAGACAGACAATCCCGTTCTCGCTTCGATTAAGACTTTGCATCATCTGGCTCGCTGTAAGAAGATTAACAACAGGGCCCATCCACGAGATGGGCATATTGCAACGAAAGCTTACGTATCCCCAATTCATGGATGCCATTGTAAGTATTATAACTTTAACAAATATACATATACTGAAAGTATAAACCAGCCACATGTACTATACTTCTTAACAACTGTTATGGAGGAAACTGTCATAAACACACAAGTGTAAGGTTATTAAATATAGCAGATTTTAACCATATAATGCAGAAGTTGCTGTATTGTCATTTGAAACGAAATTACAACCAAGAAGTTTCGCAACCTGAACTATAGGTGGCTGCAGGATAAACAGACCGTATTCTACTAAACCCATACTAGATATAAGTTTCCTAAATAGGGCATTGCGTAAGAGGTCATTGCGAGAACAGTAGAAAAGTTTGTGTATTACAATATTTTCTGTAAAAGAAGAACACAAATTGCAGTGTTCCGGAAATTTGGATGACATAATATTTGCTAATATATACATTGCCGTGTAACAAACGAGTCGGGATAAAGGTGGGCGAAACACCATAGGTAAACAAGCCCCGAGTCAGGAAATACATAGCAAAAATTGTCACCTGGCAACATAGTGCCTAATTTGTATGAACGTTGATCAGTTACCGATTTAACAACATGTCTGTTAAGAACTGATTTCCACATATATTTTGATGGAAAATCAGAAGTGACCACAAAATGTTCAATATACTTAAGGAGTTCGTACTTGTGTAGCACATTGTAAATGTCAGGTATGAACCCACCTGACTGTCTCTCTGAACCATCACAATAACGAAACAGTCTGTTAACAAATACATGTATCTGTTTAGCTAAATAATGACAAGGTAGCCTACACATCTGCCCTAAGAACTGAAGTTTCCTATAACCAATCAGTGTTTGGATAGGGAGGCTACCTACTGAATGACAAGCGATATCAGTGTTTACGTATACGGGAAGCTTCTGTATAAATGTTATGCAGAACGAGTGAGCCCTTGCTAATTCTTCGATATGCTTTGGAGACAGTACATTCCAGACTTCACAACCCATATCAATGAGTGTCAATGAGTGAGTGTACGAGTTGCACGTGTGGCGAAATACCTGAAAGAGGTGCCTTTCATGACATCTGCAAACAAAGTAATCCCGGGTAAAAAGTTTATCCTTTAACTAACAGAAACTCCTTTGGCGCATTTACAAACATAGTAGACCCGGATCGCAGTTTAACCCTTAACCTGAAAGATAATCCCTTTCATGCCCTTTGCAGTCATTCAGAGCAGACCAAGATTAAACAGCCCATGTAGGAGCCGTATGGTCACGGTCTGCTCTGTTTGCTTTTGTCTGATTCTACGGTTTCTGTCATGGCGCAAACTTCCTGTGTTCACGTAGCTAATGTGTATTTATGATTTCATTATTTCTTACAAAATATTCATGAGTAAATGGTTAATTCTTTGCTCGCTAAAGGTGTATTTCTGTATACCATTGCAAACTTGATGCAGTAAAACCTCTCTATAACGGCCACTAAATTACATCATTTATCTTGTGTAAAAGACAGGTGGCTGCTTAGAGCAATGTGAAAATAAAACAGAACGCTCCTATAGGAGCGTTCTGTTCTACTTTTACCTTGCTTTAAGCAGTCACCTGCCCCAAGTACCAACTAATTAACACAATTTAGTGGCTGTTATAGAGAGGTTTTACTGCAGACCCAATAGAGATGCCTGAGTCACATTGAGACTGTTTGAATCTTGCAGGAGAAATAAAAAAGAAATACAGCGGAACCCCTTTAATGTGACCACTTAATGAGTACACATACATGTAAAACTCCGCCTTACGGACACTCCGCTATTCGGGACACCTCGGTACTACGGACGCTTTTTACAAGAACCAACCATTTGGCCAACGTAATTCTATTGATTTCTTTCTCAGTATTACGGACACCCCGCTATTCTGTGATAACGGACACTTTGGCCAGTACAGAATCTAATATTTACTATATAACTAACCCCAGTATCGCGGACAAACCATTTCATAAATCGGCCTGGCCTGTAGTCACTTTTGTTTTTTCACGACATTTAGCGACACTACTTTACGGTAATTAAGACCGATTTACGACACACGGAAGCGAGGACACCTGCGGAGAGATGTTGGCAAATTGCTTGACCCACTAATCCCTTGTGAAAACAAACTGTCAAATTGTTTGCAGTGGGTAATAGAGAGTAGGGGTGTTCGCGATTTTTTTTTTTTTTTTTTTTTGGTGGGTCAGAAAACTATATTTTGGTATGGTTTAGATACTTATGACATGCGATTAAAAAAAAAAATTGTGATGGAGTTATTGTTGTTGTTAAGACATAGCATGCGACGGGCACCTGTGCTTTAGTCCATAGATACGAATTTTACGCTTGTGTAAGCATAGCAGACATAGACTGCACATACAGTAAATCTCTCTATAACTGCCTCTAAATTACATTAAGTATTTTGTGTTAAATGCAAGTGGCTGCTTAAAGCAAGGTGAAAGTAAAACAGAACGCTCCCATAGGAGCGTTCTGTTATACTTTCCCCTTGCTTTAAGCAGCCACCTGTCCTACATACCAACTGATTAACACAATTTAGAGGCCGTTATAGAGAGATTTTACCGTAGTTATCTCGGTTTGCTAAGGCAATTTTATAGTTTCTGTCATGGTCAACTGTTAGTGTGTCCACGTGCCTTTACAAAAATGAATACAATTTAAATTCATGATGTCAATATTTCTTGCTTATATTTTAAACGTAAATCATTAAATGTTACAATTACTGATAGGTAACGTTCATGACAACAACGGCGTTTTCTTTAGCAACTTACAACTAAAGTTGGACTTCGATACCTCGGACTTCAAGGGACCATAGATATTACTGCGAGATAACGGAAATTCGAGTAATCCTATTTTTAAGCTGGACAATTTCTCATGTTAACAGTCTTTCGACCTGCATTAAGCTGTCACATGCGTTTCTAGACCTGTGCTTAGTGATACATTTTAAAACAATTCGGTATTGTCAATTTTGGTAGGACCGAAGTTTGACTTCATGTTATCCCGAAGTTCAAGTTATCCAATTTCGATATATCGAAGTTAAACTGTATTCAATAGAATCAGTACCAGAGCAATGGTATGTTCCTCCTAGCATAACGCTATAAAAGAGAACGCATAATGCAAAACATCAACAAAACAAAATGAGGACCGCATGGCAGTTTCAAGGGACAAAACTCTTGAGTTATTATACGTGGCTTTCTGTGCAGAGTTATCCTACGACTAAATAATACCTGAACTGCTATAAAAGACTAGTTTTCTAAGAAAACTCGATTTCGTCCTATTCTTTTTGTTCTTCTTTGTCATACATGAATAATACTACTACTACCACCACAACCACCACCACCACCACTACTACTACTACTACTACTACTACTACTACTACTACTACTACTACTACTACTCTACTACTACTACTACTACTACTACTACTACTACTACTACTACTACTACTACTACTTCTTCTTCTTCTACTGTGGTACGGAAGGTCGTGGGTTTGATCCCCGGTCACGACAGACCAAAAGTCGTTAAAAGTTGGTACTAGTAGCTCTCTTGTCTACTCTCGACATTAAAAGGTGTAGTTCTAGGACTGGTCGGCCCGGTGTCAGGATAATGTGACTGGGTGGGGTGCCCCTGCCATGTGCCCGCGGCAGGGGTATTTTAGTGAGGCAGCACTATAACTTGTCTCATGCGGGTGCCGTCTGCAAATAACTGAAATACTGTTGGTCGGACGATAAACCAACTCACTCACTCACTCACTCCTACTACTACTACTACTACTACTACTACTACTACTACTACTACTACTACTACTACTACAGCTACTACTACTACTACTACTACTACTACTACTACTACTACTACCACGACTACTACTTCTACTACTACTACTACTTCTTCTTCTTCTTCTTCTTCTTCTTCTTCTTCTTCTTCTTCTTCTTCTTCTTCTACTACAACTACTACTACTACTACAGTCAAAGAACTAGGTCTGACGTGCCAAAGGTCAGCAGAGTCCTTCTTCTTCTTCTTCTACTACTACTACTACTACTACTACTACTACTACTATAGTCAAAGAACTAGGTCTGACGTGCCAAAGGTCAGCCGAGTCCATTTTTGAGGGAGAGCAGCATTCCGCATGTTTTCGGGCCGTTTTTTAGTACATTAGATAAAAATGACGGTGAAACTGTTGTCAGCAGTTTAGCGCAGTAGGTAAAGTCTATGTACGTAGAATGCATTGCGAGAGTAGTCTTTTTATTAAGCGTGGGTTCGATTCCCGCGTCGACCTTAAACTTTTTTTTTAATCTTGAATAAAAGCATTATTTTATTTCATACTGTATAAGTATACTGACCATTTATGCACATGTCGTCAATGTTAGGGAAGGGTGTCTTTGTTTGAGTTCGAGTCCTGTATTAGCCATATTTTCAAAAATAAATCGATGTTAAAATATGAATATCAATATCAGTTTTAGCAATTTTCTTGTAATGTGGCAGCTTAATGCAGAACAAAACTAATGCTTTTAAGGGAGCTTTCTGCAATACTGTTTCCTAAATTATGCTACCGACTGCTTTTAAGGCCAACAATTACTTTTTGGGGGGATGTCCGGCTTTGAGATGTTACACCGTAGATACATAAAAATGGAAATATATGATGTTTGATATGAAATTTGAAATATAAGAATAAAAACCCTGAAAACAAAAAGAAAAGGGTAAAACATCTATCAAAATAAAATACCAAGTAATTATAGAATCCTTTATACTTTTTAGCAACAACAATGTTTTAGGTTGATGCGAGACTCGAACTCGCGCTTAATGAAATGTTCCCCGATCGTATACTTCCTTATGACCCTTCGACTTATCCACTACGCTTTGTTTCCGATAACTAATCCGCTTATCATTTGTACCTATAACTAAACCTTTTTCATTTAAAAATGACACGTGAATATCCAATATGCTGATCTCCCTTATAAATGGATTCGGCGAACTCGTGACCCGTCAGACCTAGTTGTTTGACTATACTTCTTCTTCTTCTTACTATTACTACTACTACTACAACTACTACTACTAATAATAATATTAACCCTTCGCTTGCTGAATTTTAAAATACATTTCTCCTTCTCTACCCATGCCCTGTTGTATAATTACATATATCTCCACTGTGTACAAGTATTTCGCTGTGCAATCACTGCCGTGGAGTGCACTGGTTGCACAATCAACTTGTAAATAGTGCAGACCCTGATGAGACAGCTCCTGCAGGAGCTGTCTCATCTAGGTCTTCACTATTTACAGGTAGGTATATTGACACGAATAGCAAGCGGAGGGCTAATTAGATGGTCTTTTTTATAAATGTACATAGACACAGGACCACGACAGGGACTGAAGAATCATATACATGTAGATATTATTATATACGTAAACACAACATGTCTTGACCACACGACTCCTACAAGAGTAATAGTAATGCAGGTCTAAAGTAATGCTGAAACCTCCTACAGGAGCTTTCATCATTACTTTAGACTTACATTAAGCGGCCACATGACTGTGTTTTTAGATATGCGAAGTGATGCATTTGAGAAGAATTCTGCATTGAAAATTTGGAAGGACCGACCTTTTAGTTCGAGCTATCCCGAATGTTCGAGTTATCCGAGTTCGAGATATCGAAGTACAGCTGTAAGAACATTTTTTTTAAGTTAATCCTTTCCCTCACATAAACGCCTTTTATCATAACTTTGCAAACTGTGTCGATACAGATCTGAAGCTCTTGTAAGAACTATCTGATCAGCCTCTGCTCTGTTTGCTCATGGAATGATTTAGATGTTAGTACAGTTTCTCTCATAGTAAAACATTCCCTTGTTCATCATGCCGTTTTAAAAACAAATCAGCTAATCAATATTCATACTTTTTTTAAAAAAATAATTTAGTACTTAATACCCGCCAGGTAAATAGATATTACAGGCGGCTGGCTAATGCAGGGTCAGACAACATTAACCATGCAGCCACTTGCATTAAAAGATATACCTTTTTTTCTTTACTGTGTAATCTGTATTACATATAACCAATCGAGGTTGTCAATAACCGAAGAGATGACTTATCAATTCATTATAATGGTGTGCCATTGTGTCAGCTGTCGTTAAAACGTCAATCGAGACTATCAAAGGGACAAACCTGTCATCGTTTAGCCAAATAACAAATGAACGTGACTGGCTGCCGATGTTACGTCTTTATAGGATGGTCAGCTGTGTTTTATTTTCTAATCACTGAACAAAACATCCCGAGACGGAACTGCTGATCTCAGATTCGATCCTCAGTCGAGTTATTTGAAAGATTAAAAAAGATATAACGATGAATCCCTGCCTGGATGCAAAGTATCAATCAATCCTTTAAATACGGAACACGAGTGGCCCTCTGATCAGGTTCATTCAAATAAGTATCAATCAATATTTTGATTTTGAATACGGAACACGAATCTTTTGGCATTTGCAAATAACAAAGACCCATATAAATTGGTTCGTAGAGGAACCCTCTGATCAGGTTCATTCATATAAACTTGCATCAAGTAATGCAAGACGAAAGTAATGCGGAAAACTCCTCTAGGAACTCCTCTTGGATTAACCCTTTCACCGCCGCAGTCGCATAAATGCACCACGACAAATAGTACAGTCCCAGACCAGACGCCGCCTTTTCAAGGCGGCGTCTGGTCAGGGTCTTCACTATTTGTCTCAATCTCTATTTCTATATATGTGCTTTATTACTTTGAAATTTGCATTTATCTAATCCCATTTCCTTATTTTACTGAATGATTTAACAAACTTGGATTGCAGACGACAATTAGAAATTTGGCGCCGAAAGGGTTAAGCAACCAACTGCATCTACATTTTGTGGTGGTCGTGTTAGAGGTGTTTTTTTGTATAGTCTTTCATACTGAATTGACACTGGATTTTGTTAAACGTTGATGGACCATTCCACTCCAGAATTCAAGATTCAAAGTGTTATAGATACTGTGTTACTACAGTAAAAATTATCTGCAATGGTTGAATTCAATGTATTACTTAACCCTTTCAACGCTGTATTTTCAGAGTGGAATAGTCCATCACTGTTTATTGGTAGGGTCCATAAAGTATGAAGGGGTACTCTTTGATAGAGGAATTTGAATGACAAATAATACAGACCCTGATCAGAGGGCTCCTTTATGACATTTCTGATTTGGGTCTACACTGCAAATGACGGTACACTCGTTTCCTGTAATAGGATTAACACATAGCGAAAGTTAACCTGAAAGCTCCTTTTCATTAATGTTTAACGATAGAGACCATTTATTTTTAAAATTTATAATTTCGGAGATGATCTTGAATGAAACAGTGCAGATCCTGGTCAGTGGGTTCCTCTAGGTTTTAGCGTTCTGGTTTGTCTAATAGCTTTCACTTATGGGTATGTATGATATCGTATTCTTATATTAGTTGCCAATCGAACACAAACAACAAAAGACGTATAAGCTCCAGAGAAGAAGACGAAGAAGATGATAATGATGAAGAAGTTCCGTTTCTTTCCTCAATCTTTTTTACCTGATGAATATTCATGCAAGAAATAATAATTCAATGAATTTTAATCAGCTAAACTTAATAGAGGCATTACGAAAAAGGGAAGTTTTGAACGTGGTAGAAATTGTAGAATCAAATTAACATTATTTCATAAGTAAACAGAGCAGATCCTGATCAGACATCTTCCATAGGAACTATCTGACCAGGGTCTTATCTTTTTGGAATTGCGTAATAATACGTATCTGTCTGTAGGTGAAAGATAAACTCAGCAATATGCAAACATGCGTCTAATACTAACATTACAGAAAGGCTCGTCTAAACCGGAATTTTAGCAAAGAAGTTTTAGGCAGGTGGCTGCTTAATGATGGATGGAAGTCATACAGAAAGCTCCCGAAGGAGCTTTCTGCATGACCCCCCCCCCTGCATTAGGCTGCCACCTGTCTAACAGACCGGTATAGATGCTAATACAAACATTCGATTTAGAGAGTGTTTACTGTAAATTACTGTGTCCTTCTGTTTTGATAAAGTTGAATGCATTAACCCTTTACCTGATAGAAGCGGCTTTTAGCGTGTTTGATTTATTCCTCCGCTGAAGAAAATAGTTCAAATTCATACAGTCATGAACATATTGCATAATAAATATTTTCTATATCCTAGTAGGTGGTAGCTTAAAGCAGGCTGAAAGTAAAGCAGAATGCGCCTTAAGGCGCATTCTGCTTTACTTTCAACCTGCTTTAAGTGGTCATATGTCTTCAAAACTAGAAACAGGCTATTGGGTAAAGGGTTAAAAGTCAGTTCTCTGCATTCTTGCCACGCACATCCTTTGTCCTCTAACACCACTATCTCAAACACAGAACGTTGGGCATATCCTTAATACCGCGAAAGCATGATGCAGAAGACCTTCTCTATAGCGACTACAGCATGAGTAAATATAGTGTCCTTTAAACTTTAAAAACAGGTGGTAGTTAAATGCAAGGCTTAGAGCTTTTGTATGTATTTTCCTGCACGTCTTAAAACCTCAGAATAAGATCTCTTTGGATGACCATTCTAGAGAGGTTTACTGTACTTTATCATTTTACAACAATACTTAAACCTGTCATAAGCGATCATTAAAAAGAAGCCTAGTGTTGAGTCTTTAAAGCAGATGTCTGCTTCATGCAGGTCAAAAATAATGTGGAAAGTTCCTATAGGAGTTTTCTGTATTATATTTGCCCTGCATTAAGCAACCACTTGTTGTTTAAGACTGATGTGTTCAATCAGGCAATGACCGCTTAAGACAGTTTCTGCTGTATATAAAAGTGAATCGTATCAACTGTAAGGCGATATGATGACCCTTAAAACATTCCCTCCTAGTAACGCATTTTGGCGCCTCTGTAAAAATCACATTTCGAAACCATTGTGATAAATAGAGCATTTTCTCCATGGGAGCAAATGCTCTATTTATCACAATGGTTTCAAAACTACACAATTCTAAAATTCTCCTTTTCTTTAGTTAATGCTCTTTTTCAGTAACTTTATTCAAAGAGATTGGGTCTAACATTAGTCTAGGAGGGAATGGGTTAACTCATAACATCATGCCAGCTCAAACTCTAATATACTATAATTTTTACTTCTAATTCGTTCGAGCTTGTATGAAACTATTGCTTGAGTGTCAAACAGCTCGAGTGTCAAACAGTTTGGATCCTGGTGAGACATCGAGAAGCAGTTAGCAAATACCAGTCAGGTCGCGCTTAACACGATAAAGGTTAAATGATAATAAATTGTATGTAAACAGATAACGCGTAATACCTAGGAAATGATGTCACAACATTGTACTTTTTACTCATGGAGTTGAAAAGTGACCCGTATAAGTGCTCAAATGCTTCAGTATTTTATCTAAATCCTTTACCTCATGAAAATTCATGTAAATAATGACATCATGAATATAAATTACCTTAATTTTGAGATACATGTACTATTTTATGTATTTTCATAAGCAAACATAGCAGACACTGGACACTGGGCCCGGGTCTATCCTGTTTACATGAACAATACAATGAGTAAGGGGTTAAGAGAGTGTACATCAAGAGGATACATCTGATCAGGGTCTGCTCTGTTTGTTTATGGAATTATGTAGAACTATTCTACCGAAACAAAAATATTTCTGTGTTCATATACCATCATAACATATCAATTAACATATATTCATGATGTCATTATTTGTACAATAGTATTCTTCAGGTAAAGGCTTGACTCTTTCGCTGCCAAATTCTGTCGTCTGCAAACTTTGTCGTCTGCTACAATTTTCCATTTTTTTTTATTTTTCTACATTTTTTATTCATAAAATAGTCACAGTAACAAACAGTTTGGATCTTGATGAGACGCCGAGTTACTCGGTGTCTCATCTGGATCCAAACTGTTTGCATAGGTCATTACAGTTGCGACACTGGCAGCGACAGAGTTAAACACTTTTACCCCAGACAAGTTCTGTAATAATACTTGTACAACCAGGGTATGTTTTCGACTAAATATTCCTTTGTCCATATACATGTACAGTTATTTTTAAAAAAAATCAGCTAATTAATATGCATGGATACATAAGTTTAAACGAATATTCATTTAAGATTAGAGAACATTGCGTATGACTAGGCAGCCGTCTCCAGTCTCAACTGTTATAAAACTCACAACAACTCATGAAACCAATGAAAATCCAGGAAAAAACCTCATAGAGTGAAACCTCTCTTGTTGCTCTTTAAACCATTCCCCATTGGCTATTTTAGACCCAACGTTTTTGAACAAATATACCGAAAAGGAGCATTTTCTAGAGAAAAGGAAACTATTAAAATTGTATAGTTTTGAAACCATTGTCATAAATAGAGCATTTGCTCCATAAGAGCAAATGCTCTATTTATGACAATGGTTTCAAATGTGAGTTTTACAGAGGTCAAATGCGTCACCATTTTAAGGTATGGATTAAGACAGGTTATAGCTTAATGCAGGGAATATTCAGGGTAAGCTTGACCTGTTTTAAAGTTTAGAATCGTCTACTTGAAAGTTCAGAGTTGAAAGGGTTAACTGCGTATGATATACATGTATGTGATTCATTTGGTTCGTGTAATTAGTATACATGTACCACATTCTTTGATACAAACCAGATGCGGGGTGGTTATACACAAATAATTATAGAGATACAAATTATCAAATATAATCACGAAACAAGTGCAGTCTAACCCATGACAGTAGAGCCCCTCTTAAGCGACCACTCAATCGATGATGTAAATGAGGTGGTTGCTTAATGCTGCACAAAAGTATAGATGAAAGCTTTCTGCATACTTTCCATCCTGCAATTAACCCATTCCCTCATACTGACGACATTGTAAAAGTCACTTTGTGAAACCATTGTGATAAATAGAGCATTTGCTCCTATAGGAGCAAATGCTCTATTTATCCACAACGGTTTTAAACTACAATTTTTTTTTAAAAAATCCTTTTCTCTAATTAATGCTCCTTTTCGGTAGATTTATTCAAAGAGGTTGGGTCTAAAAATATCCCATGAGGTAATGGGTTAATCCTTTGTCCGCTAAGCGCGACATGCCTCGCATTTGCAAACAGCTTGGATCCATCAGGATCTAAGTTGTTTGACATTCGGTCAATAGTTTCTCAAAAGCTTGATCGATTCAAAAGTCAGCATCAGCTGTAGCAGATCGGTTTTTGAGCAGACAGTATTTTTCCAGCAGGCTACGACAGGTATTAGACCACTTTTTGGTAATTACTTTAAAGGGATTTGGCTGTACTTGCTGACGTAGCTCCACTGCAGTGCGCAATCCATTGTCAACCAGAACGGACGAAGGCCGATGATGATGATGATGTTGTTGTTGATGATGATGATAAAAGTGATGGTGACTGTACTTGAAAAAGACGCATATTTACGCATTTGCAAACAGAATAGACATAAACCCAAACACATATTTACATTAATAGTATTAAAGTAAATGATTAATTTGAAATTATATAAAGAATGTGAATAATTATGAGTGTTATATTTGTAAAAGAAAAAATACTTTATATCTAACATCCATTAAAGTGTATAAAGGCAAAACATGGTAGATCCGGATCAGAGGGCTCCTGAAGCAGCACAATGAGCAGGGCGATCTGCACTTTTTGCTTTCAACATCTTGTTGCACGCTAATTGTCTGGGCGATGTTTTGATAAACTTATAAATACATGTAAGTGTAATTAGAATCCGGTTAGATACAAACTGACTTCTTGTCTCGGAGTCCAATTGTTGTCAGTCATGTACATTTGTATTTAGATTCAAATGGAGGAAAAAAGAAACTCTTCATGAATATAGAAATAATTTCAACATGAAGAGATTATAAAACATTGCATTCCGAGATCACCTTGTTGTAGAAAACCACAGCAATGGGCAAACATCATCATGTCTCATCTTACATCGAGTCATGGGATCTCCTTTAGTGAACATATTCTTAAACAAATAGGGTTAATTTGGTGAACATATTCTAAACAAATAGAGTTTATTTGTGGGTCATATCTCGACAGTCAGTTCTCTTGTACAGGATCAGTTTAACCCTTTACTCTAGACAGACACCTTTTAACCCTTTCCCTGTGATAGGTTTATTCCTTATTTCAATACCTACTGAATATTCATAGCCAAACTAGTTATAATTAAATATGGAAGGTGGAACATAGCCATTTTAGAAACTAAAGAAACATATCTATCAAATTCCATTAGCAAACAGAGTAGACACTGGTCAGACGGCTCCAATGGGAGCCGTCTGATCTGGGTCTACTCTGTTTGCAAATGCGTGAAACACGTTTATATGAGGGAAAAGTTTACGCATTTGCAAACATGGTAGACACCAAGTGTAAAACAGCTGGGATCCTGATGAGACGCCGAGTTACACGGCTTCTCATCTGGGTTCACTATGTTTGCAAACTTTAATTGCGGTTAGGTCAGCGATCAGCAGGCTAAGGGTTCAATCTAGTACTGCTACCTGAGATTTGAACATGAAATGAAACAGTTCAATATTTACCACATGCATATTATTATATGTAAGACACAATGACACTATGATTTTATAATTGTTTGTGGACACAGGCTTTTTGGCCATACAACAAACAGTAGGATCAAGTCTGTATAATGCAACAAGAAAAGAGGACAGACCATGCTCAGACGGCTCCCACAGGAGTCTCTGATATGTGTTTACACTGTTTGCAAAGATGTGAAATCGTTTCTATGTAGTAAAGTGTTAACGTAAGAATGAGAAATGAGTGAAATTTGTGTCGCGGGAAGAACTGATAAATCATGACATTTCACGAATAACTTCGCAGTGATCGCCAATACTCTTATCAAAGACCCCAAGCCGTGTTTATTTGACTATCAGCATCTTATCACTTATTATCATTAACTCCGCTGTCCAGATATATACAGTGATGCCTTCCATAAGCGGTAATTCAATAATTGAACTTAGGCGTTTAAAAAGCAGGTGGTTGCTTAATGCGGGTAAACGTAATGCAGACAGCTCCTATAGGAGCTTTTGCATTACTTTTGACCTGCATTAAGCTACCGCCTGCCTTACAGACCCATAATTAGACATATTTTTGGTGACCGCTGAAGACACGTTTTACTGTATAACGCTAAGCGCTTTAAAGGCAATTTCTTGACAACTGATGCAAACGGTTTTGGAACCAGCAGAGTAATCCGGTGCCACGTCTGGATCCAAACTGTTTAATGCTCAAAGCATACTCGTACTTTGCAAATAAAGAGAAAATAAGATACGCAGAGAATTGCGGAGGCAACGGCGACGTTTTTATAGGTAGAAGAGATTTCTTAGCGCGCTAAGAGATAAACTGTCAGTACAGTGAAAACAAAACAAGTCTTAAGATTTTTAACATTTTATTTTCGCAGTAGATCCGACGGAGGACTGTAGCGTTTTCGTTAAGTGATAAAATATATTGCGATTTAAAGGAAATCGTCACCAGCGTTCTTGAGGTAAAGTGCAAACATATTTTTGTTGTGTTTAGATTTGGGGCCTGCATGTAGCCAGGTTAAATGAGATTGGCTAAGGGGGATCATATGGGACAATATCATTTGTTAGAGACTAGTAAGACAGTAAGGAGCAATGAGTCACCAATTGATAGCGAAATAATTAATACATCATGTTGACAGCAAAACGTCACATTTGGCAACCAGCCATTGACCAATCGCATTCCTTCTAACATAGGTGTTGTGTACAGTTTTGTACTACAAGTGTTGTTCTTTACAGTTGTGTGAAATATCTAAATTACTGCATTTTACCAGGACAATAACAGGTAAGTATTTTATATGTTATAGCATGAAGGCGTCATGATTTGCAAACATATACTTTGAATGTGTCTCAAATAATTATACAACTACTAATCTACTACTACTAGAGCTACTACTACTACTACTACTACTACTACTACTACTACTACTACTACTACTACTGCTGCTGCTACTACTACTACTACTACTACTAAAACTGCTGTTGCTGCTACTACTACTACCACTACTACTACTACTACTACTAAGTACTACTACTACTACTACTACTACTAACTACTACTACTACTACTACTACTACTACGTCTACTTATTCTACTACTATTACTTCTATTACTACTACTACTACTACTACTACTAACTACTACTACTACTAGTAACACTACTACTACTACTTGTGCTGCAGCTGATGATGATGCTACTACTACTACTACTACTACTACTACTACACCACTACCACTACTACTACGTGTACCAATAACAATAAACGGATAAGTAGTACATAATGACAACAACAACAGCAGCAGCAACAACAACAATAATGATAATAATTATAATAACAGTAATAATAATAATAATAATAATAATAATAATAATAATATAAAGGTCATTTTTAAAGTCATTTTTGCAAATAAAGGGTGGGTCGCAACTCCTAAACGACTGAAGCGATTTACATAGCTATCGAACTTGACCAAGATATAATGGCCACAAATATTGTGTAAAGATTAGTGTGGATTGGACAAATACTTTCCAAAAAGAAGTCCGGACAAATTCTTCTAGATGTACGCATGGACGGACGGACGTACGTACGGAGAAGGGCAACCCTATATGCCACCACTATGTGGGGCATAACTATAATAATAATAATAATAATAATAATAATAATAATAATAATAAATAGAATTGTTTTTACACACACACACACACACACAACCATCCCCTGTACGGACAAAATTTTCCAAATTCCATAACTCTGCAGAATATCATTTAACCGGAACAAGAATACGATATGCACAACATACGATATGCACAACTAGGCATGGTGTTGACCAATCCTATGACGTTTCATGAAAATCCGACCAAAGGTTTTGGAGAAACGGCGCGAACAAAATTTTGCACGTAGAAATTTCAAAGTCCTATAACTCTGCAGAAAATTACCAAACCGGAGTAGGAATAAAATATGCACAACAAGGCATGGTGCTGATCAATCCTATGAAATTTCATGAAAATCTGATCATAGGTTTATGAGAAACCGCGCGGACAAAGTTTTCCATGTAAAAAGGTCCCATTACTCTGTAGAAAACCGGAACAGGCTTACGATATGCATAACTAGGCATGGTGCTGATTAATCCTATGAAGTTTCATGAAAATCCGACCAAAGGTTTTGGAGAAACCGCGCGGACAAAATATTCCATGTAAAAAAATCACCAAAGTCCTATAACTCTGCAGAAAATCATCGAACTAGAACATGAATAAGATATGCACAATTAGACATGGTGATGACCAATCCTATGAAGTTTCATAAAATTCGAACCGAAGAATTTTTGGAAACCGCGCAGACAAAATTTTATATGTAAAAAATTCAAAGTCTCATTACTCTGCAGAAAATCATCAAACCGGAACAGGAACAAAATATGCACAACTTGGCATGGTGCTGATCAATCATATGAAGTTTCATGAAAATCCGACCAAAGGTTTCGGAGAAATCGCGCGGACAAATTAAAATCGGACATACAGACAGACAGAAAAACAGTATGTCTTCCCAGTATACTGGGGGAGAAATGATAATAATAACAAGTAATGGGAGCATTGAAAGCAATGCCATAGTCCCCTACCGGCTGAATTTTAATTCCAACTGCTGTAATTCCGTGAAAAATCAATGTAGTATAACGAAATTCAAACCTGTTCTGTAACTCATTATAATAAAGATAAATACCAAATATCACTTCAAAATATCCAACATAACGTCAATATGTTCTCGGGATTAGGGAAAAAATCCGGAAAACCTAAAATTTCCTGAAATTGTCTTTGTCCAACTGCTGTAATTCCGTGAAAAATCAGCGTAACATAACACATTTCAAACTTGATCTGTAACTCATCATAATAAAGCTACATACCAACTACAACTTCACAATATCTGCTAGTGTTTAGAATGAACTCCGGAAACCCTAAAATTTCAGGAAAATTTCCAAGTCCAACTGCTGTAAATCCGTAAAAAATTAAAGTATCATAACAAAAATCAAACTTGATCTGTAACGCATTATAATAAAGGTATATATACCAAATATCACTTCAATAGCTGTTAGGGTTTAGAAGAAAAAATCCGGAAACCCTAAAATTTCCGGAATATTTCTACGTCCAACTGCTGTAACTCCGTGAAAAATCAACGTAGCATAACAAAGTTCAATATTGATCTGTAACTCATTATGATACAGATAAATACCTAATATCACTTCAATGTCTGCTAGGGTTTAGAAAAAACTGCTGTAATTCCGTGAAAAATCAACGTAGCATAACAAAATTCAAACTTGATTTGTAACTCATTATAATAAAGCTACATACTAAATATCACTTCAATATCTGTAAGAGTTTAGAAAAAACTCCTGAAAACCGAAGTGTGACACACTGAAAGACAGACAGACAGACAGACTGGCTGACGGACGGACGGACGGACAGAGTGTACACCTATAGTCCCTTCGGTGTTGCCTGTATGGGACGAATAATAATAATAGTAGTAGTAATAATAATAATAATAATTAATGCCGGTTGAAAAATATATTGAGAACTGTGTGTAACGCTGATATTATAATTACAAATGAACATTCATATTCACACCTGATATTAGCGTTGACAAGATACCTGGTCATAAAATACGTCTTTGTTTTACGCCTGTGTACATGAGAAAGTCGAGCTGTCAGTGTGCGCTACATTGCGAGATTGTCATGCGCAGTGGAGCGAGTCTATACCAGTTCCTTTCGCGAAAACAAAGTGATGGAGTGTGGGGACTAAAATGGAGACAAAACTATGGGGATGTACGATCAAATAAATGGTAGATAAAGATTCTGTATATTTCTATAAAGTGATATATCTTTGTAATCCTTTTAAATTTTAGAGCCTGTTCACAGTTTTAACTGGTCAATGATTATGAACTTTTACACTTTAGAACAAAAGGTAATAGTAATAGTTAAACAACAGCAGCGACAAAAGCTGTTACATACAGTAAACCCCTTTAAACCGGACATTTAATGAAGAATTTAGATCTCTTTAACCAGGTGTTCTGTTACATACAGTAAAACCCCTCTAAACCGGACATTTAATGAAGAATTTAGATCTCTTTAACCAGGCGGCTGCTTAATATTCATGTAAGACATATGTCTGTAGACCGGGTTCTATAGTTTACCATAGTCAATACATCGCTTCTGCATATGACACTATAAACTTGAGCTAATTAACATTAAGCCCCATCCCTCATATGAACGCCTTTTAACGCCTTTGCAAAGAGAATAGACCCAGATCAGACGTCTGATCAGGATCGTTTGCCATCTTAAAAAAATTCAGCTACTAAATGTTCATTGTGTCATTATTTCTTACATGAATATTTAACAGGTAAATGCTTAAACCTCATTATTTCTTACATGAATATTCATTAATTTAAGGATAACGTAGGTAATTTCTCTTGTGAATTGCGTTTTGACATTGGACCATGGCGTGTTTTACAGGTAGAGCGAAACGCTGTTAAAATAGTTGCTGGTTCCCGACCTGATGACAGGTGTCTCATTAGTTATAAACCTACATGTCTGACATAGGAATTTGATTACGTCACATACATACAAGAAAGTCAAACTCATCTGCTGAGTAACTCATCAAAAAACGTTAACTTGAAATCAGTTTGTGTTTTCTTACCCGTTTGTGATAACGTGAAGAATTTTCTAGTGTTTTAGTGATGACATTTATTTTTATTTCAGATCTAAAGTAACTTTCGTTCGCACAAAAATCGATGTCCTAAGTTTCGTTTCAATCATACCAAAGGAAGTACTTGTGGATATTTGAAGTGTTTTAATTCCAAGTACTACTTGGCATTGAGGATTAGAGGTTATCCAGCTTCACACCAGAAATCACATGTTCTGCATGTATTCAAAATGGCGGCGCGATTGAGTTGAAATGGATTTAGCAACGCAAAGACGGCAGCAAAATCACTGGAAAAGAAAGCTAAGGCGAAAGAACAGATTGTTACGACAGATGATGAGGGCTAGACGAGCGAATGAAAACGATGCTTACGAGGAATTAGTAGCCAGATCAATAGCTCAGATGTTCACTAGATCACTTACCATGCAAGCACTTACCAGTAGAACAACACTTACCACTACCACAACAGACTTACCTTCCAATGAGAATGACGTCACAGACAATATGTGCCACGGTAAGTCATGGATTAGCCATTTACTCCCTGGATATACATGTAAGATATAATGAAATCATGAATATTAATTAGATTATCTTTTTTTATAAAGGTGTATGAACACAGGAATTTTTGTCATGGCAGAAACTGTATACTCATCCCTATTAGTCCATCACCACACAGAACAAAGTTTGATCAGACGGTTTCTGCAGGAGACATCTGATCAAAGTCTGCTCTGTTTGCAAATGCGTAGGAACTGTCTGATCAGGATCAGCTCTGTTTGCTTATGAAATTACCCTAGATTAGTTTCTACAGTTTCTCTCAAAGCAAAAGAACCGTGTATTCATACGTGTACATGATTGTATTAATTCAGCCAAGAAATATTCATTATGTCATTATATCAGGAGTAGTCAACATTCAAAGGTTTAAGATAATGTATTGTTTGTTCAAGTCTGGTAACCGCAGTATCATGCTATCATGTTACGTAATAAGATTATCTGACATTTTTATTGCATTTAGATCAAGAGCATAGCAGATATGTATGGCTTTATGATACAAACTTGCAGATGAGGAATTATCGGTTCATGCAACTACAGCTGAGTCAGTCTATAGCAACCATATAATGAATATATATAAATGCATTTAACCATTTCCTTCATAATTATTATAAACGCGTTTTCACGTCTTTGCAAACAGAGTAGACCAAGACCAGACGGCTCCTATAGGAGCCGTTTGATCAGATCAAGCTATGTTTGCTTATGAAATTATAACTCTGACCCTATAGTTAATACCAAAGAATCCTGTATTCATTTGCCATTATAAAAATCAGCTCAGCTAATAAATATTAATGATGTCATCATTTATTACATGAAACTACAACAGGGATATTGTTAAAGGCATTTCAAAGCTCCTTATATAAGTGACCCCCACCTATAGACACAGTATCCAGCTGTGCTCCTGCAGTGTCCAGTCAGGGTCCATAGTCATAAGAGATAAAGTTACGCAATTATACATTGTAGCCCGCCTTATCAGTTTGTGTATCAGATGCCTGACAGTCTGCTCCCAAAATACACAGCATGGGGTTAATGGGTCAACATTCCTTTCGAAATGCCTTTAAGGTGGTGGTTTCTCAATCCAGGACGAAAGCAATAGGCCCACAGAAAGCTCCTAGATGAGCTTTCTGCACACGTCTCGTCCTGCATTAAGCTACATTTGTCTTAACAACCCAGAATTATACATATTTTGATGGTTGCTATATGCAATTTGTAAATGACAATCGCAACAAAGCTTCATTTGCATATTGCGCATATCTGTAACGCGTTATGGAAAAATATTGATTTCAAACATTTAAAAAAATATTCTTAACCCGTTACTCCATAAATACTCCTTTCTACGCCTTTACAAACAGAGTAAACACAGACCGTCTTACCAGGGTCCGCTCTGTTTGCTTATAATACAGATATGATTCTACAGTTTCTATCATGGGCAAAAATCTGTCATTGTCAAAAAAATCATGTGTCCATGTGCTGTTATAACAATGAATCTAATTAATATGATAATATTACATGTATATTCATGATGTCATTATTTGTTACATTTTTATTCATGGATTAAAGGGTTAAAGGCAGATATCAGAGTGTTGATGTTGCAAATTTACCTTCACTAAACATATTGATCAGCATGCTAGACTAGTAAATTGCGATAACCACACGAAATTCGATTACTTCTAGAATCGCTGTTTTTACATGGACATCAAAGCAGTAAACACATGTTCTCATGTTTATTTGAATTACCCTATTTTTCGGACAGGCACGCTTAAATAAATAGTGTAAACCCAGATCAAACGGCTAGTATGTCCCACCTTCTATTTTTTGCTGTAACCATTATTTTCATGAATACATGTATTCAATATGTAATGAATATTGAACCAAAACGTAGAACAGGGACTTTACAGACTAATACACGACAGTTAACATAAATACGGTGTCATATGTGTATTTACCCCCTACTCCATGAATAGTCTTGGTTATTTTAATTATATCAATATTAATTAAATCTATATTGATTTTTACACATTATTCTTTCCAAATCAGAAACATAGAAAAGGGTGTTTGCACTGATGTGGAGACCGTATAATCAGAACTATATTATTCCAAAAGCAAACAAAGCAGACCCTGATCAGACGGCTCCTTTAAGATCTACTCTGTTTCCAAATGCGTAGAAAAGCATATTAATTGAGTAAAGGGTTAATGAAAAAAGCACGATTCATTTATTTTCAAGAAGACTTGCGATTTTAAAAGGGAGAATAATGTTTGAACTATAGAAAGGAACATGCCAGTAATGTCATACAGTATGAATTATTGCATTATGACGTCGTTTTACATCTATTTTGACAGTTAGGAAACAGTTCTGTCATTCAGAAACTTTAGCTCCAGGGGATCTATACATGAACCGTTATTACAGGGCTGGCGAATTCGTGTTGACCTTTGCAAATATGTTAGATCCAGATAAAACGCCCAGTGACTCGTAACTAAGTTTCGTTGGTGTTTAATATCGGTTTAACACTCCATTCACTGTGTTAAAATCATAATTATAAGAAACATTCAGATTAAAAATTTGCAATTTATAGAAGACACACCTTTTCAACTAATGTTTATTCAGTGGGCTTAACAGTTTCCTTCATAAATATGCCCTTCTACGCCTATGCAAACAGAGTAGACCTATATCAGAGGGCTCCCATAGGAACTACCTGATCAGGGTCTGCTCTGTTTGCTAATAATATGATATAGATTATACGATTCTACAGTTTCTGCCATGGACAAAAATCAATGTGTGTATGTGCTATTATAACAAAGAATCTAATTAATATCAATGCTGTCATTATTATTGACATGAATATTCATAGAGTAAAGGGTTAAGTTCAACCCTTATCTAGCTACACTGGGCATGCGTAATTACAGCAGAACCCCTCTAAACATGGGTGTCTTTATAAGCAGGTGGTTTCTTAATGCAGGACAAAAGTAAGCTTTCTGCATTACTTTTGACCTGCATTAAACTACCACCTGCATCTAGCTCCCAGAAATATACCTTTTAGATGGTCGCATTAGCGGGGTTTTACTGTAGTTTGAATGCCGATGGTGCCGAGTAACTCGGCATTTCATACGGATGCACACTGCTTGTTTGCCACTCGATGATTTAAACCTTTCGGCGCCAAATAGACTTCATCTGCTAGGATAATCGACTGCATAAGGTTTCAAAGTGGCCTTTGTTTCAAAGTGGCGTTTTCTTCAATTGTTTTACAAAATATATAATTAGTGTCAAACAGTTTGGAGCCTGAGGAGACACTACTAAGTTAATTCTGGATCCATACTGTTTGCAAAGGTTATCACAGATTCGCCTATGGGTTCGAAAGAGTTGATAAGAAATTACAGTAAACCCCCTCTAATAACTTCCGTCCTGCATTAAGCAACCACCTGCTTATAAAGATATCCATGTTTATTCATTAAGTAGTCGCATTAGAGGGGTTTTACTATGGTGGATTTGAAGTGACGTTTATAATGCAGCAAATAGGAGGTTGAGTTCACTCTATTCTAAACAACAGGATAAACATTCATATGGCTAACACGACATTTATGGGACGTAGCAGCTGTAATATTACATTTACTTTGACAAACTGTCAACAAAAATAAGTTTCTAAAAAGACGAACATTTTTTTGTTCAAAGTTAACGTTCCTTGTTATGCGCGTACATATAACCGTGAACAATAAGTTTGTGTAAAAAAGAAACTTAACACTGGTTATGTTTCAATTTAACCCTTTGCCTCATATTAACGATGTTCACCCCTATGTAAACAGAGGAGACCCAGTCCTATTTGCTTATGAAATTCTAGTTTCCACTATAGCTAAAATTATCAACCCCATTTGCTTATAAAATACTAAATACTACTATCGCTAAACTATTGCCCGTTCCATGTGCCATTGTAAAAGAATAATCTTATAAATATTCGTGACGTCATTATTTCATGGAATAAACGGTTAACACCCAGATGAGCCCGTGCCTGTGTGATCAGGATCTCTCCTGTTCGCTTATGAAATAATATAGATAGACAGACGACCATACATTTGCACCTTTAAGTGGTGCATCTGTTACTTAAAGTTATTTGAAGACAATAGAATGACCACTTTTAGAACGAAAGAATTAAATGACCACAAAATGAAACAAATAGATTGGCAACAACCCAACCACTTACATGTACCCTTTTTCTACATAGATACACATTTTGCAAAGTGAGTAGACCTAGTTCAAACAGTTCTTAAGGAAGCTGTCTGATCCGGCCTGCTCTAGTTGCTAAGATATACATGTAACTTGTAATGTAGATGTAACATGGTGAAAAAGTTGTGACTCGACTGGGACTCGAACCCAGGGGCTCTGGCTTACCATGACAACACTCTGCCGACTGAGCTACCAAGCCACACAGTAAAGCCTATCAACTTTTTTTCACCACAATCTCTACCCGGCTACATAGATATGATTCTACACTTTCTGCCATGGCCAAAAATGCAGGTGTCCGTGTGCTATCATAACAATTTATCTACTTAATATTCATGATGTCATTGTTTTTTTACATGGAACAAAGGGTTTAAATATGTATGGTGACAAATACAGTTGCGTGTGATTATAATTGATGAGGGGTGTTAGCTGAAAAAAAAAAAACTCGGCTAAAACAATTATAATTATGTTACAATTTTACTTACATCAGAAACTGTTGACCGTGTGTTAAACAGTCTGGATCCTGATGAGACGCCAAGTAACACGGCTTCTCATCTGGATCCAAACTATTTGAAAATTCGAATCCTGTCGCGCCTAGCGTGAGAAGGATTAATCAGTGACAAAGTTCATACCATATACAGTAAAACCCCACTAATGCGACCACTTAATGAATAAACATGGCTGTTTTTATAAACAGGTGGTTGCTTAATGCAGGACGGAAATTATGCAGAAAGCTCCTATAGGAGCTTTCTGCATAACGTTCGTCCTGCATTAAGCGACCATCTGCCTTTACCACTGTGAATTATGCCCCTTTTTGCTGGTCGCATTAGAGGGGGTTTACTGTATACCAGAGTAACGGATAAAGGTGCGTACTCAAACAAACCCTGTATTATTTCTTAAGTAAACAGAGCAAAGTTTTTTATGGAGTAAAGGTTAACAAACTAAGGACAATGCCATGGGAAAAATAAGGAATTTGTAAAAACATAATTTATAAGTCAAAAGGCATCTCTTATCATATCTTATCTTACCTATGGAGCAAATGCTCTATTTATCACAATGGTTTCAAAAGCGACTTTCACAGAGGCGTCAAAGGGCGTCAATATGAGGAAATGGGTTAATGCATAATTCTTGCGTATCGATTGTACGATTGGCGTATTGGCTATATGTATTAACCCTTTCCTTCATATAAACGCCTTTTCACGCAAACACAGTAGACCCAGATCAGACGGAACTGTTTTCTTATGGTATAATATAATCTGATTCTACAGTTTTGGCTCAGCCAAAACATAATGTGTACATATGCCATTATAAAATATCAGTGAATAAATATTCATTGTGTGATTATTTCTTACATCAATATGCAACAGGGAAAGGGTTAAATAAAACTCGGTTTTATATATAAATAGGCGGATTCACAGAAAAGATTTATAATGCCCTTCGTTCTGTATTGACCAGTCATTTGCCTTTAAGATGCCCATATAAATTCACTAAGTACTGGCTATACAGAGGTTATGTAGTTTCTGAAATTTTTGTTTGGTTCATTTTACATTCAACTTTTTTGTCGTCACTTGCGAGTGAAACTCTAGGGGCGCAATTAGACCTAAGCGTTACCTGATTGTGACTGTTGATCAAAATACTAATTTTTTAAAATGACATTTCCCAGAACAAATTAACCAGGAATACTTGCCCGAAGATAAAAAAAAAGCAGTTGGGTGGAAATTTAGAAAACGCGTTAACAGTAGTTTATGATATGTTAATACGCAAATTGGAGAAATCGTGATAGAAAATGACGTAAGCTACGTATGCAACTAATTTAAGATATATGTGTAATCCACTGATAACTAAGTGTTACTTAGCAACTAATTATAGAACTTATAGAATAATGTCATGATAACGTCATACAGGTGTAAAAAGGGATTCACAAATTTGGAAATCCCCGCAAATCGGACAGAATGATGGATTGAATACCACTCACTGTCAAGATTGTGTGCCCTAGAGGCAATGTACGGGACGATTGGTGTAGACATACTTTTCACCATCAGTTAACTTTGTGCGAATCATATGAACAGTATTTACTAAGCTGAAATAGACTGACATAGATTTTGTGGCGATAAGGATAACAGATTGTTTCGTGGATGTATGTGTTAGGTGTAAAATACATAACGTTGCTTGGTAATTAGATAATCCATCAACGTAAATACTGGGAAGCAAGTTTAAAGTTGCGGATTCAAGGATTTCCACGCCTGATAATATAGACTGTAATTTGACAGTTATAATCAATTTAAGAAAAGGAATTTAGTGATTCAATAAGATAGACCGAAATAAAACTGCAAAGTCTGCAGATTGTCATGATACTAAATGGCTACTGAAGAGATCAAGGACATTGCCGAAATATTAAGGGTAGCTAAACCGAAAAGGGATAGAAGAAAGGGCCAAACCAAAAATAAGAAAAAGGACAAGAAACAGGACAAGAAGCGCGAGACCATAGACTATCCCCGTTATCCGACGGAGGTGGATATTCTGGTTGGAATTTTCAATAAAAACCTAAAAATAATAGGGAACACGTGCACCACCTTTGCGGACTCCTTGAGTAAGTGAAATCGACAATCATACAATTTGTATGTAGATGGCCATGGAACTTAAAAGTAATGATGACGTCATGAAATAAATATATTTATGACGATTTAGAAATACGGATTCATAACACATATTGAAAAGGGACATTTAAAAGGAAGTATTTTAGAAAACAACATAAAACATCAAATCCAAATGCGAAAGCTCCAGCCTAATTTGGGTTTATTGAATAGCCATAGAAAAAAATCTGTTTGGTGCATATGCTTTGCAACCAATTCTTAATGAAAGAGTATGTGTAATGGATTATGTTATTTTCTGTCGTTATTTTCGAGCCATGTAGATGCATACCTAAACGAAATTTGTTCGTACACGATTTTTTTTCTTATATACTTATCACACTTTGAAAAAAAAACAATTAAAGTAAAGAAATACAAAATTGATAAAAAAAAAAACGGCATTAGTTTTAAAATACGAATATTATCGATGAACAAGGGAATTATCGATCCAATATCGTTTCTTGATAATTCATTGGTTATTGAATACACAAATAAGATTAACTTCCGGTAAGAATACACAAACCGTGACCGCAGGCAATCGGCGAAACTTCCTCCTGTCACGCGAATCGTGATTGACAAGTCAATACATAATACTTACATTTATATATATATATTTAACACTGTAAAAACACTTATTATTTTTGTACAATGGCTACTTGCTTAATATTTTTTATAAATGTGATTTGTGTACATTGTCTGTGACTATGAAGCCCAAGAACGACTTTTGGAATTATAAAGTACTTTCTTTGTTAACATTTTTGCTCAGAGGTCGATAAGGTTAACCGTTCAACGCTGAGGTTTTTTTAGTGAAATAGCTAGCCCATTAGTGTTTAACTATAGAGTTTACCCAGAATGAAAGGCTTAAACTTGCTAGAGTATTTTGAATGATAAACAGTGCATACCCTGGTGAAGCACTCTGACCCAGGTCTTTACTGTTTTCAAATTCCAGTGCACGCGTTCCAGCATTCAAAGGGTTAAACAATCTGATAGAAAATACACATAAGATACAAATTCTGTCTATGTTGATTATGGAATCCCAATCAGGCCCTTTTACTGTATGTTTCCAAATATATGGTTAAAACACATTCAGACATGAACGTTCGTCAGTCTTTAACCCTTTCCCTGTGTAAGAAATAATGACATCGTGAATATCTATTCCTATAGGAGTCGTTTGATCTGGGTCTACTTAGTTTGCAAATGCGTGAAAAGGCGTTTATATTCATGTAAGAAATCAATAGAGAATAATAGGTTAGTGCCGTAGATGGGACGCTTTATCCGACGAGGGGAGAAAACGTTGAGGCGAGGCTTGCCGAGCCTCAACTGTTTTCTCTCCGAGTCGGATAAAGGCGTCCCATCTACGGCACTAACCTATTATTCGATTTATCCAGTCAATATAGTTAAATGTCTTTTTTATAGACTCATAACACTCTTGAAATAATTTACATTGAAAATGCAGTTTTTCGATCAACGGATCCCTCCCTTTTCACTTCCATTTAGACGTAAATAGATCTAATGAGCTACCGCAGAGGAATATAGTTTCGATACTTGTATTACTAGAAGGGAAACGTGGTTGAATTTGAAAAATAAGATGATTTGAATCGAGGGTCGATAAGTTATTTCAAACAGACATGATCTATATTCTTTGGTCAAATTCGAGTTACGTAGTCTCGGTTTCTATTTTTAGATTCTACCTAACGTCACTCAGAAATCGATGGAACTGAACAGGCTATATTTAGGTTTATGACTATCACCGCCCCTGTAAGAGTTTATCAATCAAATAATCATGAGAGTGAAAAGAAAAAATTTACTATTTATCTGTCAATCTTTGCTTCCAGGTTTGATTTTATCAAAAACGGGTTTTGCCAGCCGTGGATTAAATTAATAAAAGTGATAAATCAACGTCATTTTGTATGTGGCCTCAGTGGCGTAATCGGTAAGGGCGACGTCTCTAGAGAGATTAAAATTAGTTTTTGTAGGATCAGGCGCGGGTTCGAATCCAGCTGTAGCCAATTATTTTTATTTTTCCCATTTGAATAATTCTTCTGGTGACCAAATAGATCTGTTAGATCTATTCCATCAATATGTTTATATGAATATTTACAGAAAACTAAAATAGTTCCATGGTTATAGAATCATTACGCTTATCTACTAACCTAATAAACCTTCCACTACCGGAAGTAACCAAATAAACCTAAGTTTATTTGCACCCCTTTTATTATGTCACTAGAGAAGCCTGGTGACTGGATAATATTATTTATTAGCTGAATATTTATAATATAACCTTTTTCAAGGAATTATTTTGCTTTGACAAAAAAGTGTAGAGTCCGATCTATATCGTATATCAAAAGCAAACAGAGCTGACCTTGATCAGACAGCTCCTATAGGAGCGGTCTGGTCTGGTTCTGCTGTGTTTGCAAATGCGTGGAATGAAAGGGATACTAATAGAACAAAGCCAACTCCTGTAAACTGAAACTCGCTGAAACATGAACTAGTTTCACAAATGTTAAACGCTCCAGACAAGGGCAACCAGTGGCATCATATTAATTCGTATACTTCTGGTTTCGTTTAATTTGTTTCATAAATAGTCAATTCCGCACTTATATTTTTCGCCAGTTTTCCCTGGTGTTCGACGAGTGTCCGCGGTTACAGTGTGAGCTCCTTCTCACGTATCTGATTGGACAGATTTTGACCAATACTGTTTTATAACCTCGAGGTCGTGAACATTCATGAAAGTGTTTTAACATTGCCATTTTCGCTTTGACAGAAACTATATTATTCCATAAGCAAACAGAACAGACTCTGATCAGACAGCCCCTATAGGAGCTGTCTGATATAGGTCGACTCTGTCGCAAAGGTGCCAGCCGTCTACATGAGGGAAAGTGTGATTTTATGTACTAATATACTACCACGCCTGCACGTTTATTAGCCACAACGCAATCTTTAACCCTTACAATGCTGTATGTTCAAATAATCTATTCCAAAATTCAAACACGTCAAGCTTATGGTGAATTTTTAGAGAATTTCCTAAAGAAACGTGTTACATGACACACAGTACAGACACAGATGAGAGGGCTCCTCTAGGAGCCCTCTCATCTGTGTCTACACTGTTTGCAAAGGACATGAGTCAATCGTGTCACGTTCCGGAAGGCTTAACGGTGACAAGTAGTAAACAATGACTGTTTCCGTTTATAAACAAGACGTAGATTGAACCATTTGCCTCATGAATATTCATTTAAGAAACACATCATGACTATTTAGTAGCTGAAAATTAAAAAAAATGGTATAAGAACAAATGACTTTTTTGCCCCTTGCAGAAACTGTAGAATCAGCTCTATATACGTCCATAAGCAAACAGAGCAGATCCTGATCAGACGACTCCTACTGGAGCGATTTTATCTGGTATACAATGTTCGCAACGGCGTAAAGACTTAAACTTGGTGGAAACAAATTAGCACAAATCATAGTTAATGAATGCAATTGTCGTCTGCAAAAATAAATGTCATCTGCTTCAAATCTCAAAGCAGAAGACACGGAATGTCGTCGAGTCAAACTGTTTTGATCGAAGCTGTTTGAAAAGATCATCATCATTTTGTCCATAGAGTGTAAACGTTGATCTATTGTCAGAGACATCTTTCGAATGGTTTGCTTGGATTTTCTACCTTCAAAATGCTTGTGATTTCATTTCTTTTCATTCATCACGTTTTGTATTTCAGACATTCGGGGGAGAGACAGGGCATGTTGTAACACAGCTCTGACGTGTTTTGATGACGTCGCTAGTGTCATTGATGATCTGGAGCATTCCCCCAACGATTACACACTACTTACCGCATGCAGGTGAGATTTCTTACATAAACCTTTACCATGCTAGTCAAAGTGTCCGCTCACATTACCGACCATGCTAGATAAAGTGTCATGTGCTCTCATTATCGTCTGCTCAAACCTTATAAAGATACAGTTGTACGCATTTGCACAAAGAGTAGACCAGAATCAGATAGCTCCTCTTGAAGCTGTCTATTCAGGGTCTGCTCTTTGAGCTGACATTATATCCGCCTGAATGTACAGTAAAACCCTCTGAACAGGAATTCTAGTACAGAATGGTTTAGATACTTTTAGGCAGGTGACTGCTAAATACAGAGTGAAAGTAATGCAGAAATCTCCTAAAGGAGCTTTCATCGTGACCTTCACCCTGCATTAAGCAGCTACCTGTCTCCAAGACCGATATTTATATTAAACTAAACGTCCTGTTTAAACGGGGTTGACTGCAATGTCATTATAAAATCCACCTGCTGTGCATGCAGTTATTATCTCTTACATGAATATTCATCAGACGGGCAAAGGGTAAATTAAAGCTAGTGTATCTGTGGATTGTGAAATGTAACCATCTATACATTATAAAGAATGACACTTAGCTTGCTGTAAAAATGTTGTCTCCTGAACCCTTTCCTCCATAAATATTCAAGAAATAATGGTGTCGTGAATATCAGTTCGATTAATTTGTTATAATAGCACTTGGACAAATAAACTTTTGGCCATGGCAGAAGCTGTTGAATCATATCTATATTATATCATAAGCAAACAGAGCAGACCCTGATCAGAGCCGTCTGATGTGGGTCTACTGTGTTTGCAAAACGTATAGAAAGGCGCATTTACGGGATAAATGGTAAACCTTTTCTCCACCAAAATATTGTCGTCTACAGACGTCTTGCACTGTTTAGTTTTATACTATTTATATTACAGACAAGTGAGCGAGGAATTGAAGCGTGACCGGGTATGTGTGAA
The DNA here is from genome assembly GCA_963576725.1 of Azorinus chamasolen. NCBI lineage: Eukaryota > Metazoa > Mollusca > Bivalvia > Cardiida > Solecurtidae > Azorinus > Azorinus chamasolen. Next base: position 8,839,748 of record OY755244.1, read on the forward strand.
ACAAGGACTGTCCAGCTGCAGTGGAACTGGGAAAGCGGTCCTTCAGCGGCGCTTTGACATCAGAATAAACAACCTGTATGACCAGTTCTACAAGCATTGCAGGGGGCGCACTGTGGCCCCAACGAGTGAGTTCACGTTTCCACCTACATCTTGCATTTCACATGTGACCGTACCGAGCAGGCACTTGCCAAAAAGACCTAAATTGTTCTTTATTAAAAATTATAGTTTAGAGGGGTTTTACTGTATTTATCTAAACTATAAATGAGGATTGCTTTCAAGTTACAGCTGATTTACGAACTGTGACACCAGATGCTTAATACATAACTATGTGATTACCTTTGCAAACAGGTTGGAGTAATTTGTCGTCTCGCCCGTTTGGACTAACTCAGGGTCTTTCCTGTTTATGATTCAAATTCCTTTAGCAAATTTAAGCCCTTTTGAATTGACTCTGTAATTAATACTAATGGGTCACATCGGATATTCAGCATTCGAAGGGGGTAATATTTAGGTGTATGCTACTATGCAACCAGTTACCCTATGCTTAGAGCTTTATCTATACAGAAGAATGTTACAAGAGTGTGTTTAATATAGTATTGTGAAATAGTGTTGGCCTAATTCCGGTGTAAATACAAATCTCACATGTGTGTTTCTTCCACGCTATTTGATTATTCTCATCGACCGAAATAATATCGCATGTGCCTTATCATGTTACTCAACTCACTGAAATTTGAAATTTGATTAAAAAAAAGAAAAGAAACACGATTTTAGCATCTGAGTACGCACATTTATCTGTTGCTCTACGTATTGATTAATAGAATCAAGCATGGGTTTTGTTAAAGACGGGGGTTTCTAGACCCGAGGTTGATTTGTTCCTGTCGGAAACTCGCTATTAAAAGCTCGTTTCCGACTTGAACAGCCCAACCTCGGGTATAGAAACCACCGTCTGTAACAAAACCTTTTTTGAGCGGCCATTTATTTATTGAACATAGGATTTTTAAAAAGCAGGTGGCTGCTTAATAGAGGGCAATAGTAATACGAGACTTCTTTTAAGACAGATTTTATAGTACACATTTATTCCGTTTTCACAGACTTCTGGAACGCGCCATTTATAGACGCGTTGCCTTTAAATTTGATACACGTGTTTTTGAGTTTTGATGCTATTGAATAATAATAAAAAAAACATTCATATGTTTTTTCTGTCACAAGCTACAACAACGAATAGCACAACGAGCATACCAGAGGTAACCACGCTTATTACACAGAAACCAGTGGCTTCAACACGCGTACCAACAACGCTAACCCCAGCTGAACCCGGTACTTATACTAACAGCCCCAACGGAAATACCCAACAATACGGAAATGACGCCGGAATAGACTCCGGTGCTATCATTGTTGGTGCTGTCACAGGAGGCGCCATTTTGATAGTGATGCTAATTATAGCTATTGTACTTTGGTGTCGGAATAGAAAAAGCAGGTATGCTAAGTTTTTGTTTGATTGTACTATGTTAAGTCTATTTATAACGCAGTAGGCTGACGAACGACGGATGGTATGTCGCCAATGCCAAGAAACCGTTTTCAACCATTTCCCTTATACATGTATAAAGTTTATAAACGTTTTGCACGCCTTTGCAAACAGAGTAGTTCCAGATTAGACGGCTCCCACAGGAGGCGTCTGATCAGGGTCTGCTCTGTTTATCTCCTGAAAATTTTACAGTATCAAAATTCAGCTAATAAATGCCAATGAAGGCATTATTTTAAATGTTTTGTTTTACAATATGAACAAGGAATGGATTTAAATATTTGATTCTTATTTGCATATAGGGAAACTTATTTAATGGGACAAGCATACATGCATTTACTTTTTATATTTTACATTGGAAAGGAGTTAGTCTTCTAGGAAACACTACGCCCTTTTAATTTTGTAACAGTCATTTTGTTTGATCCCTTGCTATCAACTAGTGCATGACATACGCAAATGACTATTCTTTCTGGAAATATATACTTATACTGGTTAATCTGTCAAGCCCGTAGTTTTAATTTTTTTATCGATTTTGTTACAATTCGGACAAGATGTTGCGATGAGATCAACTAGGCAACATGCTTCGAAATTCGATTTTGTTAATCCTTTCGGTGTCAAATTTTAGTTGTCCTATGCAACCAAATTTCGTTAAAACATTTTTTTTGGAAAAATGAAGAAATGAGATTAATAAATGGAAGCACCAAGGGGATAACCCACAGGCATGGAACTAGAGGTTGACAGTAGAGTCCCTGATCATACGCCGCCTTGAAAAGGCGCCGTCTGATCTGGGACTGCACTGTCTGTCATGGTGCATTTTGACATCATTGGCGATGAAAGAGTTAGCGAATGCTTTATGAAACTGAACATGGTATGAACGGAAACTTTTTTAACTCGCAGTTCTTGAATGTTCGGGCAGCTCTAGAAGTTATGATTATTCTATATTTAAAAAAAATCAGCATCATTTGTCCTCAGCCAGAGCAGATCGCATGATCATTTATGAATATCGATCTAACCAGAGAGCAGATTCCATAGCATACACAGCAAGTCAGACGACTCCTATAGGATAATAGGAGCGGTCTATTGTTTTTACAAAGGTGCCAGAAGGCGTCTGTATGGTGTTAAGGTTTAATATTACAACTAATCTGGGACATAAACACAAAATCGCAATTCATATTATAAGACCGAACGTAGCATCTAAGCTGGTTTAATGATTAAGCTGAGGCGTTGCCTAGGAACATGATCCTATAGTCACACAGATTATCTAATTATCTAACTAATCATGCAAACCAGATATCCTGATCACACAATGTAGATACTGTGACCTTATAGGTCACTCCCACAGGAGCCGACTGATCCGGGTCTAATCTGTTTGCGGAGTTGCCGAAAGGTGTCTCATTGGAGTAAATGGGTAATACTTACAATTTTCGACAATCCCCATCTTGGAAAATGGATACGTGCCAACATTACGTTGAACATATTTACAAATCTCGGATCTCACATTGCAGCATTAGTCAGATTTTTTTTTATTGAAAAACATCCCTACTCGTGAGGTATAGTGTTACATTTTCTCTCAGTGTTATAAATATTTACAGAAATAATTATCTTGTGCGGCGTATTTCCGAACAACAGTGCCTGTTGTGTTCTTCTTTGCTTTTTTTTATATTTGAATATCTTCCAGTTGACACGTAGGCCTGTAAAATCATAGTATTGCACATCACATGATCTACCATCTTGCATTTTCAGATATGATTCAGAAGGCTCTGGTGGCAGTACAGGAGTTTTCTTTCAAAAGCGACCCAACGCCCGTGCCCATGGAAACAACAACAACCAGAGAAAGCCAGCAGCCACGCGGCAAGAATCAACAGTCTACGCGGAAATTGACGAAAGCTTTGTAAGGAACAGTCTTCATTATAAACAGTTTTACATTGCAAATGTATCGATTGCATCATTTTTTTTATTAATTATTCTTATCAATTATTATACCCTTCCGTTCTAATATTCTTTTCGTGTTGGACAGGTTTTTGTCACATATGTCAATTTTTAAGCACCTATTTCATCCTTATCGTGCGGAAACCGCATATATAAGACACATTTTGCAACCAGTGTCGACCCAAATCAAAGGGATCCTAGGCAGTCCTTTGGTCAATGGACTACACTGTTTGTCATAACAGTAATTTTCTTAAGTGCTATTTTTTTTTATAAATCTTTGTGTTTTACTAATAAATCAGAATAGGAGGAGCCTGTTTTAATTAGCAGATCAAAGGTAAAAATCAGGTCACGTGACATTATGTGGGTTTAACTCTTTACCTTATAGCTCTAGACGTATTTTCAGGTCTTTGCAAACAGAATAGACCTTACTATGAACTAATATAGATATGATTATACAGTTTATGTCATTGTAAATATCAGCTAATAAACATTCTCGATGTCAATACATGTATTTCTAATACAGTAAAACTTCTCTAAACCAGAATTCTAGTAGAGAAGAATTTAGATACCTTTTGACATGTGCTCTATTTATCACAATGGTTTCAAACTACAAAATTCTAAAAGTTTCCTTTTCTCTAGTTAATGCTTTTTTCCGGTAGATTTATTCAAATATGTGGCATCTAAAATAGCCACATAAATACTTGAATTGCTCTGATCTAATAGTTCGACCACTAAGGACCTTTTTCAAAGAGATTTAATGGCTGAATGCATGTAACAAAAATGTGTATTTTGACATGATAATTTTTGAAAAGGGCCCTTAGTGGTCGAAATATTAGATCAGAGCAATTCAAGTATTTATGTATTATATTAATTCCTTTTTTGGAATATTTTATTCATTGTAAAAATAGCCTATGAGGTAATGGGTTAAACTTTGATCTGATGAACCTTTTAGTGACGTCAGATTCGTTCAAGCCTTTGAGAAACTAACGACCGATAGTTTGGATCTGTAGCCATGTTTGATGTTTAATATATATATTATCATTTTCGTTTTTCACTTTTCAGGTCAATTCAGGCTTCAAGCCACCTCTTCCACCAGACATGACAGATTCCGGATATCTTCATCCAATTGGCGATGAAAATGATCATTACACCCAGCCTAACAATGTTTCAGGCAATGTTCCCATGGCAACCACGAGAGGGCAGTTAAGTTACGGTCCAATTTTAGCTGCAAATAGTAACTCTTCAATAGATAGTTCATTGTTCTACTACTCTACTACACTGGCCCCGTCTTCGGACCGCCCCCAAAGTGGGCGTGAGTTACCAAGAATTCCTCAAAACGGAGCAACAGATGACGCAAACAATAGGCTGTTAAGAGCAAACCCTGGACTGAGACAGGATAATTTTTATGTCGAGTGTCATGCAGATTCAAATGACGATCTTGATGAATATGAGGAACCAGTCAGCGCACAGAACTCTGTGAAGTATTCGCACGTTGGGACGGATACCAGCCCACCATACGAGCCAGCACCGGGGATTCCAAGCGAGAAAAATACGCCGGAGAGTAAGCACAAAATGGCTGTGAAAGTACTTCCGTCGATTCCAATACCATCTGATACATCGTCGACGAAGAGTTCTTCTGACCCGAATACCCCAATTGCGAAACCGAGAAGAAAAAAAGACCCAAGCCCAGAGAAGACCGAAGAGAAACTAACGAACTCGATGGATTTAGATCCTGCGAAGCCAAAAGTATCCAGTAGGGACTCTACCATATCGGTGGCTAGTACGAAATCTAGTCACCATTACTTTGTGTTAGAACCAGAAGGGACAACTGAACCTCATGTTGAACTAGGATATGAGAATTCAGTAAGTTCTTCTAAGCTGGTGTAATGCGTTCATATGGCCATTTTATTAGTGCTTTTAGGAATGCTGGCCATAAACCATAAACAAAGACTGTATTATTTGTTACGTTTACAAACTGACATTCAGATATTTATTAAAATATAAAAAGAACGCATTTATATTAACCCTTTCCACGCTCATGTTTCAAATGAACTACAATTGAACTTCGATATCTCGAACTTCAAAGGACCATACAATGTAGTTCGAGATAACAGAATTTCTATTTCTAATCTGGACAATTTATCGAGTTCACAGCTCAATAATGCATGTCTATAGTAATGCTGAAAGCTCCTGTAGTAGCTTTCAGCATTACTTTAGACCTGCAGTAAGCTGTCACATGTGTTTCTATATATTTGTAGTAACATATTTTAAGCAATTATGTTTTGGAAGGACCGATCTTTTAGTTCGAGTTATCCGAGTTCGAGATATCGAAGTTCAACTGTATTCGAAAATTACAAACGGTCAAGTTTATTGTAAATATTCAGTTTTTTTGTCAGAAAAGTATTATATGACAAATAGTGTAGGTCCTGATGAGAGGGATCCTATTGGACCTCTCTAATCTCGGTCTTCACCGTTTTCAAAGGACATTATTGACTCTTGTCTGGCACTTAAAGCCATACATAATATACGTAAAGAATACATGTATTAACAACAGCCCGTTAATTGTCCTACCAAACTCCCTCTTGTAACCACGTCTAGAATGGTCTCTTCAAGTGGTGACAACATAATTATGGTTTGGTGGAGAAATGGCAATCTTAGTACAGTAAATCCTCTCTAAACCGGACGTTCAATTTAGTATAATATCGGTCTTGGAGACAGGTGGCAGCTTAATGCAGGGTGGAAATCATGCAGCTTTCTGCATGACTTTCAACCTGAATTAAGCAGCTAGCTGCCTGAAGGTATCTAAATTCTTCTCTTCAGAATTCCGGTTTAGAGAGGTTTTATTCTACATCCGTTTGAAATTTAGAACTGTTATGTGTGCACCAATACTATGAAAACTATGTTTAACTTTTTACTCTATAGAGACACCGTTTGCTAACAGCCTAGTCCCAAATCAGGCGACTCGTACAGGGGCCATCTGATCAAGGTCTGCTCAGTTTGCCAATGGAATAATTAAAATTCTGCAGTTTCTGCCACGGCTAAAAATGTGTGTACACAGAAACTAATTAATTTTCACGGTGTCATTATTTCTTAAATTTTATGAATAGTCATGGCGTTAGGGGTTAAGAGTTCTGTTATAGTTTTTACATGCACAATTTATTGTGAGATATCTGAAGTTTCCATTGAGACTGTCATGTAAGGTTGTTCAAATGCAAATGTTACTTAGTTTGTGTTTTCGATTTAACCCTTTCAGTGCGGGAAACGAGTCACTAACGTCCCTTGCAAACATTGTAGACACTGTACACCCAGATGAGAGGGGTCCTAGAGGAGCGCTCTCACAGGGTCTCTGCACTGTTTGTCATGGTATGCTTTTCTTTAAAAAAAACTCCCAGAATATTCACAGTAAAGTTGACCGGTTTGAAATTTGGAATAGTCCATTTGAAAGTTCAGCGTTGAAAGGGTTAAGAGAGTGTGTTAGGTGAAACTATAATTGTCATAATAATGTAGATTGAATTATTCATTAGCCGACACCTTCTCTTTTTTGTGCAATATTCTTGTCGTCAGTGCTTAATTGCAAAATTAACAGCAAGTGAGCTGCTTGTTATACAGTCGCGACATGTTAATGTAATATACATAGACTTATATGAATTATAGAATAAAATGTGAATACATTTGTTCGCAAGTCAAATCTCTGTCTGTTTCTTTGTGTTTACCAAGTTTAGAAAGTGGATCAGCTGAACCCTTCATAAAATGAAAATGTAAAATAAAAATAAAATTAGGCAAGTTTGGAAAACAAATAGTTTAAAATCTAATAATGTTAAATGACGTAGTTACTAGTTTTATGCTTAAACCTCAATATGTCACATGCCAGCCAGTAACATGCCATGATGAAATATTCTATCTCATAAAATTGAGACCTAGGAAATTGATTTAGATGCAGTAACTCTTTCAATTAACTAGAGAACGGGGTATGGAATTCATTCCCTGTACAGACCAGAGATGTCTTCTTTCAAGAAAACAATTTACTGAAAATACACTTCTTTATCCAAATATATGGCAATTAATGTATTACGGTATATCACCCTTTACTCCATGAATATTCATGTAAGAAATAATGGCATCATGAATATGAATTATATTAATTTCTTGTAATGGCAAGTGCGCACATGAAACTTTTCCCATGACAGAAGCTGTAGAATCATATCTATATTATTTCGAAAGCAAACAAAGCAGACCCTAATCAAACGGTCTGATCTGGATTTAGACTGTTTTCAAAACATAGAAAAACGTATTTATGGAGTAAAGGGCTAAAGAGATATTAGATTTTCAATAACGATTATATTGTTCTTAATATATTGCAATAACGTTTTTCATATCATATCTTTCACCGTCAAATTCACCGGGAAGCCACTCACGGGGCTTGCAGCAATGGATGAATCTGTGATTGCCTTTAAATAACATAACACGTAGCTTATTCGGCTTAAAATAAATACATGTACATATTTAAAACCATGAACACATATTTTTCTCCTATAAAGTATGAATTCTATAAGCAGTGGGCGGTGTATCAAACAGTGTCAAAAACAAACAGCATAGTATCAGATATCGTGCTCCACTCTTTGAACACATTTTTTGAGCCATGCATAAACGGATAAATATGATACATTTTAATCTTATCTCCGCTTTTTATGCCCCCTCCTTTCGGCGAGGGGGCATTAAGTTTTACCAGTGTCCGTCCGTACGAGACAAGGTTGATGCTATTCAGAAATTACAGTAGAACCTGTCCTAAGCGTTCATTTGTTTTATTGAGTCTTAAAATGTAGGTGATTGCTTAATGCAGGGCAAACGTGATACAGAAAGCTCCTACAGGAGCTTTCTGTATCACTTTTGTTCTGCATTAAGCTACCACCTGTTTTTGAAATCCAGATTTAGACCTCTTAATCTGAAAAATTAAACTCAAATGCAAAGTCTTTTGGAACATGTATTTATTTTTTCACATACAAAACCAATAGATAACAATTCACAAAGAGTTGAGCATTTTTACAGTTGGCATTCAGACTGTGTATCAAGAGCGTATTTGATCGATCAAGAGAACCATTCGCATATATCTTATTTCTGTTCGAATTCTGATCTGGAGTATTTTTTGTCAATTTCCGAATCAATCAAGCCTTTGGGGAACTAATGACCGAGTGTCAGTCAGCTAAGATCAAAATGAAATGCCGAGTTACTCGGCGTCTCATCTGGATCCAAGCTATTTACTTAGATGTGCCGCCATGTCACAGCTGTGGTGTCTAATTAGGATTTACGATGTCACAGTAAATAACGAAATACTGCAGATACCAGTGTAGACCATGGTAAAACGTGGATACTGGCGTGTGTCTGATACATTTTCATATCATGGACGTTGCACTGTTCTTGGTAATTAGCGCATATCTGGACTTTACATTTCTGCAATGACCAAATGCTCCTGATTTCATATGTCATTTTAAAAATCATGTAATCACTATTTGTGATGTCATTATTTCTTACATGGATATTCATGATTTAAAGGATTTAACCCCTTTCTTCATATAAACGTGTTTTCACGCATTTGCAAACAGAGTAGACCCAGATCAGACGGACCCTAGAGGAGCCGCCTGATCAGGATCTTCTCTATTTGCTAGTGGAAATTGAAAGATTTGTTTCTTTAGTTTCTAAAATGGCTACAACGTTTCACCTCCCATATTTCATTATAACTATTTTATGCAGGAATATTCAGTAGGTACTGAAATTTGGAATAAACAGAGAACAGTTGCATAAGTATGTGTTACATGTGTATGGCGGAAACGCCTAATGCATGTATAAAAAGATGACAAGGGGATGGCCAATGGTTTAAGCTTTGCACGAGTACCAGTAACAACGAAACCTATACAAACAACAGTACTATTGTTACATTTGCAAAAAGTCCAAACAAAACCCAACAAATGAGCTCACGAGTATAAACTATATATACCTACCACTGATTTCTATTTACAGCCTGGTTGTTTTTATACATGTGGTCGTTTGTACATTGTTAGCCAGTTTAATAACATTACAACTGAAAACTGTTTTAAATATAGAAAAACCTCTCTAAGCCAGAATTCTAGCAGAAAATATGTTGATACTTTTAGGCAGGTGGCTGCTTAATGCAGGGTGAAAGTCATGCAGAAAGCTCCTAGAGGAGCTTTCTGCATGACTCTCACCCTGCATTAAGCTGCCACCTGAGGTTTTACTGTATATAAATCAATTCTTCTCATATAAACGCATCTTGGACGGCATTTGCAAACAGATTGGATCCAGATTAGACGCCGATTAATTCGCCCAATTAGTCAATAGTTTCTCAAAAGTTTGATTGATTCTAAAGTCAGTGATTATTTCAGTAACAAAGAGATTGAGCAGACTTGAACTTTTCACTATGAGAAGGGCTAATATTCCATCATTGAATCGTTGTTCTGGTAGAACCTTGTATCAGAATTATCACTGTCATCATACCGCGTGCCATTGTCCTTGTTCTTATACACATGAATATGGTTATAGTTTTGTTCCGGTAGTTGTCGGTTTTGACGGAAATTCCCGATATGTGTCGAATCATATGTGTGTTGTTCGTTTGTTGGTACCTCGTATATCGGTTCGTTTATTTCAACATATTCTCCACCAGATGACGCTATCTCGTCATACCTGTCGCCATGGTAATTGATGTTTGTAAAGGCTGGTCTACTGAGGATGTACCCTTTGTGTAGCTTTGACATATCTCCATCTTGTATTGTGCCATCGTTCTCTCCTTCAATTGAGGTCATCGAATAATCTGTTCTGCGTATTGAATCTAAAGGGTAACTGAATGTTTCTCCTGTACTAACTATCTTGTGTTGATTAAGAACGCCTTCGACACATCCTTTATCTGTAGGACTGTGATTTCTGTTACTACTGCTTAATTGCGCATGCGCATGCGCTGGCTGAAGCTTGGTATTCTTTCCTGTGATGATAGCGTCCCGGTCTTCAAAGCCGGATTCGTAACAAATATTCACCTGACGTTTAATTTGCTGACTTTTTGACTTCGGTGGTTTCTTTTGGTCCACCCGGTACACCGCCTCCATCTAGAAAAAAGAACGTTTTTTTTTCTCACATAAAGGTAATTGTTTTCAATGCGAAACCACTATCACGAACTTCCCTGTATGCGACATGTGTAGAGCCACTTTGATGACGCATCATTCGTAAACAAACATGGCTGACCTAATTCTCAGCTTATCTGTTGTTGTTTACACGATACATTAACTTTAAAGGCATTTAGATCTGACATGTCATTTTTATTGTATTGTGTTGTATTGTAATGTATAGAATGGAATAGTTTGGAAAAAAAACCACAAATCTATAAATAAAAACGACATGTCACTCCTACTTGCTAATAATGTTTATTAAACATAAGTTACGCCAGTGAACAGTTTGAATTATTTTGCTGTGTCTAAACAGAAACTAATTTGGAACTAGTTTGTAGGCGACTGGGCATGCATGGTATGATTCGGTCACTGGAATCCCAAGCAATATTTTTGTACATGGTTGTTTATTAAAATACACTGTTGTTTATGTGAGAAAAAGAATCCGACATGAATCGGTCTTTGAGACTAATAAAACCAAGCATGGATTTGACAGGGGTATATATACCCAATGTTGGTCTGTTCCAGTTGGAAACGAGCTTTAGCGAGTTTCCGACAGGAACAGACCAACCCATGATATAGAAACCCCCGGCTTTAAATCCATGCTTGGTTATTTTTCTCTCTGAAATACGCCCTAAAACCAAGTAAATTTGTGAAGTACTGCTCTACACTGCGTAATACGACTTCCATGTCTAATAGCAACAAACTGCAGCATAAAAGCGTGACACCAAGTGACGTCATTTGTTATGACAACCACAAACGTTACGTTTTGGCGTAAAATATAAATGACTGAGTGACTACAATACAACGTCTTCGGTTAATTAAATAGGCTTTTAAAATGTTTATATGATAAATAGAATTTCATATTTGTGCTAATTACTTATATTAATTTTAATTTATAAGGTTGTTGCCTATAGAAATATTGGTATAATTCTATAAGAGTTACTTCCCTTTTATTAATATCGCTTAATCGCGCGTATCAATACACTAGACAAGGGGTGTTCCAGATAAGGATTTCTAGTACTGCTATGTTTAGTAACTCAGCTTATCTAGCACGTTTGAGAAGCGAGAAAAGCTGATCTTGAACTCGTATAGAAAAGAAAAGCCTTCTAGACGAGTTCAAGACAAGCTTGGCTCAAAGAACAACGAGTGACGGATCCTTATAGGTAATAATCCAGATCAGACGGCTCTTGTAGGAGCTATCTGGTAAGGACCTGCTCTGTTGCTTATTGAAAAATATAAAGCTGATATCACAGTTCTGCGATAGCCAGAAATTACAGTGTTCATAATTATGCGATCATAAAGATATTTATTTAAATATTTAATATAACTCGGAGTTCTATCAAGATCCACTTTGTTTGACATGCTTTTCATATTTTTACTGAACTCTTTCACTTTCAAATATTGCAAAATGTGTCGATTGCTACAATTTCCGACAGGAACAGACCAAACGTGGGTACAGAAACCCCCGGCTTTAAACAAAACCCATGCTTGATTATTTTTCTCGCTGAAGTACGCCCTAAAACCAAGCAAATTGACGGATTTAGTGAAGTACTACTCTACATTGCGTAATACGACTTCCATATCTAATAGCAATAAACTGCAGCATAAAAGCGTGACACCAAATGACGTCATTTGTTATGACAACCACACACGTTACGTTTTGGCGTAAAATATATAAATGACTGACTACAAAACAACATAAGTCTTTGGTTAATTAAATAGGCTTTGAACTAATGGTTTAACTCTCGCTATCCACGTCTCGACTGACATTTGCAAACAACTTGGACCCAGATGAGACGTCACGTGATTCGGCCTCTTATCAGGATTCAAGTTGTTAGACAATCAGTCAATAGTGGGTTTTTAACCTTTAGCCTGCTAAGCAAATTATTTTTACGGAATTTTTCACCTACTACATTTTCAAATTTCAAGCAATATAGTCACTGTGTCTACCAAAATGTAATCAGGGTGTCAAACAGTTTGGATCCTGATGAGACGCCGAGTTACTCGGCGTCTCATCTGGATCCATACTGTTTGCATAGGTATTCACTCATCCGCACACAGCAGGCTAAAGGCTAAAGGCTTGAAGAAACCGGAAGTAGTTAAGTGCACCAGACCCAAACTTGAACATACCTTATTTACCTTAACAGGGGTAAGAGTTACAACGAGCGCTTAGATATTCAAATCACCACCAGTGAACAAAGATACTCACAAAAGCTTCATCTATTTCAGCATAAATGTCGGTGTCCTCTGTTCTGTCTATGGTTTTTGACCCAGAAAGCCATTTCCAGATGAAGGGGTACCGCGATGACGTAGAACCATTCGAGCCTTCTTGTCTACAAAACAAACACATCATTTAAAGTGAGGTTGATATATTAGCCCTTACCCAATTGTGAAAAAAATAATGTCTTCTCAAATTTAAATCTAGTTCTACTTCGATTCAACCAAGTTTTAAAGAAACTATTTACAGAGTTTTTACGCAGATTTGATTCTGATGATGAGACGCCGAGTTACCCAGAATCTCACATGTATCAAAGTTGTTAGAAAATATGAGTCATGTGACAGATAGCGAGTCATGTGACCAATAGCGAGGCATGTGACAGATAGTGAGTCATGTGACGAATAGCGGGATAGGGGCTTATAGTCTTCAGTAAAATGAAAAAGGTATATTTGTAATTGGCTTAAACATAAGAATATTTGTATTTGATTACATTCGTCTCATTGTCATTCATTATCACCACCATAAATGATCATCATAATTACCACAATCGAAATGTTATTTCAATGTCGTACTTCACCTTAAGATTCATTAATGATCACTATCATTATCCACCATATTCTTTATTAGTGGTCACTAGCATCAGTAGGCTATACTATAGTCCATATAATTATCCACTATATTCTTTATTAGTGATCACTAGCATCAGTAGGCTATACTATAATCCATATCATTATCCACCATATTCATTATTAGTGATCACTAGCATCAGTAGGCTATACTATAATCCATATAATTATCCACTATATTCCTAATTAGTGATCACTATACTATAATCCATATCATTATCCACCATATTCATTATTAGTGATCACTAGCATCTGGCTTTTCCTTTCCTGAATATTTATTTAAAAAAATATTGGATAAAAATTTACCATTGAAGAAAATGAATTTTATGACAAACAGTGCGGACCATGATCGAACGGCTCTCCTAGGAACACTTTGATTTGTGTCTACACAGTTTGCAATGGTTTTATATACTCGGTTTCAGGATTAAATAGCTCTGAATCAGATGTCACATTACATTTATCTCATTTCGTTTTGATTTCAAATACTTACTTTTGTTTCGATGGACATTTGACTGTGTATTTTAATCCTTTCCATCTTGTAATCGCCTTTTCGCGCCTTTGCAAACAGAGTAGACCCATGTCAGAAGGCCCCTATAGGAGCCGTCTGATCAGGATCTGCTCTGTTTACTTATGGACTAATAATACACAGTTTCTACCAATACTAAAACCATGTATACATATGCCATTGTTAAAATCCAGCTAATAAATATTCATGATGCCATTATTTCTTACATATTCAACAAGGAAAGCTTTTAACACCAGACTAGCAAGAAATAATCAACATGTCATACTTCACGAATTATCAACTTCACAACTTCGACATCTTGAAATCGTGATTTTGTGAGATCATAAATTGAAATCGTGAAATCGTAATGCTGAAATCGTTAAATTGTTAAATCACACAGACTTGAAAATGTTGAAATCTTTAAACATGAAATACGGAAGTATACATATCACTAATGCTATTTCGTAGATTATTCATAAATATGCTTCTTAATGAAAGAAGTATTTGTTTTAACTTACGATTCCTTGTATTTCCTCCATCTGATGAACACAAAAACGATGACGGCAATGATTAACAATAACCCACCAACAACAGAACAGGCTATAATAACAGTATCCCCGTTTTCCGGATGTGACGTCACAGAATTTCCAGTTATGGACTGGTTTCTTGAACTTTGGGTTGAGTTTGTATCTATAAAATAAGGAGTAGATTATTTATGTGTCCAATGTCGTGTATGCAAAATCGTTGATTTATTTTTCACCTGGATTTAGTAACTAATTAGGTGACTTAATCGCATCGCTCATAGACTATTTTTAGACCCAACCTCTTTGAATAAATCTACTGAAAAGGAGCATTTACTAGAGAAAAGGAAAATGTTAGATTTGTGTAGTTTTGAAACCATTGCCCCCATGGAGAAAATGCTTTATTTATCACAATGGTTTAAAGAAGTGACCTTTACAGAGGCGTAGAAAGGCGTATATATGGAAAGGGTTAAAATTATAGATCGCCATTTTTCGCTTCATCCTTTTACTCCATAAAAAACCTTTCTACGCCTTTGCAAACAGATGACAACATATACGTCCGATGCAAGTTATCGTTTTTACCGACATATTCCAGTGAATGACACTCGGGTTTCCGCATATTTTCGATACTTACCAAGTTCTTTAGCTCTAAGTCAGTTTTAATATAGATTCCTATATAGAAGTCATTTTGTTATGCAAACTGTGCGAAAATGTCGACAGAATACGTTTATATAGTCTGCAATTCAACTACTATTAACACATTCCCTTATATTGACGACTTTTGACGACTCTGCAGAAGTCATTTTGTGAAACCATTTTGATAAGTATAGGAGCAAATGCTCTATTTATCACAATGGTTTCAAACTACAAAATTCTAAACTTTTCCTTTTCTCTAGTTAATGCTCCTTTTCGGTAGATTTATTCAAATAGGTTGTATCTATAAATGGCATATGAGGTAATGGGTTAAAGAACAGTCAAAATCAAACGCAATACATAACAATTAAACTCATTACCTCCTAGGCTATTTTTAGACACACCCTCTTTGAATGTATTTACCGAAAAGGAGCATTAACTAGAGGAAAGGAAAACTTTACAATTTTGTAGTTTGAAACCATTGTGATAAATAAAGCATTTGCTCCTATAGGAGCAAATGTTTTATTTATCACAATGGTTTCATAAAGTGACTTTTATAGATGCGTCACTAGGGGACAATGTGTTAATACAAAATATAAATTCTATTCTTTTATAATACAGTAGAAGCCCTCGAAACTGGATGTTAATCAAAAATATAAGATATAATCCAAGTCAAATTAACCCTTTTCTCCTTCAATCCGACTCTATACGTCTTTGCAAACAGTAGATCTTATAGGAGTCGCCTGATCAGCGTCTAATCTGTTTGCTTATAGCATTATGTTGATGTAACTACATTTCACGCCATGGTCCAAACTTTGTGTTCATGTGCCTTTATAAACACTCTATTTGTTAATATTCATGACGTCATCATTTCTTATATAAATATTCATTGAGTCAAGGGTTAAGGTTATAATAGTAATTTTGGTATGCTTATGCGTTTCTTGTATGTAATTTATTTAGTAATTTTACAGTTTGCCTTTAATGCATAGTACATATATAAAACAGTACATCTTTTATGCATCTGTTATGTGATTTAACCTATATACTATATTTGGATCCAACCTCTTTGAATAAATCTACTGAAAAGGAACATTTACTAGTTTATTTTTAGAACTGTGTAGTTTTGAAACCAATGTGATAAATGTGATAAACAGAGCATTTGTTCCTATGATGCGAATGCTCTAAATGTCAAAATGGTTTAAATACCAGGGACTGTGACAGAAAGCTTCAAAAAGCGTCAATATGAGGGAATGGGTTAATAATTAAGAAAAGTGTCATTCCGTTATAACAAAGACGTTTATATATAAAATATTATAGGGATATTTAACTCTTTCGCTGCCTAACTCTGTCGCGTCTTTGGTCCAGATGAGACATCGAGTAACTCTCGGCGTTTCACCAGGGTCATAACTGTTTGTTACTTTGTTAATGTTCTATAAAGAAAATTGTAGCAGAGGACAAAATTGACAAGCAACGGAATTTGTCAGCGAAAGAGTTAATAACGTTCACAAAGATGGTGCGTTAGAAAGTTCGAGTTAACCATTTCCTTCGCATACGATTTTACATGTCTTTGCAAAAGCAGTCCTAGATTAGATGTAGTGGAATCAAGGAAGACAATGATACATTACGTGCACTTCCCCATCTATTGTACCTGTCATTATGGTAGGCGTCGACGCATCAACATCTGTTATCGTTGAGGTAGTCTTTGTGCGTTTGTCTGTAGCCGTCACATCTGTGAGCGTTGTTCCTCCTTGCTTATCTGGTCGTTTTGAACTGCCAGTTTTGGGTGGTTTGGTATGTGTGCCTGATGTAGAGTCAAAAGAGTTTGTTGAGATGGGGATGGACGTGGTTGTGGTAGTTTTAGGAAGATTAGGGGATACGGGGCTGTGTGGATCTCTTAGTGTATTGCCTTTTGTGGTTGATGAAGTTGGAGTAGAGGTAATGTGTTTGGTCCTGGTTTGTGCTGATGTGGTGGAATCTAACGGAGATGGGATTGTGGTAACAATTGGTGTTGGAATGATAGGAGAAGTGGAAAGTGACATGTTTGTCAGGCCAGGTGTTGTTTTAGTACGAATTGTAGTTGTTGTGAGTTCTCGCTTTGTTGTTGCCTTTGTTGAAGTTGTTCCTGTGAATGATAATATTATGTGTATGCTATATGTATTAACCCTTTACTACCAGTTAAATTTACCTAATTCACTAGCATTTTTACTAAAACTGGGTCATGGCAGCAAAGAAAGAAATAACCCCGACAAAAATATGTGTCCCTGCTGAGATAAATATATGAATCAGAATAAATGAATATATATAAACAAAAACTTGTCTCACAGTAAACCATAGTTATTAAAAAGATTGGCTTTTATAGAAACACAGGAACGCAGAAACGCGTGGTCGAAATTCAAAGCCGTACGAGATCGGGCTGCTTTCGCATGAATATTAATTAGATGAATTTTAGAAATAACATCAACGCAGGAAGTTTTGGTTATGGCAGAAACTTAGATTCATATCTGTACTATTTCATAAGCAATCAGAGAAAATCTTGTTTAGATAGCTTCCACAGGAGCCGTCTGATCCTGGTCCATTATGTATAGAAAGACGTAGTAAGACGCGTTTTTTTAAAATAAAGGGTTAACCGATTCGGTGTCTTGTCAGTGTAAATACTGTTTGCCATGCTGCCAGTGGTATTTAGAATATTGATATCTTGTAACTTGTGGCCATCTGCTTTTAACCCTTTCATCACGTAAATCATCGAAAAGCGACTTACAGGGATTGCTGCTATGGGAGAATATGTGAATACCTTTTCAAACAGTTAAGATCTAGATGAGATGCGGAATAACTCGGTGTCTCATTAGGGTCTAAACTGATAGACACACCGCTTAGGTTTGAGAGAAGACATTGAAGGAAAGCCTACTCTTAAATATAAAGCAGACAACAGTGTGCACTGACGAAAATCTGTAGCTAAAATTAGTTGAAAATCTGCAACCGTTCGAAGTGATCTGACATTTTAACATCACAATGAAATTCTTAACGCTCCATACATTCTGTATCATACATGTAGTTTGCCAATACATTATCTTTGACAATTTACAGAAAGTCCAAACGTTTTAGTAACAGACAGTCTTTCTGGACCTCTGATGAAGTTGGAATAATCATGCCTTTCAATTCTAAATGTTGAGACTGGAATGACCAAACAGTATGTAACGAGTCGAGTCAGTATGAAAGGCTTAACAACCTAGATATGTGTGAATGCCTGGGAGTACTGATCCAGACCAGTGGACTCCTCTAGGGACAATCTGTTCTGGATCTACACTGTTAGCCAGTAACCGTTTTTCAGAATGAAAGGGTTAACATTGACCACATGACATCTACGGTTTCTGTCCGTTTAATCAATGTCTTACTGAACAAAAAAAAAGAAACTTTCTCTGGATGTTTTAACGTCTCATTAGATTTCACTGAAAGCTTCTGTTTATTGTATAAGTTTGTCTTAAGAATCTACTGAAAGCGGTGTTTTGACCCGCGTCAAACCCGATCCGACGAACGGATGACGTCCTTGCAAACCGTTATCGGCTACATGATTTCGCACAGTCTGGGCAGGAATTCGGTCGTTATGGGTAACGGCAGCTGTAAAAGCGGTCTCGTAGGTGTTGATTCAGGATACAGCGGCCTTGGGCTAGGGTCGTGACACGCGGTCTGTCACTCAGTTGTAAGTCCCTTGTACTGCGAAAATCGCCACGTAATGCCCCTCACTGCTTGTACGGATGACCCAACTCGTGCTGCAACCTCTGCAGTAGGAACACAAGCGTCCTCTCTGTCGTAATAATTTCGGAATTCTTGGCATTGAAATTCCGAATTAATAGCCTTTAGTATACTGTGAGACAAATTTAATTTATATATATTCATTTATTTTGATTCAGATATTTATCTTAGCGGGGACACATATTTTTGTCGGGGTTATTTCTTTCTTTTCTGCAATGACCCAGTTTCAGTGAAAATGCTAGTGAATTAGGTATAACTTAACTGATTAAAATCACATTTCCAATCATGCGGTCAGCGTGATCTAAGGATTATGACGATCGCTTTAGGAAATGTGAGGTCGTGGATTCGATCCTCGGTGGAAGCTAAATTTTTTCTCTCCTTTTTTCTTAGCACACTTAGTTTACGTGCTTTCGGTTGAAAACCATTTTGTACATAAAACACATTTTGGCTTTGGTAAAGACACTTAGCTGAGGCCTTTAACTCGTGGTTTTGTTGACCGTTTTGCATATTTCACCATGCCTCCATTTAAATGTATATCTTATACTAACCTGTTCTTAATTAAGGGACAAACAAGTTAATGGGCTTTGAGTCGACCTATTCGAATAATTTCATGTAGATTGTAAGTATGGGAGTTTGTATGTCTTGAGAACATCACTTAATGTGACAATGGTTTCTACGTCAGTGTGTTTCAGCAAATTAACAACATTGATCTGTGACTGAATGTGTATTAGTGGTGTTATAGACAGGTATTATGCATCATGGCTCATTAAAATATCCCCCCGTTTCTGCTATTAATTTATACATTACAGTCATGTTTTCCCAATGTATCTGTTGATTAAAAGCACTATTGCTCCCACTTTTTGTTCTATCCTGCTTGAAGACATGTTACGCAGCCATTTTAGGCGTAAAACCTTGTTTGTTATTTTTATATGAATATCCATGTAGTAAATAGCTTTACAACGCGATCTCTCTAAACTGGACTTTAAAATATAACAGACAGGTCGCAGCTTAATTGGTGTTACTAACGTTCCGGTTAAGAGGGGGTTTCTTAAGGAATTTTCTGCATGATTTCCATCCAGCAGTAGCTTTCTGCGTGACTTTCATTCTGCATGAAGCATTAACCTGCCCCAAAGCCCTGAATTTCTCTTTACCAAAAGTCCAGTTTAGATAGGTTTACTGTAGCTATTAATACGTACCTTCTGGTGGTAGGTCCTTGCAATGTGTCTCGTGTGTCTTACTAGTATCGTGCACAGCCCGGTCAAAAGAGTCCAGTATATCTTCAACGTACACGGACTTATGGCAGTCTACATCGGAGAGACACTTCCTAGTATCTTGAATCGCCTTATTGGTGTCTCTAGTATACAAATAAACAAAGGCATTATCCCAGGCTTTAGCTGAAAGTTGTCGAGAACTTAATTGCACAATAACTTAAACCTTAGCGCCACATAACTAACATTTACAAACAGCTTGGATCCAGATGAAATGCCGAGTTACTCGGCGTCGCATCAGGATCAAAGATTCTCTGTCAATAGTCAAAAGCTTGAACGAACAAGAAGTAAGTGACAACAGAAACATATTTAAGCTTAAGCATACCTCATTTTCATAGCAGGGGAAGGGTTAATTACATACCAGTTCCTCACAATGTACATGTTGCTCATGTCCAACACATTAGCACACACACGTTCGCTAGTCGTATTAACCCTTTCCCTGTTCTATGTGTATTCCAAATTTCAATACCTACTGAATATTCATGGACAAAATAGCTATAATGAAATATGGAATGTGGAATATTGTAGCCATTTTAGAAACTAAAGAAACAGAAGAATCAAATTCCTTGAGCAATCAGAGCAGACCCTGATCAGACGGCTCGTATAGGAGCCGTCAGATCTGGGTCTACTCTGTTTGCAAATGCGTGAAAAACACGTTTATACGTATGGGCGAAAGGGTTAAGCTAATGTTGTCCATTTCGAGTACTCGCTAATTAACCCTTTACGTCATGAAAGTAAGAAATAATGGCTCTTAATATTGATTAGCTAACATTATAGAATGGTATATGAATGAAAGAAGCGTTGACCTTAGTAGAAACTGTAGAATCAGATTTATGTATTATTTCATAAGCAAACAGAGCAGACCGCGGCTAGACAGCTCTTCAACGACCGTCTTATCTACGTCAACTCTGTTTGCAAAGGCGTTAAAAGGCATCCATAGCAGGTAGATGGTTTTAACTATTATACTGTGCTTGTGGTATTGATTTTACACGGTACTTTATATTTACTTTTATCTGTATTTCTATATAATATTTATTTAACCCTTCGCTTGCCATTCACGTCAATATACCTACCTGTAAATAGTGAAGACTCAGATGAGACAGCTCCTGCAGGAGCTGTCTCATCAGGGTCTGCACTATTTACAAATTGATTGTGCAACCAGTGCATTCCACAGCATTGATTGCACAACGAAATACTTGTACACAGTGAAGATATATGTAATTATACAACAGGGATAGTTAAAAAAGGAGAACTGTATTTTAGAATTCAGCAAGAGAAGGGTTAAACAGGGTTATATGTTTTTCATCGAACATACCAACAGTACATACAGGCGCATGGGTATTGTGTATATATTTACTCTGTGTATTTTGCTATATGCATTTGGGTTTCTTATTAGCTATGTTACAATATGACACAACCTGGAGATGTTTCAATCAATGAAAGTGGTTCTGAAAACATAGGACTGCCTTAACGCCAAGGAAAGTCTGACGAAACGCCGAGCAAGAGTTATAATTTAGACAATTGAAGTTGAGCTTGTTTTAAGCGGTGATTAATTTATTAAAAAAAATTAAACATAAGACTCTTAAAAACAGATGGTTGCTTAATGTAGGGCATAAGTAATGCAAAAAGATCCTATCGGAACTTTCTGCGTTACTACTGACTTGCATTAGCTAATACCTGCCTTACCGACCCGTAATTAGACCTCTGTCCTCTTAAGACCTGTTGTACTGCACCAGTACTCTAATCATATTTTAGCGTGTAACATTTAAGGCTAACTTCATACGACAGAAATTGTCGTAGGTTCTATTATACGATGACCAAAACTGGAAATTGCAATCGTCATAGATTAACCCTTTACTCCATAAGCTATTTTTAGACTCAACCTCTTTGAATGAATCTACCCAAAAGGAGCATTTACTAGAGAAAAGTATTTTTTTAGAATTTTGTAGTTTGAAACCATTGTGATAAATAGAGCATTTGCTCCTATAGGAGAAAATGCTCTTTTCATCACAATGGTTTCAAAAAGTGGTTATTACAGAGGCGTAGAAAATCGGAATTATGGAGGAAAATGTTAAAATTACGATACTTGCAGTCGCACAAACCTTCGTAAGACGGATACTAGGTTCGTATCTTCTGTCAAGAGTTCATATTGCCTGATATTATTCTTATCAAGAGCAGCACTGCCAGTGTTCATTTATTTTCTTTCAACAATAATTTGTACAGTAGAACCCCTCTAAACTGGGCGTTAAATTCAGTATAAATGTCGGTCTTGGAGACATGTGACAGCTTAATGCAGGGTAAAAGTCATGCAGAAAGCTCCTCCTCTAGGAGCTTTCTGCATGACTTTCACCTTGCATTAAGATGTCACCGGTCTACAAGTATCTAAATTCCTCTCTACTAGAATTCCTATTAAGATGGAGTTTACTGTATTATTTTATACCTATCTACAACTACTTAAGAGATTTCTCAATAAGATAAATTTTATATACCACTTCCGATAAAAACATCATTATACATATTTTTTCTTACTCTTAATTCATCAATATGTTTACATAAAAAACCAACTGAATAATAATTTCTTCAGGTTGGTACTAAAACTATGTCATTCAAATGAATTGTTATCCGTTAAAATCTCCTTTCTTCAAACTTTTTAAACAGGTAACAAAACATCCTCGTGGTATATTTTAATATCAATCAAATGAAGTTGATTATCCACTACCTACCTGATCAGACGTAGCGTCATATAGACAATAGGATGCACAATTAACCATTTCCTTAAATGTAAACGTGTTTTCACGCATCTTCTAACAGCGTAGACCCAAATTAGACAGTTCCTATAGGAACCGTCTGATCAGGGTGTGCTCCGTTATGTCAGTGGATTTGATATATCTGTTTCTAAAATGGCTACAATGTTCCACCTTCCATATTTCATTATAACTATTTTATCCATGAATATTCAATAGTTTTTTTAAATTTTGGAAAACATAGAACAGGGAATGGGATAATAAAGCAATAGTGTTTTCATTGTTTGTATTTGAACCTACCTACACGCCCTGTGCATGTTTTGTGACTCATACTCATTTCTCTGGACAGTTGTCACCGCATTTCGGAACTTGGACATGCATGATGCCATCTTGTTACAGCAAAAGAATGCATGGCCGACATAGTCTGAAATATTCAAGTGTTCCTTTACCTCATGAATATTCAAGTAAGAAATAAATATCACGTGATGAAAATTTACCAGCAGAAACATTATAATGGTATATGAATTTAAGACTTTTTTGGTTTTTACAAAAATGTAGACTCAGATTTGTATAATTCATGAGCAAACAGAGCAGACCCTGATCAGATGTCGCCTACACGAGCCTCTTATCTGGGTCTACTCTGTTTGCAAAGACGTAACACGATGCAGTGAACCCTCGTTACAACGGATGTGTTTGTTTCCAGACAACGAGGTTGCCGTTATAACGAGTTTAAATATGAACCGTATGGCCGGTTGTAAACTACTACCAACAGTTGATCGCTTAATGCAGCACAAAAGAAGTTACGAAAAGCGGTAGATATCGTAACGAGCACGATATGTGTAAAATAAAACAATATTTTTTAGGAACGATCAACGTGTATGCAAAATAAAGCAGTATCTATTGTAATGATCAAAGTTGGTGTAAAATGAAACGGTATTTACAGTAACAAGCAAAATGTGTGTATGTTAAACAAAGCAGTAACTATAGTAACGAGTAAGATATGTACTAAATAAAATAACACTTAAAGTGAAGAGCAATGTATGTTTTAACCAATTCCCCCACATACTATTTAAGACCAATCTCTTTGAATAAATCTACCGAAATGGAGCATAATTAGTGAAAACGAAAAGTTTGGAATTGTGTAGCATTGAAACTATTGTGATAAATAGAGTATATACTACTATGGAACAAATGCTCTATTTATCACAATGGTGTCGGAAAACCTCTTTACATAAGGCGACGTCTTGGCGCCACCGCGCCAAGACGACACGTCGCGCCAAGTAGTAACGTTAGTAATGTAACGTCATTATTGTTTTTATAAACATGTTTGAGAAGTTAGAAGATTAAACAGGCTACAGACCAACACAACGCAAAGTTATTATCCACTTCCTTTACATTTTGGTGCCGTGACTTAAGAAGATGAATCTACAAAAGCTCATTTCTCTGCGAGAGGGCCATCGTCGCGTTATTGCTATTCAGTTGGAAAAATTCAACGGAGATTTACAACATGTGGATGCGGCGAAGCTTATTAACATCATCGAGCAGAAATCGGAAATTATCAAAGGGTTGAATGAGAAGATTATTAACCATCCAGTGATAGAAGACTTGGCAGCAGAACTAGTCAAGAGTGACGAGTACTCGATAAACCTGGACCTGAAGATCAGCAACTTAGCATCTCAGCAAGTACCTACCCCACCCACGGAGCTTACAGGGACGTCTTCGGAGCGGTAGAGCAGCAACAATACAACCAACGGGATGGAAGAAACTACAGATAGGACTAATCCAGGGGATTCAATTTTGATAAGGAGCGGAACAAACCCTGCTGTGACTATAACAGAGGGGTAAAAAGGAGCTTTTATGGAGGAAAGGGTTAAATAAAACAATAGTTTATAGCAATGATAAAGGCGTATGTAAAGTAAAGCTGAATGTATAGTTACGAGCAAGATGCGTGTAAAATAGGAGAAGGAGGAGGAGGAGAGAAAGAGAGACAGAGACAGAGAGAGAGAGACAAAGAGAGAGACAAAGAGAGGAGAGACAGAGAGAGACAGAGAGAGAGGGACAGAGAGACAGAGAGAGACAGACATACAGACATACTGACAGAGAGACAGAGATACAGAGACAGACAGAGGGAGGATAGACAGAGAGAGAGAGATAGAGAGATACAGGCAACAGAGAGAGATACAGATAGAAAGAGAAACAGACAGAGAGAGACAGACACAGACAGACATACAGACAGACAGAAACAGAGACAGACATACAGAGAGACAGAGAGACAGAGAGACAGACAGACAGACAGACAGACAGACAGACAGAAAGACAGACACATATACAGGGAGAGAGAAACAGATACAGGGAGAGAGAAACAGACAAAGACAGAGAGACAGAGACAGATACACAGACATTGAGCCAGACAGAAATACAGACAGAGTGAGAGACGAGACAAATATAGACTGAAAGAGAGACACACAGATACGGAGAATATATACACATAAATAGAGAGTCAAAGATACGGACAGAAACAGAGATAGACGCAGAGAGCATTGATGAAAAGAAGACAGTTACAATGAGAAAGATACTGAGAGACGAGGCGAAACAGAGACAAAAAAAGACATAGAAAAAAGAGATAGAGAGGGGTTGATAGACAGAGACAGAGAAACAGAGACCGATGCAAAAGTACACTGCGGCAGAGAGAACATATATAAACAAAAGTGTCAGTGGACACACTATACGCCCGTTATTCAACTTAAACTGAGCTTAATATATTTGCTAAACAAATGCTAAACGCAAATATTAAGTCCAATTGTGCGACCTTGATCTTCGACATACATACCGAGGCACACTCATGCTACTCTAGCATGTCCAGATAAACATTATGGTTTAATTGGAGAAGGATCCACCAAGCAGAATTTGAGTTACAGACGTTATAGACAGACAGACAGATGGACAGACAGTGCAATTCTATAATACAAGGCTTTATCTCAAAGGACTGTGTAAATAAGCGGACTTTAACAAAAACCTTAACCAAAATTCTAAATTAAAAAGGACAATAATTCTGTCAAAATGCTTGTCATAGTTATTAACTCTTGCCTACAGATAAAGCTTGTGATGGTGAACAAGTGTTCCAAGTGTCAAAGCTTTATCTGAAAGGGTTATGTAAATAAGTAGACTTTAACAAAAACCTTAACCAAAAAGTTAAAAAGGGTCATACTGCTGTCAAAATGCTTGACAGGGTTATGTACGCTTGCCTACAGGTAAAGCTTGTGACGGTGAACATACGTTCCAAGTTTCAAAGCTTTATCTCAAAGGGTTGTGTAAATAAGTGGACTTTAACAATTTACGCAAATTCTAAGTCCAATTTTGTGACCTTGACCTTGGATATACGTACCGAGACACAATTATGCTGTTATAGCATTTCCAGATAAACATTTGGTGAAAAATGAGAAGGATTCACAAAGCAGAGCTTGAGTTAGAGATGTTACAGACAAACATACATTTAACATATTTGCTCAAAGCAAAAGCTCGAAGTCCAATTGTGCGACCTTGACCTTGGATATACAAGTACGTACTAGGACTGGACAGGCTACTGTAGAATGACCAGATAAACAGTGTGGTTAAATTTGAGAAGGATCCACCAAGCAGAACTTGAGTTAGATATGTTACAGACAGACGGGCAGACAGCGCCATTCCATAATACATCCCATTTTTTTCAAACGCACTGGGGACCAACTACGTATTATTATCAAATGTTTTGCTACGGCAATTTATATGGGTATTTTAATTGATTTGTTTTCCTACGAAGCCAGTGTATCAAATGGGAAATGTTTTTCTACGATAACAAGGTTGCCTTCGTAGGAAAACAAATATATTAAAATACTCATATAAATTGTTGTAGCAAAACATTTTGTTAATAATACGTAGCAGGCCCCCAGTGAAACGGTCGTTTAAAAGAGGATGGTTACAATGCGAATCATATTGTGATGTAAGGGAGTGTCATACTTGTTTTGTTATTATTTCGTTGTATCACCGTTTGTGTCTTCTATTCAATATGATGTTTAGACCGACACAGGTATTGGTTACGATGACAAAAAGGCGAGTACCGTGATCCGTTTCTCACATTATAGAATACAGGTAAACCGTTGCCAGGGTAACCAGACTTAATATCGATTGGTGAAATGAAGTGGATGGTAACGTGGTAACTTATCGTCTAATGTCTTAGTAAATAAGTCTATATGTGAATATATAGGTACAGTAAAACCTCTCTTAACTGGACAATAAATTTAGTATAAATATCGGTCTAGGAGACAGGTGACAGCTTAATGCAGGGTGGAAGTCATGAGCTTTCTGCGTGACTTTCACCCTGCATTAAGCAGTCACCTGCCTAAAATATCTAAATTCTTCTCTACTAGAATTCCGGTTAAGAGAGGTTTACTGTAGTTGTTTTTAGAATTGAACTTTAGACTGACCCGTGCTCGCATAAACATATAAACTAGGTCAAAATGAGACATTCAATAACTCACCGTCTTATCAGGATCCAAAGTGTTCGTCATTTGCATTTTCCATTTTTGATAACAAAGTGCAAAAAGGATATTGCGGCAGACGACATTTTCAGCAGACGATCCTGTGGTCATAGTCTTAAAACTTATTGATTTCTACTTAAACTTGCCGTTTAAAGATGTTTGAATATTAAGATCTTGATCGATGGTCGAGAAACTTGATATGTGATCTGGATATATGCTTTAGAAATAAACATGTTGTGAATTCTAACTGTCTACAGTAAATGACGGTGTCAAAACATAAGAATACTTACAATATAAACGCCATTTACAAGATATCACGTGAGAAGCATCTATGATTGTAGAACATAATGCTACTACGCATGTACTTGGAGAATACAGTCAAGCCGATGACAGTTGAGTAAAATTATTATCGACACAACAAAGGACGTTTATTAATATTTAGCCTGCTGAGCCAATTCTCTTTACACTATTTTCACCGACTATATATTCCACATTAACCCATTCCATCATATTGGCGCCTTTTGACGACTCTATAAAAGTCACTTTGTGAAACCATTGTGATAAATAGAGCATTTGCTCCAATAGGAGCAAATGCTCTATTTATCACAATGGTTTCAAACTACACAATTCTAAAAGTTTCCTTTTCTCTAGTTAATGCTCCTTTTCGGTAGACTTATTCAAAGAGGTTGTATCTAAAAAAAGCCTATGATGTAACGGGTTAAAGCTATAATCAATTTATCAACCAAAATACAACCAGGGTGTCAAACTGTTTGGATCCTGATGAGACAGTTTCTCGGTGTCTAATATGGATCAAACTGTTTGCGAAGGTAGTCATGGGTCAAGCGACATCAGTATAATATTAACCTTTTACTCCATGAATATTCATGTAGAAATAATGACATCATGGATATTAATTAGATTAAATGGTATAACAGCGCATAGACACATGAATGTTTGGCCATGACAGAAATTGAATAATCATATATTTATTATATCACAAGTATACAGAACAGACTCTGACCAGACGGCCCCTATTAGAGCCATTTTGTTTATAAAGGTGAAGGGATACACTTTAAGTTTCTGAATGAGTTTGAATGATGCACAGACAAGCTCTGACCCGAGGGTTCGTCTGTGAGACCTTTGATCTGGGTCTACACTATTTGTAAATGGCAGTACATGTACCTTCGTTTCCTGTATTTAAAGCGTTGATAGACGCGTAAGATGGAAAACTGATATAAAGTCCCTCCCTATTGAATATTCATGTAAGAAATAATGACACAATGAATATTTACCAGCAAATAGTTTATAATGGTTTACATTGATAGAGGCTATTAAATCCCATTTATATAATTCGGTAAGCATACAGGGGGCCTCTGAACTGGATATATTCGTGCTATGTTTGCAAAGGCATGAATGGACGTTATATGAAGGAACAGCACACTTTACACTTGCCTGCAAAACGCGTCGATTGCTTTAACCCATTCCCTCATATTGACGACTTTTGACGACTCTGTAAAGTCACTTCGTGAAACCATTGTGATAAATAGAGCATTTGCTCTATTTATCACAATGGTTTCAAACTCAAAAATTCTAAAACTTTTCTTTTCTCTAGTTAATGCTCCTTTTCGGTAGATTTATTCAAAGAGTGTGTATCTAATAATAGCATATAAGGGAATGGGTTAAATCCACATGTACAATTTTATTCCATTTACCCCCCCCCCCCCCCGCCTCTTTTTTTTTTGCAAAACGTGACAGGGTGTCAGGCAGTTTGGATCGCGATATAACGCCGAGTACCTCGGAGTCTCGTCCGGATCAAAACTGCTTGGAGTTTCCCATAGTGTTGAAACAGCTGAACACAATACGGATTCTTAACCCCTTCCCTCATAGATATTTATGAAAGAAATTATCACGTCATGAATAATTTAAAAAAAAATTTTTTTACAATGGCATGTGAATGGTGCTAGCAAAAGAAATCTTGGCCGCAGCAGAAACTTAAGCACTATTCCATAAGCAAACAGAGTGGGCCCAGATCAGACGGCTACTGATTTAAAATTCGTCTATATGAGGGAAAGTGTTATTTCTTGATGACCTTTGAAAATTCTGGTGATCCAGATGAAACGACGGGTCAGTCTGAGTCTCGTCAGGACCAACACTGCTTAACACTCGGGCCGTTGTGTTTGAAACAAATGAAAGACAATATCTACTTTGCAAGGTTAACACTTTACTTCATGAAAAGTCATTTAAGAAATAATCATGACTATAAATGACATGGCTTTTCATAATACCAAAGGAACACATGATGTTTTAACAAAGAGACTTGGCGCTAAGACAGTGTACACTGAACATGAATGGCACTGGATCAGTGCAGACTAAACAGGTTTTACGCCAGGTCAAGGTACACTAAATGTGGTTGTTGCTAGGACATTGGACACTTAACCCATTCCCTCATATTGACGACTTTTGACGACCCTGTAAATGTCACTTTGAAATACCATTGTCCATGCTAATTTACTAAGTGAAGAAATTTCTCTTTATCACAATGGTTTCAAACTACAAAATTCTGATTTTTTCCTTTTCTCTAGTTAATGCTCCTTTTCGGTAGATTTGTTCATAGTGGTTGGATCTAAAAATAGCCTATAAGGTAATGGGTTAACATGCCTGGCGATAGGACAGTGCAAACTAAAACGGATTGGCTAGGGCAGTGTACATTAAAAGAGCTTCCGCTAGGACTGTGCAAACTAAGCAGGGTTAGCGCTAGGACAGTGCACACTAAACAAGGTTGATGCTAGGACAGTGCACACTTAACAGGCGCTAGGTCAGTACATTCAATGTCCAAAAATCTTAATTGTCTGATTATGCTGTCCTGCTGAAGAACTGATGTCTGCCAAGACTGGTCGGCTACAATGTGTACCTACTTTCGATTCGTAATAATATTTGAGAAACTATTGACAGAGTGTCAGATATAGGTTTAGATCTTGATGAGACCCCAAGTTAGATCTACTCGGTCTCTCATCTGGGTCCAGACTGTTTTCCAAAGCCAGCCATGTTGTGAATGGCAAGGGAAGGGTTAAACAATGCTTTGGTAACTGAAAACTCAACTCAGGAAGCTTCTGTCGTGACCATCAAAACCAAATACAGTAAAACCTCTCTATAACGGTCACTAAATTGTGTTAGTTGGAGTTAGGGTAGGTGGCTGCTTAAAGCAAGGTGAAAGTAAAACAGAACGCCCCTATAGGAGCGTTCTGTTTTCCTTTCACTTTGCTTTAAGCAGCCACCTGTCTTTAACACAAAATATTTAGTGGCCGTCATAGAGAGGTTTTACTGTATGTAAAGTTATAATTCACAGGTCCATGCTAATTTACTAAGTGAAGACATTTCTCTTGAATGAATAAGTACGGATATATCAGGTCACAAGTTCGAGACTCAGAACACCCACCTGTACATTCACCATCGGTCTGTTTTATATCCTCGAGTATAGCGATTACCAATCTGTCAACTGGAATCTGATCTTCTTTTGTGTCGTCGTCGCCTCCTGCCACCCAACCCATATCTGTCCATGAACTATGATACACTACAGACACTAGGATTCTATGCTGTTTGTATTTCTCAACACACACAATACAGACAGTCGATTCCTCACAGAATACAACCAGTTAGTTCAGAATATTCTGCATAACAAAATCTAACACGAACCTTGAAAAATGTATCAACTAGACGAATTCAAATGATGACAATAAACAAAGAGGCATCAGTTTTCTACCTGTATAATGTTCTTTGTGCGCATGCGTCGGTGTTCCATATATGGTAATATATGACTGGAACAAATTGCAGATATTACACAAAACGGCTGTTTCTGTGACGGTATGTGGTACGCGTTATTAGAAAAAACTCTCCAAGAGTGTTGTTCCTGTGACTGTAGATCGGGATCAGCGGTCGCATCTGATCTGCAAACATATTAGACCCAGATCAGACGGCTCCTACAATATTACAATAAAATATGCAATAAGCACATTTTTGTCATGGTAAGGAATAGGGAAGCATGTAACTGTAGCATTTCCCTTTCCCTCATATAAACGTGTTTTCACGCATTTGCAAACAGAGTAGACCCAGATCAGACAGGTCCTAGAGGAGTTGTCTGATCAGGGTCTGCTCTGTTTGCTAGTAGAATTTTATAGATCGGTTTCTTTCTCTCTGTGCTTATGGAATAATATAGATCTAATTCTACAGATACTGCCAGTCAAATATTTTCTTGTAAATGATACTGTTTAACTGTGTGGCTAGTTAATGTATGTACGGTTATTATTTCTTACATAAATATTCAACAGGTAACTGGTTAACCCTTTCCCTCACCTCATCTAAACGCCTTTTCACACCTTTGTAAACAGAGAAGAACCCAGATCAGACGGCCCCTGTAGGAGTCGACTGATCAGGGATTTCTCTGTTTGTTTAAGACACGAAATAGATCTGACTCTGCAGTTCTTGTCAAAAAAAATCCTTTAAAAATTGCGCATTAAATTTCCAGAGAATAAGTATTCTTAATGTCATTTTTCTTACATGTATGCATATTCAACAGGTAAATGATTAATACGCGTGTGCTCTGATCAGAATAGTGTCTTTACGACAGTAAACCCTGTCTACAACGGCCGCTGTAAAGAGATCTGACTCTCGATCTTTAAAGCAGTGGGTAGTATATACACCCCCCCCCATAAATACGCCTTTCTACGCTTCTGTAAAAACAGACACATAAACATACATGTACATGTATATGTCTCTGGTAAAATATTCACCTGTTGAAACCATTGTGATAAATGGAAAACTCACATGGGCATGTTTGCATTACTGTTGTCCTAGGAGCCGTCTGCTCTGGGTCTACGCTGATTACAAAGGCACAGAAAGGCGTATTTATGGAGTTAAAGGTTAGCCCTTCAGTTGCTGTTCACGTCAATATACCTACCAGTAAATAGTGAAGACCCAGATGAGACAGCTCCTGCAGGAGCTGTCTCATCAGGGTCTGCACTATTTACAAATTGACTGTGCATCCAGTGCAATACTTGTACACAGTGAATATATATTATGTAATTATACAACAGGGCATGGGTAAAGAAGAAGAAATGTTTGTTTTTTTTAAAAAAAAAAAAAAATCCAGCAAGGCGTAGAAAGGCGTATGTATGGAGTTAAAGGTTAAACTGTCCTCCATTAATCAAGTGGCTGCTATAGATGGCCTATACTATACTCCAATTATTGAATGTCGTTTCCATGGTGATATAACACTTTCAGTACCAGTATTGTCATCTGATGGATACATTTCCGTCTGCTTCAAGTTTTAGAATGGGTATTTCTTCAATTTCTTTATAAAATATAAAGTGTCAAACAGTTTGGATCCTGATGAGATGTCGAGTTACTCAGTGTATCATCTTGATCCAAACTGTGTGCGTATATATGATATCACAGACACGTCTCCATGACAGTGAAGGGGTTAATATCAATGAATATCACTTTTGCAACGGTCAAACAGTTTATCACTTCTCTCAGATTTGTCACCTGACATCCAATCGTTACGCCTAAATTCAGAAAATTGAAAATGAAAGTAATATAATTTGTACTTCATTCAACTGTATTCTGTAAAACCTCTCTATAACGGCCACTAAATTGTGTTAATTAATTGGTATTTAGGGCAGGTGGCTGCTTAAAGCAATGTGAAAGTAAAACAGAACGCTCCAATAGGAACGTTCTGTTTTACTTTCACCTTGCTTTAAGCAGCCATCTGGATTTAAAACAAAATACTTGATGTAATTTAGTGGCCGTTATAGAGAGGTTTTACTGTATCTGTAAGTCACGGCGAGTTTAATTGTTCGACATCGCGACTCAAAACCTATATGTAGCATTGACTTACCTTGTCCAGAAATATTTTAAATTCAATACAATTAGCATGGACGAATCAACTGTTTGACTATATACAGATAAGAAGTCGACTAACTCTGCACCGCATCTAGATCTACACTGTTTGACACTCTCATGATGTCTTTAA
The DNA here is from genome assembly GCA_963576725.1 of Azorinus chamasolen. NCBI lineage: Eukaryota > Metazoa > Mollusca > Bivalvia > Cardiida > Solecurtidae > Azorinus > Azorinus chamasolen. Next base: position 8,873,178 of record OY755244.1, read on the forward strand.
CCTTTAATCTGCTGAGTAAATTTTTTTACATATTTTTCACCTACTACAATTTCAAAGTTTAATTTATAATCAATTTGTCTACAAAAATGCAACCAGGGTGTCAAACAGTTTGGATCCTGATGAGACGCCGAGTTACTCGGCGTCTCATCTGGATCCAAACTGTTTGCATAAGCATTCAGTAATCCGCCCAAAGCAGACTAAATGTTTAAAAAGATAGAGGCGACAGTTTGATTCTAACGTTCAAGTAGTAGACAAAGCTACACAGCATACTTAACTCTTGACTCCATACATACGCTATTTCGATGCCCTTGCAAACATGGTAGACTCGGGTCAGACGGCCCATGTAGGAGCCGTCAGATCAGGGTCTGCTCTGTTTGCTGACATACTATCTTAGACCTGATTCTATACTATTTGGCATAGCTTTGTATTAATTTGTTTTATATAACAATGACCTGTAAACAAAGTGTAGTAGAACTCAATAGCTACCGTGAAACTTCTATAAACTATTGCAAGGAAGAACTGAGATCTTTCGAGACAGCTGGCTGCATAATACTAGGTGATTTCCATGCAGAAATATTCTGAAGTTGTTTTTTCTGCGCATCTATTATTCTGCATTAAGCTATCACCAGTCGTGCATTTTCGCTCATAAAACGCTTCCTCGCCCCTTTGTAAACAAAGTAGACCCAGATCAGGGTCTGCCCTGTTTTCTTATTAAATTATAAATGACGCTACAGTTTCTTCACATACCAAAACAATCCCATGTACATATATAAAACATTAGCTAATAAACACTCACGGTGTCATTGTTTAGTGCATGATGATTTAAGAGGGATAAGGGATAAGACCAACATTGATAGTTTATCGAGAGGTCGGTTAGGGATGTTTTACTATAGTCTAAACGAATACAAAATGATAACCCCCCCTCCCTTTCCCTATTTGTTATTACGTTTGCTCTTTTTATTTCTGTTTTGTTTTTGTCTGCCAATTTGAACATATCTCTCTATTAGCTGTATCCGTCTCAACACCGAGTACACAAAAATATCCATGGCTCTTCTATATCCGAAAATCTACGGTCTTGCACGTAGAGAAAAAAAACCCTGTCTATAATGACCAACGAAATAGGCGGAACTCTAGGTCGACAATGCACATTTTCTGCATTTCTTTTGTCCTGCGTTAAGCAACCATCCGCGTTTAAAGACGCCCATATATATTCATTAACCCTTTCCCTCATATTGACGACTTTTGAGGACTCTGTATAAGTCACTTTGTGAAACCATTGTGATAAATAGAGCATTTGCTCCTGTAGGAGCAAATGCTCTTTTTATCACAATGGTTTCAAACTACAAAATTCTAAGAAATTTCCTTATCTCTAGTTAATGCTCCTTTTCGGTAGATTAATTCAAAGTGGTTGGCTCTAAAAATAGCCTATGAGGGAATGGGTTAAGTGACTACTCACGAAAGGATTACTGCACATGTATTGGACTCCATTCGACTCCAACTGGAAACATATACATTTGCCTGATTCTTTATAAACACCAAATGAACTATTTTATCCATTTGTATCAGAAAGTTAGACTACATCCTATATAGTGATCGAACCTTGCTACACCACGACGGGTCACAATCTTTGCGGCTGGATAAAGAGCTGCTGCGGTACTTTCTGCTCTGCTCGATATATATACACAGGAATCGCTCTGGGATATACGCCCATGCCTGTCTTTCAGGTTCAGAAGGTCATAAAACATAACAACCTGACCATCAACACATTTCAAAGATGGGGACAGAGTCAAAGAGATCACCAACAACAGAGGTCGACCAGCTCTAGTTCATCGATAGTGCTCATATTTCTGCTAGCCTCTACTTACAGCAATGTGGCAGCTAACCAACACGATGCATTCCAGATTACAGATAGGTATGAGTTCATGCAGGAACGCACACTCTACGGCTGCGTCAGAGTGTTTACCGCGATGAGAATAGGGACTCTTGGGTATATAGCCGAGCCCAAGCACTTCCAAAAGAGAACTTCTATAGTATGCTTTCCGATACATCTGCGGCGTTGACTAAGCCACTGCCTAAAAGGTCTTGGAGGTCACTGGATGAATCACTCTAGGGGAGTATCACGCATATAATTACATGTATATGTCCTTCTGAACAAATGTCGGTGTGTCAGAGTGGATATTGTCTTCACCCTTACTGCGCTCTTATGGCGTTTCCACGGCGAGCGCACTGTGTGTGCACTGCGCTTTCACGGCGCTTACACTGCGCTGGCAGTGCGTTGAAGACGCTCATTTGCATCACATATAAAAAACGACAGTGACCATTCTGCAACCGTCCATCTCCGTCCAGGAATGTTAGAACCAAAAGCCTTCTACGCATTCTACGTCTTTGGTCCTCCTCTGTCGTCGTCCCAGAATGAGATACAGAATACAATGTGTGCATCTTTCTGGATCCGCTTGATCCTGTATATAGGGACGCAGGTGTACATCTTGCTGCTGTGCACCAGTCATTCAGTCTTGATGAAATGAATGTTTGTTTGCAAATCTCATTCCTTTACACTATTGGTGTTGGGTTGTACATTCTCATGCAAACGCCGATGGAGGCGATAGAAGAGTGCACTAATAGAAATAACACTCTGTGTAAGTGCCGTAGACGCACCGTGTAAGCGCGATAGAGACGCAGTGCCATGTCAGAGAACGTCGTACGATCGCCTTGCAAGCGCCATCGACAACCATTGCGATCGCATTGCGACTTCTGTGCGTGCCCGCGGCAATCCCGTGGCGCAGTACTCACTGCGCTGCTATGGCGACCTCGCGGCGATACCACTGCGCTCTTACCAGAACTCTGATCGACGGCGTTTGTTTTGAGCATGCTCAAAGTGCGCACCGTCGCTCGGCATTCTATGCAATCCCATCGCGTTTACTGGCGATGTCACTGCGATACCGCTGCGATAGATGAGATTCCACTGCGTGCAGCTCGACGTTCTTGGACGCGGTGGGATCGCCCTGAGAATTCGACCCTGGAGTGACAGTGGTTTTACACTGCATATATCGAGTTGTGACGGTGTGCACTGCACTTTCACGACGACCCCAATCCGCTGACGGTACGTTGTAAACATTCGTTTGCACTATCTATAAAAGCGACAGTGATCATTGTGCAACTGTCTGCCTCCGTCCAACAATGGTCTAACCCCAAATACTTCTATATCTTCTACGCTTTGGGGCCCTCCCCCGTCGTTGTCTTAGATCATGGGTCTGCTGGACCTGCATATAGGCAAGCGGTTGTCTCGCTTGCTGTCGTACATCACATCAGCCATGGTGGTATGAATGTTATTTGCATAAAACATATCTGATGCCTTTATACTATTTTGTTGGGTTGGTTTATTGTCATGCAAACATCAATGAACGTGGTAGAAACGCACTGGGAGCACAATGATCGCCATGGCAGTCCCATAGGACGCTGTAGGCATAGCGTAAAGGACCATCCAGGGAACGATCTGTCAAACCTCATCTAGTTGGATGACCACATTGCCAACGAGTGGATGAAACTCACTACAAGAAACTGCCGATGTTGAAGCATTCTTTAAAAACCGTATCGATGAACGTTTGCACTGCTGAGAAGAGGAGCGAGTTGTCCATCTGGATGCGGTCTCTGGCAATTAACAAACCCTCTGTTTCCAAATCAATTGGGTCCGATAAAGCCCGATTGATTTGAAATCCGCGAGAAGATACCAAGGTGTCTGAATGCATCCATATCCTATTTCGAGAGAAGGGGATCAAAATCATGGCAATCGGAATGGCCACGAGCATACTTGTTCCTGCGCTGGGGGAAGAGTGATGCCAGCACCAACACCAATGCCGCCAAACAAGACGGTCTCAAGGAATGAATAACAAAGCAGTTTAGCGCCCTTAGAAACCTGCTCCCTAACTTTGCAGGTAAGGTTATTGCCGAGTCTTTTTTCTGACTGGTGGGCGATTATTGCAGCCGATGTTATTGTTACACCCGGCAGTCTTACCAAACAGTAACACTACAAGTATACTTCATGGGGTCAGGAAAAGGCTGTCTACTGTTGCCAGAAACTACTTTTGTTAGTTGTGTCGTGCCGTGTCTATCCCAATAATGCTTACCCAGTCATGCGAATGAGCCCCAAACAGGCTCCAAATATATGGGGTCATTCAAGCGCACACTTTCAGCTTTTATTAACCCTTTGACCTTTCCAGCCAGAATAAGTATGCTCCAGGCACCATTGCCGCCGACATGCTGCTGAATATCATCATTGTGGACCCAATGTGACAGTCACTCACAGATTAAACGACACAATGGCACCCACCAGGCGCATATTTTTTCATCTACTTTTTCGATGTTCTGACTAAGTGCCACTCAAGACTGGCATGCCTTATCCCTGTCTGTTCCAACGCGGTATGCCCTTTGGCGTTGACATCGCCGAGTCCGTTTTGGTCCGGAGAACTCTCCTGTTGCCAGACGGTCCTTCGGCTTACTCTGAACTCTACAAAAATATTCGTAAGAAACAAGCAACTGTTCTTTTTGCTCGTTTGTTGACATACATATTTATCATTCGGACTAGCTAGCAGTAATCTGAATCTGAAATTTTAACACCAATGTGACAGAAGTTACGACGAATGATATTCACGAAAAAACTATTTTCATGACTTTTGCGTTTTTGTATTATATTGGCACACTATAATGCTTAACAAACTGAAAAGAAATTACAATTTAAAACAAATTTGAGATTTTTTGTGTTTAACTGATAACTCGATCTGAATTTGAAATGAATAACACAACGCCCGTTCCTTATCAAACTTAAAGTGTACTTCAATTTGTCAAAAACCAAGTAGCTTATATTGATCAATCTGCCGTACGTTCTGTTTAGGCGACCGTTTGCGACTTGTTGCAACCAGGAAGGTGCTAGTCCCTTTCCATTTGACCAACTATTGAACGTTTTAAAGCTGGTGGTTGATTACTACAGGCCAAAAGTAATGCAGGAAGCTTTGTGAGGGTGTTTGTCCTGCTTTAAGATACAATGTGTCTTATTCTTATTTTACATGGCCGCTTAAAATAGATTTAAATGTATTTCTATTACATATGGTAAGCATTTTTAAGGCCATTCACGTGTTGTTTGTTACGGTGTGTGCATACCATTCAGATCATACGATTTAAAAATACCAGACGGTCCTTTATAAGACACATTTTCAAAAAGTAAGGACTCGAAATTGAAAATAGATTATCCCAAGTAGGATTCAAGTGGGATTACATGACAACTCATATCGTGGCTCGGCATTTGCAATCATTTATTTGATCCAGCTGGAACGCCGTGTAACTCGGCTGTTTGTCATATGTACGATAGTAATTTAAAAGTAAAGCAAACATGTGTAGCTGATCAGGGTACATATTTACAACATGTTAAGTTTTAACCCATTGCCGCGTATACTGACACGAAAAAGAAACTCAGCGCTTTATCTCTGGTGAAATATTTCATCAGAAAAATGTATATACACCAAAGCAAGTGCATGGGTTGAATAGGGGAATTTTCATGTTAATCACGATAGATTAGTTTTGCGATTAGTTTAAAATGAGGCAACAAGCAGAATATGGACGGGACAAATTTTGAAAACTTCCGCGTGCATTCAACATCGTGTATGGTCTCTCTATCACCTGTAATAGCTTCCCGAATCCTGCTTGTCATTGAGTTTATGGCCGATTGGGACGTTGTGCCATTCTTCCAGTAACACCGGTGGATGTTGACGTTGGCGTATACATATATAGCTATAATGTTCTGTTAATACTCTACAGGAATCAACATGCGCAGATTTAGAGGGGCGGAGCCGGTGTACGCCCCCACCCCCTAAATTTGCCAAAACTGTTTTAGTAATAATTTAGATCTATATACAGTAAAACCTCTATATCGACCCTCTATATCGACCACTAAATTGTGTTAATTAGTTGATATTTAGCAGGTGACTGCTTAAAGCAAGGTGAAAGTAAAACAGAACGTTACCATAGGAGCGTTCTGTTTTACTTTCACCTTGCTTTATGCAGCCACCTGCCTTTAACACAGCTCTTTTTCAACATGTATTACAAACACACTATTTATTTATGTCATCAAACATAAAAATCTACGCCTCCTCAAAAAGAATGGGTAGGCTTGTTTAAGGCGAATCATGTGTTGATAATTAATCTCTTGATGGTTTTCTCTTGTTATGTGCAAAACCACAGTTCATTTACGGATACGGTAGGGTTTTTACGTATCTTATTAAATGTTATATGGATATTAATCAGAGTATACGACTTAAAAACTACAAGACATAGCTAGTCGACCTTTCATAACACGTTTCCATTTTTATTTTAAAAAAAGAAGAGATTTCAGAACTGATATTATGAGGATCATTGCAACTGATTCCATGGACTAAGCATTTCCCTGTCCTGTGTTTATTCCACATTTAGATTGCTACTGAATATTCATGGACACTATAGTTATAACAAAATATTAAAGGTGGAAAAGTGTAGCCATTTTAGAAAGAAAAGAAGCAGATCTGTCAAATCCCATTGCAAACAGAGCAGACCCTGATCAGACGGCTCCTATAGGAACCGTCTGATCTGGATCTACCCTCTTTGCCAATGTGTGAAAACACATTTAATTGAAAGAAAGGGTTAAGCATTTGTAAAATAAAACTAGGGTTAAGCATTTGTAAAATGAAACTAGATTATCACATTTCCACGAAGTGGAAATGCCCTTAAACCTTACCTGATATCCCATATATCGTTCAAAAGTGCAAAGTCAGGAGAAACGTCGAGGTTCGCTTTTGAATGTAAAGTAATAATTACAGCTGATCAGTAGTTAGCAGAATAAGGGTTTAATACATTGGCTGGCTTCCAGAATAGATAGTATCATCGAAAGATTTGCAAAAGTCAGTTGATACCAGCAGTTAACAGCGAAACACATTGGACAATAAAAAGGTAAAATATTTGGATAATAGAATATGGAAAATAGAAATTTAAATATTATCATTCCCTATTCATGCTTATATTTACAAGGCTATCCATGATATGTGATAATTAATGCAAAATGTATATCATTATTTTTTTCATATATGTGTGTGTATGTTGTTGCGGTTTTTATAAAGATAAAGTCTGTTCATATTTTCGTCAAATTTGCATAACAAAATACCCCCACAATCGGAATCTGCGCGACTTGAAACTTAACCCTTCGCTTGCTGAATTTTAAAATACATTTCTCCTTCTTTACCAATGCCCTGTTGTATGATTACATATATCTTCACTGTGTGCATGTATTTCGCTGTGCAATCACTGCTGTGGATTGTACTGGTTGCCAATCAACTTGTAAATAGTGCATACCCTGATGAGACAGCTCCTGCAGGAGCTGTCTCATCTGGGTCTTCACTATTTACAGGTAGGTATATTGACGTGAATAGCAAGCGAAGGGTTAATATGTATTGTTAAAGAACATGATAAGGAAAGACTGTCGATAAATGACAAGTTTGTATTGCCACGTAGACCAACGGAAACATGTCCACCATTCAACGAAATATATCGCCTATATGTACTTTGCAGTTCCTTGCGCGTTTGGTCACAGTATAATTCAGAGCTACAGATAATAGGGTTTCGTACACAAATACTAATATCGTCATTTCTCCACCAAACCCTATCCTGTGAACATTCTGTAGAATTTTTCTTCGAGACAATTTTAACCCATTCCCGCATATAGACGCCTTTTGAAGCCTCTGTAAAAGTCACTTTGTGAAACCATTGTGATAAATAGAGCATTTGCTCCAAAGGAGCAAATGCTCTATTTATCACAATGGTTTCAACACTACATAATTCTAAGTTTCCTTTTTAGTAGTAAATGCTCCTTTTCGGTAGATTTGTTCAAAGAGGTTGGATCTAAAAATAGCCTATACGGGAAATGGGTTAAAGAATTGTCACAGTATGGGGTTTGGTGTAGAAGTAAAGGAACTATTATTGATAATGTTTAGATTTACGCATATTATCTGGACCTCAGGTATATATACTCTTTATTGCGTTTTCCATCACTTGCGACTGATTCATAACATCCGTTGTTGTGGGCGCCTAATTAATATTCATATCATTGTTCCGAAATCGATTCGGAGACAATTTCCTGAACATGTTCGTTTGTTGTTTTCCATAAATATCAACGCAGGTTTCACGGTCCCCGTTTTCTAAGGATTAAGAAATATTCAGGTATCGTTACTATTTAGCTCAATATGCAGTAAAACCTCTCTATAACGGACATTTAATTACATCAAGTATTTTGTCTTAAATGCAGGTGGCTGCTTGAAGCAATGTGAAACTAAAACAGAACGCTCCTATAGGAGCGTTCTGTTTTACTTTCACCTTGCTTTAAGCTGCCACCTGCCCTAAATGCCAACTAATTAACACAATTTAGTGGCCGTTATAGAGATGTTTTACTATATATATACACAGCAGATTCTGTCTTAAGCGACCATAAAAATGGTATGTAATGCAGGTGGTAGCTTAATGTGGGTAAACTTAGTATAAGGTTACTTAAGAAGGTTTTGCTATTTAAGCAGAATGTGCATGACCGTATTTGGACATCAGTGCAAACCCTTTCCAACATGATCAGAACTGATTTCAATGGTGACGAACGTTTGTGATCGGTTTTAGGCTACTTACTAGTCTTGGAAGAATTGTCATAATTTAACATTGTATTACACTCTCTCGTTATGTGTAGAACATATAAAATATTGCATACATGCTCTGGTTACAATCGCTTACAACCGGGTGTTACTACCGAACTCACCACTGCCTTCTAATGCAAATTGCTTTTGAGCTAACTATCTTTTGAACAATAGAGAATGTTGAATTATTTCATTGATAGCATCGTCCTTGGAAACTACACACACATTATACGAATGTCAACGATTTGACGCGGATTTATTAACGCTTTACACAATGACTATATGTTTATGTAATAGGTTTAGGTGTAGCTTAAATCGTGCCAACTACTTAAATAACTTCTGGAAAATAGATTGAAACCATATAGTGGTTTAAATGGAGATGGTATGCAAAGCGATACTAATAGCTCACCTTGACGATCTGTGCCACGTGAGCTAAAACAGGTGATACCAGTTAGTAGGATCGACTTTTGAACGGACTCGTTGTGATTACTGAGTATTGTTCTCGTTTTTGATCAGATGCCCTACTTCTACCATTACACAGACAAGAAATCTTTGAAGAAGATCCTTGAATGCAACAAAATCCTTCAGTCAGACGGCACCGGTGCTACACGTGACGCTGTGTTTGGAAAAGGGGTTTATCTCACAACAATGAATCCTAAAGACTGGTCGAAATCTGAAATAGCAGGCAACAACTTTGATGATTCCACAGCTTTCCCCAAACTAAAGATCAAGCAGGGGAAAGTCGAATGCGGAATAAGAATTACTATTCCCTTGGACGATCCGAAGTTGGAGAAATGCGGGACAGACCGAGATGTGTATCTTTACAAGGGTGATTTAGATCTAGAGGAATATGATCATGAGCCGTTTGGTATCTAATTCAGGCGATCAAAGAAACACAACAGTCAACTGTTCTGGGACAGACGAATTATTGGCGTAGACTACAGTATTCATAGTCAATAGATAATACTCTCTTATACAACAAAATTAACTCTTTCTCACTCATGTAAACGCAGTTTGTCGCAAGCATAGTAGACCCAGATCAGACGTCAACTGTTGGAGCTGTCTGATCACAGTGTGTTGTGTTTGCGTGTGGTATTATATATACATGATTATACATTTTTGTTGTGACAAAAACACCTGTGTTAATATGATATTTGAAAACTTCAGTTAATGTACAGTAAAACTCCGCTAATGCGACCACCAAAAAGGGGCATACTTCTGGGTGGCAGAGGCAGGTGGTAGCTTAATGCAGGACGAAAGTTATGCAGAAAGCTCCTATAGGAGTTTTCTGCACAACTTTCGTCCTGCATTAAGCTCCTATAGGAACTTTCTGCATAACTTTCGTCCTGCATTAAGCAACCACCTGCTTTAAACGACACCAGTGGCTGTTTATTAAATGGTCGCATTAGCGGGGTTTTACTGTATTTCCATTGTGTCATTATCTCTCAGATGAATATTCACCAGATAAAAGGTTAAGATGTGAACTTATAACCATTTACATGGTGTGGTTGTTCATATGCGTAAATTTGAACAGCAACTATATAGTTTACCTCAATAAAACATTTATCAATCTGGATAAGTTATAGTACTAGACCCGCCCATTATAAATATTAGATATTTTAATGTAACTCTTGTCGTAACATATATACTGTAGAATCTGTCTTAAGCGACCATAAAATGTTTAATTATTGGTCTGTAATGCAGGTGGTATCTTAATGCAGGTCAAAAGTAATGCGGAAAACTTCTACAGGAACTTTCCGCATAACGTTTGCTCTGCATTAAGCAACTACCTGCTTTTTAACACACCTTTGTTCAGTGAACGAATAACCACTCGAGACAGATGCTACTGTTAAAAGAAGAATATTTTCTGCCATACAAAACAGCAAACACTCTGATCTGTAATATGTAAACAAACAGTAGAGCCTGATCATATACGTCCTATAGGACCTGTCTTAGATGGGTCTGCTCTGTTTGACAATACGTAAATATGCCTCTTGAGCAAGGGTTACACTGCGACAAAGCAACGGTATGTACAATAAACTTGTAACCAGTTATAGGTCGTGTTTAAACACCCCGGTCGTATACATTGAACATATTTGCAGACGACATAATTATGATTATTATTTACTCTCACATTGCTTTAATGAGCCACCTGCCCTAAATACCAGCTAATTAACACAATTTAGTGGCCGTTCTGGGGAGGTTTTACCGTAATATCTTATAATCATAGTTTAGACATATATATGATCATCGTTTAAATGTATGCATCATCAATGTTTAGACTTAAATTATCATATTTTAGAATTAAAATGTATACAATATGATGTTGAGGAAGCCATATGACGTTGATATTTCATAAATAAAATATAATTAGAATGAAGTTATACAAAACAAAGATCTTAACCTGGTCAATTGGTTTGAGGGTAAGAGCGAAATAAGAGGACATTTAACCTTTTATTCCATAGATACATATTTTAATGTTTTTGCAAACGCTTATAGGAGTCATCTGATCAGTGTTTGCTATGTTTGTTTATCACATAATCTTCGGCGTGGGAGTGCCGTAACAGAGTGCCGTAAACCGCGGAAATACACTAGCTTCAATCCGACAGAAGAACACACGGAACCAATACATGACGCCATTGACGTCGTTTAATCGTTAGCTAATCGTTGCACTGCGTTTGCGTCGACACTGTAAACAATGGCGTCAGCTATATAGCCTGATTCACTTTCTATGGCACTTTTAAGGATAGTGTATGGACACTCATGTTAGATCCTCTATTTATGGAATAGTATAGATATCTACAGTTTCTGTCATGGCGACAACTTCTTGTTTTTAAATGCCATTATAAACTTAATTCATAGTGCCATTATTTGTGACTCATGCGTGTACTTCTAGATAAATGTTCATAAAGTAAAAGTTTAAAAATGAATCGTGTTATCACCGTATTGAAATACCTCTGTGCGGGTTTATGATTTAGGCTATTGCATTATAGAAATATAGAAATATTTAATTAATTTTTCATAGTGTTTCATTATTTTTGTCATCTTATTTTTCATAGCTGAATACAGAGGTGTATGCATTTTTTTCACTTTGCCCCTTTCCTTGTTTAACCCTTCGCATGCTATTCACGTCAATATACCTACCTGTAAATAGTGAAGACCCAGATGAGACATCTCCTGCATGAGCTGTCTCATCAGGGTCTGCACTATTTACAAGTTGATTGTGCAACCAGTGCACTCCTCAGCAGTGATTGCACAGAGAAATACGTGTACACAGTGGAGATATATGTAATTATACTAGAGGGCATGGGTTAAGAAGAAGAAATGTATATTAAAATTCAGCAAGAGAACGGTTAAAACTCATGCAGGAAATTATTTCGTGATATATACTAATTATTATTATGATAATACCACATTTATATAGCGCTCTTTTCACACAGGATATGTGCGTTCAAACGCGCTTAACATAAATAATTTGCATTTACAAAACTGAGTATATATAATGCTTACAGAATATTTAAAACACATGAAATTTAAGATAGAGATATCGAAAAAAATATTCAAAATGGGATTAATTTAGAATTATAGAACAAAAATAAAATCCAAACCATCCTTTTCTGTACATTTTTATGTCTGTAAATCATAGGAAATAGACGCATGCTGTGACTATATTGTGTCAGTCCACTCATATCACTGAAACTGTTTCATTATATATATGGTCAGTATCGGTACGCTAGAACCACCTGGATTGGCATACAACACTATACATAAGATATTGTCTTACTTATGTAGGACAATGGGTAAACAGAATAGGGCAATTTTGTAGCTAATGCATATAAACTACACAATGCAATACAAACATTACAAACAACCAACCAATATAATTATACACCCAGATTGGGAAGGAGTATCATAAAATCAGTCCAGACGACATTGAAATGAGGCACACAATGCCGCCCGAGCCGCAAACCGGGCGGTTTCAAAGAGATCAGGAAGTATCCCTACCATCAAGATCCACCACCCGCACAACACGAGCCACACATCAAGCACCCGTAAACAGTGCGCAGCTAAAACAACTGACAAGACACTCCTCAGCCAATATGTTTCAAACAAGAAATGTCCGAAAGGAGAGGGATTTGAATGAGCTAAACTATTTCAAAGCATTTTATCTAAAAAGGGATTTGGACTGTGGCAGAGGGTGTAGAATCAGATTTATATGCTTTCATAAGCAAACAGAGCAGATCCTGATCAGACGGCTCCCACATGAGATGTCTGCTTTGGTCTACTGTGTTTGCAAATGAGTAAAACGTAAAAAAAAATGCGTTTATAAATCACTTGAAAATGAAAATATCTTATCTTGGTTTTATCAAGTGCATATTTCATGAAACAGCACTATATATTACTGTGAATAAATCTTATCTAGGATTGCATAGGTATGACTAATTGTATTCCTTAATCTGCTGCAACAACAATGTCTACTCAGATTTGAACCCTCTGCAGTTTCGATAAAGTTTATCAGACACTTCTAACCGTGTGTCAAAACCAGTTTAGATCTTTGTGATATGTTACTCGGCGTCTCATCTGGATACAAACTGTTTGGAAATGCGATTCAGTTCGGGAGTATCGGAAGAATGGTTAACCCATTCCTTCATAGACTATTTTTAGATACTACCTCTTTAAATAAATCTACCGAAAAGGAGCATTAACTAGAGAAAAGAAAAAATAGAATTTTGTTCTTTGAAACCATTGTGATAACTTTGTACATTGAGACCATTGTGATAAATAGAGCATGTGCTCCTATAGGAGAAAATGCTCTATTTATCACAATGGTTACACAAAGTGACTTTTGCAGAGTCGTCAACAGTCGTCAATATGAGAGAGTGGGTTAAGGAGTACACTGAAATTAAAGCTGCGCCATCCAAGTCAATAGAGATAAGTGTTAACCATTTCCTTTATATAAACATGTTTTCATTTGCAAACAGAGTAGACCCATATCAAACGGCTCTTTAGCATCTGCTCTGTTTGCAAATGAAATTTGAAATATATGCATATATACTCTGTAATATGGTCACCCCGCTCCACCTTCCATATTTCATTTTAACTATGTTGTCCATGAATATGTATTGAAAATCGGAAAACCCATAGGAATGGGAAAGGGTTAACTCGTTTAATGCTAAGCGCGATCCAACTCGCATTCGCAAATAGCTTGTATCGCGATGAGAAGCCGAGTAACTCGGTGTCAGGATCCAAACTGTTTAACACTCGTTTAGCAGTTTCTCAAACGCTTTTACGAATCAGAAGTAACTGAAAATAGTAACAGACCATGGGTCTATGCTTATAAAGCTTTAGTTGAGTCTGAGTTTCGTTATCAGGCTTTCGATTGGTCAGATTTGAGTTCTCAAGCTTTTGATTGGTCAGATTTGAGCCTTTGGCTCAAATCTGACCAACTAAAAGCTTGAGAGCGATCTCAGACTCAACTAAAAGCTTTATAAGCATGGACCCTGAAGTGTCGCATACATGTTGTTAGCACGATAATGGTTAAGACAATATTGATCATATGCATGCAGTAAATGCTTATCCTTCTATCCGCGACCTCGCTCGCATGTGCAAACAGCTTATACCTAGATGGGACCCGGGGTAACTCGAGGTCTCATCAGGATCCAAGCTGTTTGACACTCGGTATATAATTTTCTCAGCAGCCAGAATCTTTATCTCACCAGATCAAAATTTGAGCGGACATTTTTTCACACTGGGATAAAAGTTAAGAATTTCGTAAAACGAGAGACGTGTTCCATTCTTAACCCATTCCTAGACTATTTTTAAACCAAACCTCTTTGAATAAATCTTACCGTAAAGGAGCATTTACTACAGAAAAGGAACTTTTTAAAATTGTTTAGTTTTGAAATCATTGTGATAAATAGAGCAATTGCTCCTATGGAGAAAATGCTCTATTCAGACCCTGCGCGGATCCAGGATTTCAGATTGGGGGGGGGGGGGGGGCGTAGAATTTTTTTGGAAGGGTGGGGGCGTAGTTTTTATGTTTGATGACATAAATAAATAGTGTGTTTGTAGTACATGTTGAAAAAGAGCTGTGTTAAAGGCAGGTGGTTGCTTCAAGCAAGGTGAAAGTAAAACAGAACGCTCATTATATATAAAATATTAATAATTAATAATATTATAAACGTAGCGTCATATAGACAATAGGATGCACAATTAACCATTTCCTTAAGTGTTGAACAGAGTTGACCCAGATCAGATGGCCCCCGTGACAACCCTCTGGTCAGCGTCTGTTCTGTTTGCTTATGAATAAAGCAATAATAAGATTTGTTATATTTGTTATTATAATATTATACATAAATACTTGAATAGTTCTGATCTAATAAAAAGTATCATGTCAAAATACACGTTACATTTTTGTTACATGCATTCAGCCATAAATCAAAGAAAACAATCATTGATTGACATGATATTTTGACATGATAATCTTTGAAAAATGACCGGCTGCATTTAAATTGTAGCCTAGAGGAGCTTTCTGCATGACTTTCACCCTGCATTATACTATTGGACGTTCGGTTTAGAGTGGTTTTACCATAACATGTACAGTCTAGCCAGTCTCAGCTATATGGCCATGCATGCATATTCTAAGTATGGCTAGAATTTAACACAAACACGTAATGGAGTGAGAAAATAAACTTAACAAAAGGCATGTTTAACCATGTCAGGACACTGTAGAATCAGATCTATAATATTATACAATGAAGAAAATATTCCAAATAGGGCATTAATATGATACATAAATACTTGTACAGCTCTAATCTAATGAGTGGAATTGTCTTGTGCAAGGTTCATAACTCTTGCACCAATACTCTAAGAGTTATCACCCTTTTACCTTTGTCCTGTTCTACCGATGCTTTTCAGATGAAATGTCATTTATCGAAAGAGCTTGCTTACAGCATGTGAAACATATGTTCCGAGGAACATCCTAATTAATTAAATGTTAAAGTTGCATTTGCACCAATAATGTGACATTCATATACATGTTGACGAGCCAAGTCTTCTTTCAGTGAAAATGCAAAGGCGATGTTTCTAGCAAGAAGTATATGATGTGGATATGTTTTAATGACACTGCTATTGACGCATGGCACTGTAAGGCAGGTTCTCATGTTGTTGGCATGTGTTCTCATATATCCGCCATAATCTCGTGTTTGTCTTTTGCCAGGTTCAAAGAGAAAGAAACATAATTATGGTGTTCGCAACTGGGGCATGCATCTGTCTGACACCGCTACGTTTCAAGTTGATGAGTTATCTAGTTGTGAAAGTGAATAATCATATTTACATCTTATAATATGCATGAATTGATGGTCACATGTTTTTGGCATGTCCACATATGTGATCAGACCATTTGTCAGACATATATGAGCTACATCATGTAGGGATATTGATTAATAGAAAAAACCTTTGCCAGAGAAAACAAAATGTTCATTGCTTGTAATGTTCAACGTTCATTCTTTTCGAATTCAGAAGTTGAACATTACACAATGTGGACTTGCCTTGATGTTTGTAGATCTCTTACCTTTCTTTTAGATAATATATTTGTGCGTTATGGAGATACCATATATCGTCAAGTTGTTGGTATACCCATGGGTACAAATTGTGCCCCTCTTGTTGCAGATTTGTTTTTGTATTGCTACGAGAGGGATTTTATGCTTAGCTTAAAACCTGATACACAGACCGATATTGTTAATGCTTTTAATAAAACTTCAAGGTATTTAGACGATATTTTGAATTTAGATAATCCTTATTTTGATACTATGGTTTCTTCAATCTACCCAAAAGAACTGTCTTTAAACAAAGCTAATCAATCTGACATTAATGCTTCATTTTTAGATTTGAATCTTTCAATTACAAATGATAAAGTTTCGTCCAAAGTATACGATAAAAGAGAAGATTTTAATTCTAAAATTGTTAATTATCCTTTTCTAGATGGGGATGTGCCACGTTCTACATCTTATGGTGTTTATATTTCTCAACTTATTAGGTTTGCCCGAGCCTGTTCTTTGCTTGAAGATTTTAACAGACGTAATTTAGTTATAACTGATAAACTTCTTAAGCAAGGTTACAGATATCACAAACTTCGGAAAACCTTTTCTAAATTTTATTATCGAAATTTACCTCTCATTAGTAAATATAATTGCAATCTACGGACGTTACTGCGACAAGGCATTTCTCAACCAGAATTTTATGGGGATGTTATCTACAAACTCAGGAAAATTCGGGGTCATATCCATTTTCATGATTTGTTTATAAAACGCATTAAAACATTTAAAAAGAAAGGTTATGATCCTATTATATTGCAACACACTGCATGTTTGGTTATCGACCCTTTTACAGTCGGTAGCTACGCTTCCCTCTTTGCTTGCGCGATGACAGGCCGAGGGTAGTACTCTATGATGGTATACTCTTAAACTTGGATACAGGAGGAGCTTACCAGACTCATGTATTATTTTTTCCCTGTCGTGCCCTTAACGGCTTACCTGCAGGTGCTCTGACTTCAGCAAAGTCATTGAGTACATATTTGACGGATTGTCGCAGTTATTATGCTATGTTTTACATGTTGTCCTGTGTTCACCGTCGTCTATGTTGTGGGTAAGTCCAGCGGGGATACCTTTATTTACAATATTTGTAAAGCTAGGGTGACTTTGAGAGAAGTGCGAGGTTAGGACGTCCGTTAACCGGTTTAAACCCCCAGTGGTGTTTTTGCTGCTGACCGTACCAAGGCGGTACTCTCTTTGTCACCCTTCCTTTTGTTTGCCTTGCGTCTTTGTGCTTGTGGTTTATTCATGTTGTGGAACGTTTGTCCCTGGTTCTTGTGTCTCTTTTGGTGTTTTCTGTGTTCATTTCGTGTGTGTGTGTGTGTGTGTGCGTGCGTTTGGGTGTGTGGTTGTGTGTGTGTGTGTGTGTGTGTCATGCTATCGGTGTTTTGGTGGTGGTTGCGTCTTGCATGTGGCTTTGCCTGCTTGACTTTACTACTTTTCCATTCAAACTAAAATTAATTAAGTTGACATTAAATAATAATAGAAAGACAGTGTGGCAGCTTAAAGCAAAGTGAAAGTGAATCTGAAAACCCATAAAGGAGCTTTCTGTTGTACTTTCTACTTGCTTTAAGCTGCCACCTGCCTTAAACACAGACTAATTAACGTAATTTAGTGTTCATAAAAGAGGGGTTTTACTGTACATGCAACTGGTGTGAATACTATTGCTGGTGCTAGGGAGTGATTTTAAACTTACATGTGTCTGAAAGTGACATAATAGGTTTTGAGGAATGACCTAATATAAACTTGTATTGCATGAAGCATTAAGAACTGAATACCATTTTATATGATATTATATTGCAAATGTTACCTTGGCAAGCACATTCTTATTATTCATGAACAGTTGAGGTTTTTGAAGAGGGCCATGTCATGTCATTTCTTATTGAGGATTTTAAAGTTATCAAAATAGTGCTTGAAATCGACTTTAATATAGTTTGAAAAGAACCAAAATCATCAGTAAGAAGCTGTTGCATTGGTTACCATGGTAACACATGTTACAATTAGTATGATACTGTACCATATATATTTGCCATGTTTCATTACAAGAGATGTTGACAGAATCATATAAAGAAACATATTTTTCTGAAATTGTTGGTTGCTATGGCAGCATCATTTTAATTTCCATGCCGTGTTGAGGTTTTAAATGGGGTTCATGCTATCTCACACTTTTTTTAAAAAAAAGATATCAAAATACATGTTCTAATGAAGTAATGCTCAATAATTTATGAAAAATATGATTTTAGAGGAGTATATTAAAATGGTTACTATGGCAACATGACTTTTATATATGAGGGAAAAAATATTGATATCTTTCTTTATCGACCACCAGCATCTAACTGTGGTATTATTGGTGAGTTCTCAAATGGGACAAATTTCACCCCTTAGTGAACCTCGTCCTTTGGAATCCATTCGTTTTTCATGGTGAAATGATCCTGCAAAAGAAATATAGCCTAGTGACTAGAGGAACGTAAGTAATTTAATACGCGTGACATTTTGCTTTGCGAAAATGCTATTTTTTTAGAAGTATCCAAAACAAAATAAATCAACAAAAACTGAACAAGAGGGCCATGATGGCCCTAAATCGCTCACCTGGTTACTATAGACATATACACACACTGTATTTCTATGTAAAAATAAGTAAGCTTCATATTGGGGCCAATATGAAACCAAGGGCCATAATTTTAGGCCTTGAGTTTCAAATTTGAACAATCTAAATAAAGGAACATTAGATGATGCTTCATATAAGTTTCAAAGTTCTGGGTCTTACAATTTCACAGGAGATTTTAAAGATTTTCCTTTGAAAAACTGATAAGCCAGGTACGGGCCATTTTGGTCCAGGGGTCATAATTTGAACAATTTTGGTAGAAAACCATTAGATGATAATAAATACTAAATTTCAAAGGTCTAGGCCTTACAGTTTAGGAGAAGATTTATAGTTTGAACAATCTTTGTAGAGGACCATTAGACGATGCTACATACCAAATATCAAAGGTCTAGGCCTTACGGTTTCAGAGAAGCTTTTTATTAAAACTGATAAGCCCCCGGGCGGGGCCATTTTGGTCAAGGGGTCATAATTTGAACAATCTTTGTAGAGGACCAATAGATAATGCTACATACCAAATATCAATGGTCTAGGCCTTACAGTTTCAGAGAAGAAGATTTTTAAAGATTTTCCTATGAAAAACTGATAAGCCCCGGGGCGGGGCCATTTTTGGTCCGGGGGACATAATTTGAACAATCGTTGTAGAGGACCATTAGATGATGCTACATACTAAATACCAAAGGTCTAGGCCTTACGGTTTCAGAGAAGAAGATTTTTAAAGATTTTCCTATGAGAAATTGATAAGCCCCGGGGCGGGGCAATTTTTGGTCTGGGGGTCATAATTTGAACAATCTTCATAGAGGACCGTTAGATGATGCTACATACCAAATATCAAAGGTCTAGGCCTTACGGTTTCAGAGGAAAAGATTTTTTAAAGAGTTTCCCAAGAAAAACTGATAAGCCCCGGGGCGGGGCCATTTTTGGTCCGGGGGACATAATTTGAACAATCTTTTTAGAGGTCCATTAGATAATGCTACATACCAAATATCAAATGTCTAGGCCTTACGGTTTCAGAGAAGAAGATTTTTAAAGATTTTCCTATTAAAAACTGATAAGCCCCGGGGGAGGGGGGCTATTTTTGGACCGGGGGTCATAATTTGAACAATTTTGGTAGAGGACCATTAGATGATGCTACATACTAAATACCAAAGGTCTAGGCCTTACGGTTTCAGAGGAAAACATTTTTATAGATTTTCCTATGAAAAACTGATAAGCCCCGGGGCGGGGCCATTTTTGGTCCGGGGGTCATAATTTGAACAATCTTTGTAGAGGACAATTAGATAATGCTACATACCAAATATCAAATGTCTAGGCCTTACGGTTTCTGAGAAGATTTTTTAAAGATTTTCCTATGAAAAACTGATAAGCCCCGGGGCGGGACTATTTTTGGCCCGGGGGTCACAATTTGAACAATCTTGGTAGAGGACAATTAGATGATGCTACATACTAAATACCAAAGGTCTAGGCCTTACGGTTTCAGAGGAAAATATTTTTTAAAGAGTTTCCCAAGAAAAACTGATAATCCCCGGGGCGGGGCCATTTTTGGTCCGGGGGACATAATTTGAAGAATCTTTGTAGAGGACCATTAGATGATGCTACATACTAAATACCAAAGGTCTAGGCCTTACGGTTTCAGAGAAGAAGATTTTTAAAGATTTTCCTATGAGAAACTGATAAGCCCTGGGGCGGGGCCATTTTTGGTCTGGGGGTCATAATTTGAACAATCTTCATAGAGGACCGTTAGATGATGCTACATACCAAATATCAAAGGTCTAGGCCTTACGGTTTCAGAGGAAAAGATTTTTTAAAGAGTTTCCCAAGAAAAATTGATAAGCCCCGGGGCGGGGCCATTTTTGGTCCGGGGGACATAATTTGAACAATCTTTTTAGAGGTCCATTAGATAATGCTACATACCAAATATCAAATGTCTAGGCCTTACGGTTTCAGAGAAGAAGATTTTTAAAGATTTTCCTATTAAAAACTGATAAGCCCCGGGGCGGGGCCATTTTTGGCCCGGGGGTCATAATTTGAAAATTTTGGTAGAGGACCATTAGATGATGCTACATACTAAATACCAAAGGTCTAGGCCTTACGGTTTCTGAGAAGAAGATTTTTATAGATTTTCCTATGAAAAACTGATAAGCCCCGGGGCGGGGCCATTTTTGGTCCGGGGGTCATAATTTGAACAATCTTTGTAGAGGACCATTAGATAATGCTACATACCAAATATCAAATGTCTAGGCCTTACGGTTTCAGAGAAGAAGATTTTTAAAGATTTTCCTATGAAAAACTGATAAGCCCCGGGGCGGGGCTATTTTTGGCCCGGGGGTCACAATTTGAACAATCTTGGTAGAGGACAATTCGATGATGCTACATACTAAATACCAAAGGTCTAGGCCTTACGGTTTCTGAGAAGAAGATTTTTAAAGATTTTCCTATGAAAAACTGATAAGCCCCGGGGCGGGGCCATTTTTGACCCGGGGGTCATAATTTGATCAATCTTTGTAGAGGACAATTAGATGATGCTACATACCAAATATCAAAGCTCTAGGCCTTACGGTTTCAGAGGAGAAGATTTTTAAAGATTTTCCTAAGAAAAACTGATAAGCCCCAGGGCGGGGCCATTTTTGGTCCGGGGGACATAATTTGTTCAATCTTTGTAGAGGACCATTAGATGATTCTACATACCAAATATCAAAGCTCTAGGCTTTGTGGTTTCAGAGAAGAAGATGTTTAAGTAAATTGTTGACGACGCACGACGCACATACGCACGACGCACGACGACGGACGCCGGACACTGCCCCCTCACAATACCTCACCTGGCACTTTGTGCCAGGTGAGCTAAAAAAAACAACAAAGGAAACAAAACAATACCCCCACACACAACAAAAACAACAACAAAACAAACACATAGAAAACATTTGAATTAAATATTTGGACATTTGAACGATATAGCTACCGGATAAACACAAATACTACGGTAGGAAAAGTCGTCAGTAGATTGAAGTAACCTGATGAGATGTGCTACAGCACGAGGCGTGTATGATTGTATGTACCAGGAGGGTCTGGATCTAAAGGACAAGAAGGATGAAGGTTAATGCCTAATCCGGACATTTAAACCCGTACAAAGTGCAGCTGTTCGGATACAGGTTCCAGAGACGGTCAATGATAAACACTTTACCTGATGGAGACGTCTATAGTTAGCGCCTTTGCCAACAGATTAAAACCAGATCATGTAGGAGCCGTCTGATAAGGTTCTTCTTTGTTTGCTTATTCTCTGTTCTGATAAGGTTCTCCACGGTTCTGATAAGGTTCTCCACGGTTTGCTTATTCTCTGTTCTGATAAGGTTTTTCTGTTTGCTTATGGAACAATATAGTGCGGATTTTAAAGTTTCTGTCGTAGTAAAAAGTACATTTCCATTGTAAAATGCCATTACATAAACTGACCTTTTAATCTTTATACAAGTACGAGTATTAGTTCTTATATATAAATATTCTTGAGATAAAGTGCTGATATAGAAAACGTTCATATTGTAAAATATCAAAATATAAACGTTTTAAGTGATAGTTTCCGCTTGAAACGTATTTTAAGAATGTCTAAAATTTACTTAATTCATTCATTTATTTATATGCTGAAAAGAAAACCAATCGAACAAACACTGAAGAAGACAAAACTTTCTCGTGTTTGATATTGAAGACCCGACGTTTTTTTGTCAATGCATTAGTATTTATTTGGATTGAAATATGTTGTTGTGGTTTCGTAACTGTTCGACATAGAGCGAGAATATTTTGTGGTTCAACAAAACCATAAATTTCGACGAAAAAGGTTTACTTTGTGTTCTGGGTGTATATATAGCAGTGACACAATGCGTGTTTCTTATATGCTTTATTCTATACAACTGCCAGGGTGTTAGGAGTGGCGGGCTTATCGTAAGGGGCTGAGCATGCGCAGAGCTAAATACATAACATTCCGCTTGTTTTGAAAAAACAAAATAACAAAAGATAAACATAACAATTATAGAAAAAACAATTAGCATGCACCTTTAGTTGTTCTTAATTTTCTACATCCATAAGAGTGAAATGTAAATGGATATTCTAAACTGGAAATGAACTATAATAATTGTTTCTCATATGTTTCTTGCTACATGTTTATGAATGATAGTGAAAATGTTTCTTCGCCCAGATAAGAGAGTCTAATGTCCGTTTCATTCACTGTAACTATTCACTTAACCCATTCGGTATCTGCATACACCTTTGGTGGCCTGACCTCTCGACCCTTCTGTGTGACATAATGCTGTCTGGAATTTGTCTGAGAATTTTCTCTGCTGAAAGATTGGACAGGCGGCTGGGGTGGACAGGGGAGTGTTTGGTCAGACGCTGTACTCAAGTGACCGGCATTTGATTTTTTGAGAAATTTTCGGTTTCGACGGTAATTCGCACCATCTGGTGTTTGTATAGTGTAAGATCTATCGCTGTACTGTGATAGAACTTTCGCGGGTTCCCATACTTTTTCTCTTTGATACATGATACGATCACCAGGGCTAAGCGGCGGCAGGGGTTTAGCATTTCGGTCATGGTATAGTTTGGATTTAGCGCGTAGAGTTTGCATGTTTTCACGCGCAGACTTAGTGTCTACCAATGCCGGATTCAGTTGCTCATTGGTAGAGGGTAGTAGCGATATCAGACGTCGGGACATTAGAAGTTGTGCGGGTGAATATCCGCATGGTAACGGCGTGTTACGGAATTCCAAAAGTGCTAAATATGGATCCGTATTCGCGTCTTTTGCTTTGCGCAAAATGCGTTTTGCAATCTTAACTGCAGATTCTGCATGCCCATTTGAGCTAGGCATATTTGGACTCGATGTCACGTGATTGAAGTTCCATTCTGTAGCGAATTTTTCGAACTCGTCTGATATAAATTGTCTTCCGTTGTCTGTTTTAATTTGAACAGGGCTACCAAAACGACTAAAATGTACTTTGAGTTTTCTAACTACTGTTTTACTTGAGATGTTTGGCAGATGGTCTATTTCTATGTGATGGCTGAATGCATCAACCAGGACCATGTATTGTTTATTTTCAAACGTGAAAAGGTCGCAAGAGACATTTTGCCATGGTCCCTCTGGAATTTCGTGTGTACGTAATGGTTCCTTTGTATTTGCGGGACGGTATTTTTCGCAAAGTGGACATGCCAAAACATATTCCGTGATATGCTTGGTCATGCCAGGCCAAAACATAATGTCGCGAGCGCGGCTAATTGCCTTTTGGCAACCTAAATGGTTCATGTGAACAGCTTTTACCATATCGGCTTGTATTGTCCGCGGTATGACGATGTTTGAACCTCTTAGTATGATTCCGTCTTCATAAGCCATTTCGTCTCTGTGATTCCAAAATTCAACGGCTTGTTTGCTGCACGAACTTCGTTCGTTCGGCCATCCCTCGGGTATTGCTCGTCTCACGGCCTGCAATTGTTCATCGTTTCGTGTTTCTGCACGGATTTGTTCTATTCTTTGATCACTTATCGGTAGCGATTTTACCGTGTGCACGTGCATGTCCATATTCGCGAACATTTCTTGGTATGTTTCTGGAATATAATTTCTTGAAAGTGCATCTCCAATCGGGATGTTTGTTCCCTTTTTGTGAATTACTTCAATGTCGAACGGCTGTAATTGCATAAGTAGCTTCTGCAATCTTTGCGGTGCGACACTGAGTGTTTTTTTCAGTATTGATATGACTGGTTTGCAATCATTCTCAATAATTGTGCGTTTGCCGTAAATGTATTGTTTGAATTTAAGGCATCCGAACAAAATTGCAGCAGTTTCCTTTTCTATTTGTGCCCAGGATACTTGGTTTTCTGTCAAAGTTTTCGACGCGTACGCAACAGGTTTGCCTTCTTGCAAGCAGACGGCACCTATGCCCTTCGAAGAAGCGTCTACCTGGAGCGTGACGGGTTTGTCGGGGTCAAAGTATCTTAGCACTGGCGCTTGTGTTATAACCTGTTTGACCCGGTCAAATGAGCTAGCTTGCTCCGGGCCCCAGATAAATTGCACGTCATTTTTTAGTAGCGCACGCATAGGACTCGTGATTTCCGCGAGATTTGGTGCAAACTTTGTTAAGTAGGTCACCATGCCTAGAAATGTTTCTAATTCGTGGCGCGATTCTGGGGTTTTCATGTTTGTAATCGCGGAGACTTTGTCCTTGTCTACGGACAGTCCTTTGTCAGTGATCACGTGGCCAAAATACTTTACTTCCGTTTGCTCTACGACCGTTTTTTCTGGGTTGAATTTGAGACCTTTTTCTCGAGCACGCATGAGCAGGCGTCGTAGATTTTCGTTATGTTCTACTTGCGTACGTCCCCAGCATAGGACATCATCAACAATTGACGCAACGCCCGGTAGTCCCTCAAGGATTTCGTCCATTTTCCGATTGAAAATGTCTTGTGACGATCGCAACCCCATTGGTAATCGATTATACTTGTATCGACCGAACGGAGTGGCAAATGTCGTGAGAAGTGACGACTCCTCTGACAAGCGGCACGAGTAATACCCCTTTGTTGCATCGAGCACGCTAAAGTATTTCGCTCCATTCAGCTGCGAAGTTATGTCTGTAATATCGCGCATGGGGTAATGTGGTCGTTTTATACTGTCATTGAGAGCTTTTGGGTCAATGCAGATTCGGAGTTAAGATGCCCTGATCCTCCATTGACTGGAGTTCCGACTTAAGTTTACTTTGCAGCGCAAACGGTACTTTGCGTACGGGACAGACTACAGGTGTGGCATTGTCATGTAGCTGTATTGTACATGTGCCTTCGAAAGTTCCGATTCCTTCGAACACGTCGCTAAATTCGGACAAGATCGTGTCTTTTTCTTTTGAAACTTGCTTGTCGACTGAATACGTCAACTGTATCAAGTTTAAAGCAGACGCTGTTTTAAGATTAATCAGTGCGGGGGCGTTAACCTGGTCTACTATGTAAAATTCGGCTCGCGTGTGTTTATCTCGGTACGCGCACTGCATGCGAATTTTGCCTTGAACTAATAGCTGGTCACCTGTGTACGAAGTCAATTTGGCATCGGGGGGTAACAGGGGCTCATGCAGACCAATTTGTCTGAAAAGTTGCGCAGGTAGAATGTTCACCTGGCTGCCTGTGTCAATCTTAGCATTTAATTGTACATTGTTTGGACCAAATGAAAGTTTAACTACAGCATTGTCACGTCGAGAAGTAAGGCTACTTACAGTGTAGACGTAGAATTCCGAGTCACTGGATCCACTTTCATTGTTTTCCACATAGTTCACGTTTTTGTTATCTGCTGCAGTCCTGCACATATTTGCAAAATGGTTCAGTTTTGAACACTTAATACAGGTTTTTCCCATGGCTGGGCAGTCTGACACAGTTTTGTGCTTGTTTTTTCCGCATCGGGTACATTGTCTATGTGAGTCCCTCGTCCCTGTGGCTCGAACCTCTGGCCTTCGTCGCTGCCTTCCGGTTTGGTTGTGTCCTCCGCGGCGCTGGTTTCGCTCTCCCTTGTATATGAATGACTTGGGTCTCGCACCTCGGCTTCGGATAAGGTCAACGTCTTTGTCTTGAGGTCTCATTGCCTCCATTTGTTTTATGCTGTATTCATGTGATTGCGCAATTTGTACGGCAACGTCAAATGTAAGGTCCTTTCCTTTCTCTATCAGTTTTTCACGCACTTTTTCTGACGAACATCCGAATACAATTCTGTCTCTGATCATTTCGTCAACTCTGTCTCCAAAGTCACAGTCCTTAGCGCTTATTGTCAATCGCGCAACATATTCGTCGATTGATTCATCGTTCTGTACCTCGTGGTAGAACTTGTACCGCGCAAAAACTGGATTTGCCTTCGGCTGTACAAAGTCTTTGAAGCGCTGGAAAATTGTTACTGGCTGTCTGTTCTCTTCCTCTGTCAAGTTCCATGAAGAGTGTATGGTTCTTCCACGATCTCCAACCCATAACAGTATATATGCGCATTGTTCTTTGTCCCTTTTCCCTTTCAAGGGTCCGTCAAACATGAGCTTACAATGGCGCTCGAATTTATCCCATGCGTCCGGGAGATTTGTTGAGTCCCAACCCATTTTGGGATGTGGCAATCCACTTGCTTCCATTGTTGTTCGTCACAAATGTGTACTGTCCAACACTGGTATAATTTAAGTTTAAAAGATCCCACTTTATGGCACCATGTTCTGGGTGTATATATAGCAGTGACACAATGCGTGTTTCTTATATGCTTTATTCTATACAACTGCCAGGATGTTAGGAGTGGCGGGCTTATCGTAAGGGGCTGAGCATGCGCAGAGCTAAATACATAACACTTTGTATCACAGGGACAGCTTTTCGATATAAGTTCAAACTGACAATCTTCATTATAATGATAGAACATGACAAATACCATTTTTATTATGTTATTGAAATTATGCGTATATTGTTCACGTACTATCACAGTTCGAAAGGGGCAAACTATGTAGTAAACTATTTTAGTCAATTGTATAATCAACAAAGGAGCGCATACTGAATGCAAAGACCGAAGTTGAAAACAAAATAATTTCCGAGAGAACCATGGTTCTTAGGTGAAAATCATTAAATAACTTACCATAATCCATTTCAGCCCAGAAGAGAGGGTCCCAGAAGGAGCCCTCTGATCAGGAGCTACACTGTTTGTCACGCTACACTTTTTTAAAAAATAACCTCCAATATTCACGGTAAGTTTGAGACTTTTTTAATTTTGGAATTGTACATTTGACAATTCAGTCTTGAAAGGTTACAGTTTAGTGTCTCTTCCACGTTTGAAATTTACCTTTAAAAGGGTTATTTATAAGTTGTGTAACTTGAGAGCGTTTAAAAACATTGTCCACAAAAAAGTGGTAACTGTTTAGGAAACGGCCTATAATTTCTGCACTGGGGCAATTGTCGTCTGCAAATATTGTCGTCTGCACACATTGTCATCTGCTTCGATTCTAAAAGTACATTTAGCTTCCATTTTCCATTAAAATCAGTGTAAAAGTGACAAACACTTTTGATCCTGGTGGGACCGAGTTGCTCGTCGTCCATCCGTTTCCAAGCTGTTGGTAAAGTTTTCACGAAGCTGGCGGGTGAAGATAGATCAAGTCTCACCAGCATTTATTTTCTGTTGGATTTATGATGATTTTAGCGACCAATATTAACATGTTAAGTGCGAATGTATTGTTCTTTTATGAGTCATAACTCAAACACATTAAATTCACGCGTAATTTAATTTAGGAAATATGATTATAGAACTGTCTTATCGACTTTCCATTTGTATTCATACATTTTAGGTTTTGGGCGGATACCCTGACGTCTGTTGCAAAAGTTAATATTTTTAACCATTCAGTGCAAGACACAAGTCACTAATGTCCTTTGCAAATATTGTAGACCATTATAAGAGAGTTCTTAAAGGGTTAAAGGACCGCAAAATAAAACTACCCTGTCATGTTTCTACCAAATGGGATTGCAATGAAACTGCGCTATAAATAGATCGTCTAAACAGTTGAAAAGACTTCATAAACAGTTGACAGTGCATTTACCAGGTTATGTGGCGAGTTACCTGTTAGTCAGCTATACTTGTATACGTTTCCCGGAAAATTTGGAAGGAACCATTGTTATTCATCTCAAGGTAAAATTTAAATAATATATAAAAGTAAATTTAATCACTGGCTGATTCATAATTTCTTATTTTTTAAGATAAGTATAATACAATTATAGTTGGGGTTTTAATATTTACAAGGGCCACTTTGAAACAACAGAAGGCGTTTATAATAAATTCTGTAAATAAATTCTTTGTTTATTAAGACATTCGTGAATTGGAAATGAATTTCAATCATGAAAATTGTGATTTTAACAGGATATTGTGTTTTCTTAATTCTTATACATTCAAATCGATAACTTATAAGAAAATGTTTTTGTTAAGTCTCCAGACCGGTGTCTGTTGCATACATGGCAAAATTAATACCAACAACTGTGTTACTCGACTGTTCCTTGTAATCGACCCCGACAAGCTGTCATATGAAGGAATTTTCTTGAACTATTTGTTTCACAAAAAGTGAAAGTATGAGACGAAGTAACAATGCGAAAAGAGAAATACTGTAGACTCAGTTTTATTGAACCTGTTCACGAGCAGTAATTAAAAACCAAAAATACCCACAGCCCCCAAAACCGACTTAAGTGGTATTAAATTTTCATAACTAAAAGCAATGAAACTGGTGACCCCGAATGACCAGAAAATATAACAACACTGAGAATGAAGTGCAGTGCGACTTTTACGGCTTTAAGCTCATGTCATATTATTATAGTACTCTCGTTTTATTAAAAAAAAATTTGTAATGACTCCTCCATTTTTTCAGCACGCTTAAACCTTTCCCAAATGAACACTTATGCATGAATTGATCACTTCATGAATAGGCATATTCATTAACTTTTTTTTATAAGGTAACATGTTAAAGGGGAATTGTTTGATTAGATAAAAGTGATCAGCAAAATGAGCAGACCCAGATCAGATCAGCAAAAAGAGCAGACCATGATCAGACTGCCCCTGCAGGGGCCGTCTGATCTGGGTCTACTCTGATTGTAAAGGCATGACAATGCGTTTATCTGAAGGAAGGGTTAATGAGGCTTCATTGCGTATTAATATATAATATTTTTTATATATACATGAAGGTTTCTTTACACAATTCAGTTGCACAACACTTATGTGTTCACCAATCATATTGGTCCTTACGTATGTCCTTACAATTTGAGACAACAAATGCATATGCGACCACAAGGGGGGGGATTTCGTGGGTCTACATGGTCTAAATGGTCAAAAACATGGATTGGGTCGACTTTAGTGTTATATTATATACAAGGGGTCTAACTACCCATTCGCAAATTTCACGACCGATTCTAAATAACGCCCAGTTTTGGGCTATCAAGATTAAACTACCCACTAATGTTTGGTACGAACGTGAAGCTGGGACCTTGTACTTTTCAAATAATATAACTTTTGATACACTCCGAGTAAGCCGTAGCCAGTGCCGACGTGAAATTCCTACAAAATACGCCGATTTAGCTTACTCGAACGAGATCACGCAACAACGATTTGCCGTTTCAAACTGTGGTAACTATTGTTCGAACTATAGATCTAAGTGAAGTCGCTCAGTGTGTCTGTTACCTTGCTTACCCAATGAGCGTTAGTGAGAACGAAGGGCACCATCCCTAGGTCAATCAAGTGCCGTGTTACTGGCTAAGTAGAAACTAGGTCAGGTTGTTGCGACTTGTCTTCCGAGTACGAAAAATCAGCGTATTTTGTTGGAATTCAACGTCGGCACTGGTTACGGCTTAGTCAGAATGTATCAAAAGTTATATTATTTGAAAAGTACAAGGTCCCAGCTTCACGTTCGTACCAAACATTAGTGGGTAGTTTAATCTTGATAGCCCAAAACTGGGCGTTATTTAGAATCGGTCGTGAAATTTGCGAATGGGTAGTTAGACCCCTTGTATATAATATAACACTAAACTGACCCAATCCATTTTATTTACATTTTAGACCATGTAGACCCACGAAATGGCCCCCCTGTGTATGCGACGATCATGGCATGTGTTTAGATTTAAGTGCATGTTTAGTATCACTATAAGTTAACTTGTTATTCAGATGGCTGACTACTACCACTATACTGACAAGGAGTCTACAAAGAAGATTGATGAAAGCAAGAAAATTTTAAAGTCAGCGCAGAGCGGACCTATGCGAGACGCTGTCTTTGGAGATGGGGTTTATTTGACAACAAAGAACCCCCAAGACAATTCGAAACCTGAAATAGCAAGGAACAACTATGACGATAATTCTAGTCTGGTGAACCATAAGATTAATGAAGGAAAGCTCGACAGTGCTGTCAAAGTAGAGCTTTCTCCAAACGACCCGAAGTTGGAAAAGTGCGACAACCCAGGCGGTCGAGACGTGTACCGTTACAAGGATAATCTGGACCTGAAGGACAAGAAATATGAGACTATGGATGTCTAATGGATCTGAAGAACAGGATGTACGAGACTTACGATCTCTAATCTGGACATTCAAATGTCATATGTAATGGAATGGAATCAACAACCAATGTAGGATAATGGTCCTAAATTTATTGCGTAACAATGTTATCTTCATTTAATTTCCGATTTGTTTTCAATTGTCAAGTGTTTGGTTTTTGTTTTACATGTACATGTATCTAAAACATGTAGTATACGAACAGTGGATGGCTTTTTAATCTAGAGTCATTATGTTTACCTGTAATTTAAGAATACCTTTTGCCAGCCAGATAACATAAAACTACTCAAGTTTTTTTCCACATCTAATAGCAAAAGAAAGTTTATTTACGAAACTTTGTTTGCAGAAACTGACTCGGGTATCAGACGGTGGGTCATAATGAGATCGACGTCGAGTGTCATTTAAATGTAGATTGGCCTCAAATGTATGGTGGTATATTTCTGATATCACTTATCCATCTGAAATTCGCGAAAAACTTCGAATTAATAATTGTCTTATTGTGAAAAAAGACACCGGTTATTACATACATATACAACCTTCCTGTATATACAGTTGTTCTCAAGATAATTTCTCTAACCTACTTAATATCAGAACGAACAGATTAATCGTGTTTGATGGCTGATAGCTTTTACGCGATGGCATCTTGACGCGATCAGAATCGGAATAAGTGTTCTTCATTTGCAGTTGTTCTCCAGATAAATTCTCTAGCTTAATAAATATAAGAACGACCAGGCAATACAAGTCAGAACGAGCGGGTACAATAATAACCATCTGGCATCAACCCGCCAGCATGATTGTACCTGACAGTTCTGAATTGTTTAGGCTAGAGAAAAAATAATCTGGAGAACAACTGTTACTAGCGTACATTTAACGGTGTGACAAATGAGAACAACTGTTACTAGCGTATATTTAACGGTGTGACACAGGTTACAGTAACCATTCAATTACTATCCCAGGGTTTTTTTTTAAAAAAACCCAAAACATTCGTGTACATTGTATATGTGTTCTTGAACCCTTTCGCGCAGCCTATTGTTAAACAAGTTTCCAAAAACAGGTACTCGGTCCTCGATACTATGTATACTCGATTTTGTGAATTTCAGTAAAAATCGCCAAAACATATATTCTTTTTAAGGTATCAGCTCACAATGACATTCGCAAACGTATTTAAATACTAGTACCTGTTTCTGAGCCTTTTCGCGAAAACCTTTGGTAAAAATGTTTCAAGTAATTGACTGATTTCGTGATATGGTTTAATTAACCCTTTCATTGTGGTAATCAAGGTACTAATGTTCTTTGCACGCAGTGTTGATCCAGATGATATGACTCCTGGAAGAGCTTTCGCATAATGGTCTATGTGTACAATGTCTTGTTACATGTTTCTTTTTAAAACTCCCCGAATCACGACAAGCTTGAACTATCTGAATTTTGGAGCAGTCCATCTGAACGTTCGATGTTGAAAAGGTTAAATAACAGTCCCCACATATTGAGTGGTAGCAGTTTTACACGTTGCCTATGGCCAACCATGTAAGAAATACCCGGGTGGGCTTCTGTGCATGAGACAAACTGACTTTAAACCCGATATAAATAAACAAAACCGTGCTAGAAGTAGTTAATCCGCATGATTGTTTGGTCATGACAGAAAGTGTAGAATCAGATCGATATTATTCCGTAAACAAACAGAAAAGACCTTGATCAGATGATTCGTAGAAGAGCTGTCTAATTTTGGTCCCCCTTGTTTAGAAATCTTAGAAGCGTATTAGAGAGCAATGGGTTAAAACATCGACAGGAAATAATTCCTGTTTAAACATGCAACTGATTTTTAGAAAACAATAATCTTGGTTTCTCATTACATGACATACGAACACATTTCGGTAACACTAAGTGGTTAAATAATAAAATAATTATTGTCATTAACTTTCTCCACCAATCCCTTTACTGTAACCTCTCTAGAATCGTCTCGAAGAGCTCATTGCTCATGCTTGAAAATGTTTAAATTTATGCCTGTTATCTGGATCATAAGGCGGTCATATATTCACTTAAAGTAAACTAAGCTTATCTTTAACAACGTTTATATTTAATACTTAAGCTCACTCAAATAACGATCGTATTTTGCAGTGTGCGGTGCATTGTGTAACCAAAGGCGTACATTGGTAATAAAAGAATTCTCTTTGGATCATGTGTTCTTGTGTGAATAATGACTGAAGCACTGGGGTGCACCTTGGAGTATTTGTTCAGGAAAACATTTATCTATCCCCTACATTGCATAATAAAATGTCGTATGCTCAAACTCCAGTCTTATGGTTTGTAAATATTTCCATATCTGCTTAAAGTGTTAAAGCTATTGTCGAGTGGCAATTAACTTGGTTTCTGAGAAGATGCCGAACAGCTTGGCGTTTCACCTGTTTCCAAGCTGTTTGAAATTAAACCTGGTCACCTAGTATAACAGGATAATGGTTAACCCAGGTTAGTTGATAATTAGCATAATTATTGTAACAACAGTTAAACCTCTCTATAACGGCCACTAAGTTACATCAAGCATTTTGTGTTAACGGCAGGTGACTGCTTAAAGCAAGGTGAAAGTAAATCAGAACGCTCCTATAGGAGCGTTATGTTTTACTTTCACATTGTTTTCAGCAGCCACCTGCCCTAAATTCCAACTAATTAATACAATTTAGTGGTCGTTATAGAGAGGTTTTACTGAACTTCCAAAATAGTCAACAGGCAATAACGACCAATGCTTTGTAATATCTATACCTGACTAAACATTGTCATTCCATTTGTTGATTTTGACAGGTGTTTTAATAAACAATGTAGATTTTATGTACGCTGCCAAATTGTGTCGTCTGCAAACTTTGTTGTCTGCTACAAATTTCAAAAATTGATTTTTCTTCATTTTTTTCAAAGATCAATCAAAGTAACAAACATATTGTAGCCAGGTGATACACCGAGTTGCTCGACATCTCATCTCATCTGGGTCCATAATGCTCTTTTTATCACAATGGTTTTAAAACTACACAATTCTAAATGTTCCTTATCTCTAGTGAATGTTCCTTTTCGGTAGATTTATTCAAAGAGGTTGGGTCTAAAAATAGTCTATGAGGGAATGGGTTAATATTCTTACATGACTCATGTAACACATAAGCTAACATGCCAGACCTGATCCGATATCTTCTACAGGGTCTAGAATATCGGAAATGGGTGGGTGCGTTCAGCCTTGTTTACCATGGTGTATTAATGTATCGGTGTTATAATTAACTATAGTCTTTTTCGATCTATATAGTGACGGTGTGATATAGAACATAGTATTTTATTAGACATTAGCACATGCTCTACATCGCCGCTGTGCTTTTAACCAATACGGTTGCGAGATTTCAGGGCGTTGGCTTTACTATATTGCGTAAATTTCTGTC
This sequence comes from Azorinus chamasolen, assembly GCA_963576725.1. Taxonomy (NCBI): domain Eukaryota; kingdom Metazoa; phylum Mollusca; class Bivalvia; order Cardiida; family Solecurtidae; genus Azorinus; species Azorinus chamasolen. Next base: position 8,907,515 of record OY755244.1, read on the forward strand.
TATTTCATTGATAAATGACAGCTGTGAATGGCAACTGTCAATGTATCGGTGAAAAAAGAAAACGAAAAGAAGAAAGGATGGACTATGAAAACAGTGCAAATGCAGTGCACCTTAAACGAATTACTAAATGCAGTTTTATTTGTTTGAATAGTAAAATTCTTTTTGAAATGATTATGTTAAAAAGATAATTTGTTCGAAAGGATCTGCTGCTCTAGAGCAGTTTATCCTTGACATCATTCATTTTTAAGATTATACACTGCAAAGTTTTTAAACAACTGAAAAATACGTCGAAATTTACTATGAAAATAGTGCAAATAGCGTCGCACCCTTCTAAACGAATTCCTAAACACAATTTATATGACAATTCCGGTTTTAATGTTTTTTGGTTCATAAAAAATATAAATGATAGTTTAACTAAACTTGAAAATGAACAGTATAACATTTCTTGATTGAGTTCTTACGATTTCTCTACACTCTATACTACTCTACCTCACCATCTTATAAAGGATAAACTGATTAAATTGATAGAAAAAAACCTTTGCCAGAGAAAATAAAATGTTTCTTGCTTGTAATGTTCAACGTTCATTCTTTTCGAATTTTGAAGTTGAAAATTACACAATGTGGACTTGCCTTGATGTTTGTAGATCTTTAACATTTCTTTTAGATAACATATTTGTGCGCTATGGGAATACCATATAACGTCAAGTTGTTGGTATACCTATGGGAACAAATTGTGCCCCTCTTGTTGCACATTTGTTTTTATATTGCTATGAGAAGGATTTCATGCTTAGTTTAAAACCTGATACACAATCTGACATTGTTAGTGCTTTTAATAAAACGTCTAGGTATTTAGACGATATTTTGAATTTGGATAATCCTTATTTTGAAAATATGGTTTCTTCTATTTACCCAAAAGAACTTACTTTAAACAAAGCGAACCCATCTGACATTCAGGCTTCCTTTTTAGATTTGAATCTTTCCATCACTAATGATAAAGTTTCGTCTAAAGTATACGATAAAAGGGAAGATTTCAAAATTGTTAATTATCCTTTTCTAGATGGAGATGTTCCCCGGTCTACATCTTATGGGGTTTACATTTCTCAACTTATTCGCTTTGCCCGAGCCTGTTCTTTGCTAGTAGATTTTAATAGTCGTAATTTAATTATGACTCATAAACTTCTTAAGCAAGGCTACAGATATCATAAAATTCGGAAAGCTTTTTCAAAATTCTATTATCGAAATTTACCCCTCATTAGTAAATATAACTGCAATTTACGGACGTTAGGACTGCAACAAGGTATTTCTCATCCAGATGTCTATGGTGATGTTATCTACAAACTTAGGAAAATTCATGGTCATATCCATTTTCACGATTTGTTTATTAAACGCATTAAAACTTTTAGGAAGAAAGGGTATGACCCTATTATATTGCAACACACTGAATGTTTGGTTATCGACCCCTTTACAGTCGGTCGCTACGCTTTCCTCTTTGCTTGCACGATGACAGGCCGAGGGTAGTACTCTATGATGGTATACTCTTAAACCCAGAAATGGGATGAGTTTACCAGACTCATGTATTACCTTTTCACTGTCGTGCCCTTAACGATTTCCCTGCAGTTGCTCTGTAAAGTCATTGAGTACATATCTGACGGACTTTCGCAGTTGTTATGCTATGTTTTACATTTTGTACTGTGATTACTGTCTTCTATGTTGTGGGGATGTCCGGCGGGGATACCTTTATTTACATTGTTTGTTTAGCTAGGGTGACTTTGAGATAAGTGTGAGGGTAGGACGTCCGTAAACCGGTTTAAACCCCCAGCGGTGATTTTGCAACTGACCGTGCCAAGGCGGTTCTCTCTCTGTCACCCTTACTTTTGTTTGTCTTGTGTCTTTGTGCTTGTGTTTTGTTCATGTTTGTCTCTGGTGCTCGTGTATTCGTTGGTGTTTTCTGTGTTCTTCTCGTGTGTTTGCGTGTGTTTGGTTGTGTGTGTAACATGCTGTCTATTGATGTGTTGGTGGTGATTGCGTCTTGTAAGTGACTTTCTACTCTGTGTGTGTATGAGCTTAAATTGCTATGCTTTCTGTAGGTGTTTTGGTGATGTTGGTGTTTTGTGTGTGGCTTTTCCTGCTTGACTTTACTACTTTTTCATTACACATATTTCCAGATAAACTTGTCTCCAATATACGTCGAAATTCACTGTTTCATCCGCCATGTTTCAACGAAGAATGAGGATTGCGACAACCCTTGTTCATTTCAATTTACCTTATCGAACCGCTTCAACCAATCAGTATGGTTTGTTTTGCAACTTTGCAATATTTCGGCGGGAAAATTGACGGGTGACGATAGAGCATTGTGCTAAATAGCTCAGAGTATGTTTATTTCATACTACAGAATATAGTCTTCTCGGCAGTCCCGCGCCTTGAGTACTATATTCTGTAGTATGAAATAAAAATGCTCTAACCTATACTAAACTTACAAAGTTTCTTGTTTGTACAGAAAACAGTACAAAAATATTTATAGGTCAGATAGAATTGTAGACAATACACTTTTACATATTCTAAACGAGATTTTTAGGACTGTGTAGTTTCAAAACCATTGTGATAGATAGAGCATTTGCTCCTATGGAGCAAATGCTTTATCTATCACAATGGTTTTTTCAAAACGTTACTTTTACAGAAGCGTCAAAAGGTGTTAATGTGAGGGAATGGGTTAACACTAAACTTACTAATCAATTATTTAAGGTTTAAACTTGATGAAGGATTTTGAATGACAAACATTGCAGACCCTGATCAGAGGGCTCTCCCAGGAGCATTAACCATTACATGGATTGAATATCCCATCGGTGTATACCTATAAATATAGCCAATAAAAGCGATGTAAAAACATAAAAGCCCGTTTCTAGCTATAAAATATACTTTAATAAATAAGCAATTTCCAAATTATGACTGTGTCTAGGGATGAAGAAAGGAAGTAGCAAATATGTATAAAATGCAATATTGTTTAACCCTTTCCCTCATATAAACGTGTTTTCGCGCATTTGCAAACAGAGTAGACCCAGATCAGACGGCTCCTAGAGGATCCGTCTGATCAGGGTCTGCTCTGTTTGCTAATAGAATTTGATATATCTATTTCTTTGCTTTCTAAAATGTTTACTTTATAACTATTTTGTTAATGAATAGTCAGTAGGTATTGAAATTTGGCCTAAATACAGAACAGGGAAAGGGTTAAGACAGCTGTGTTGTCCAGTACTTGATGCTTGGTTTTATCAGAGAGAAACTGTACAGTGTTTATGACATTGTAGCTATATAGGCCAGCTTATTGTGCAATAACTCTTTGTCTCATCTGGATCCAAGCTGTTTAAATAGGAAATCACAGATGTGACATTTGCCGCGAAATGGTTAACCCTTTCGGTGCCAAGTTTTTAATTGTCGTCTGCAATCCAACTGTGTTCAATCATTCAGTAAAATAAGGAAACCAGATATAGAGGATCTGTTGCGAGTTGTTCCTAAATGAGCCTTAGAAAATGTTATTAAGTGAACCTTGGCGAGCCTAATAACATTTTCTTGGTGAGTTTAGGAACACGTGATCTTAAAAGACAACGAGTATCAGATTATTTTTCTCATATAACAAAAAAGGTGTATTTTCGCCGCTTAAATGACATGTAAACATCGGTTTCCATGGTTTGACGTCATGTATGGCGTATGACGTCATATATGTTCTAAAGTGTTCTTACACGTGTTACAGATCAGGGAATCTTAACCCGTTGTTCTAACCCGGAGATAAAATAAGGGAAGTTATGTGAGAAAAATAAATGCTTCGCATTTAAATTTGACTAGATATGCATAATAGTGTACTTGCAAACAACACAATTTGATTCCAATTTAAATATCATTTCTGCTGTCGTTGTACTTTCAGTCTTACTTAGGTAACGATTAACCGTAGACTATCAGACTATCGGGAAATAGCGTAAGTAAATAAAGTCTAAACAAAGACAATATCACACTGACAATTCATATCCTCAAAGGTATAAACACATGTATTTCAATATTGTAAATCATTAGGAGGTGGTGAATCCCAAATGCTAGACTAATTCATGATATATAGTACAATAATACGGATCTACTAGTCAAATACAAATGTATTGTACTATTAAGTTTGGTTTTCGGTCCATTTGGTGCAGAATTAGTGTCACTCCTAATCATGGCACCGTGTAGTAGCCAAACATGTTGCCAGATATCTTACTGAATTTAAACAGTGAGTGACAGTTTTAACTCAAATACTACCGCTATCCTGATGGAGTCCTCTAATCAAGATCTACACTGTTTGTTGAACCAGTTAATGTTTGTGGTTTATACCAGCAAATATTTAATATTTTCACATTTATGGGCGATTTTGTGGTAATGTTTTAAACAGTTTGGATACAGATGAGCAATCCAAAGTCTTTGGTACATTGCCATCGTTTCCCCTTTCATAGGGTTTGCACAGCACGGGCGAATATGTGATGTAAACAGTCTGTATCTCAATGTTACGTCTAACCAGAGTCAAACTAGTCTGTATCTAAATGTTACGTCTAATCAGAGTACAAACAGTCTGTATCTCAACGTTACGTCAAATCAGAGTCCAACAGTCTGTATCTCAACGTTACGTCAAATCAGAGTCCAACAGTATGTATCTCAACGTTACGTCAAATCAGAGTCCAACAGTATGTATCTCAACGTTACGTCTAATCAGAGTCCAACCAGTCTGTATCTCAACGTTACGTCTAATCAGAGTCCAACCAGTCTGTATCTCAATGTTACGTCTAATCAGTCTGTATCTCAAAGTTACGTCTAATCAGGGTCCAAACAGTCTACATCTCAATGTTACGTCTAATCAGGGTCCAAACAGTAATTATATCTCAATGTTTGACAACCATGTTGTAATTTTGTGAAAACTGAAGAAATTATAACTTTAAGAATTATAGCAATTACTTAGCATGCAAAAATAAAAGAAGAGAGGGGTGAAGCGGCCCATAAAAATAAGTGCAATTAGTGATCTTAAATACAGGTGGTATCTTAATGCAGGACAAAAAATCATATAGAGAGTTCCCTAAAGAGCTTTCTATATCACTTTTGCCCCACATTAAGCAACCACCAGCTTTTTTTAGACTGCGATGCTTAATCAGTCTATGGTCGGTTAAGACGGGTTGTACTGTACATATACATGTACATGTATACAGAAAATGTACTCTTTCAGCAACTACTAAAAATATATTTCTAGGTTTCAATGTAGGTGGTTGCTTAACCCTTTCCCTGTTCTATGTTTATTTCAAATTTCAATACCTACTGAATATTCATTGACAAAATAGTTATAAAGAAATATGGAAGGTGGAACATTGTAAACATTTTAGAAAGCAAAGAAACAGATCTATCAAATTCTATTAGCAAACAGAGTATACCCTGATCAGATGGCTCCTGTAGGAGCCGTCTGATCTAGTTTACTCTGTTTGCAAATGCGTGAAAACGTTTATATGAGGGAAAGGGTTACTGCAGGATGAAAGATGCAGAAAATTCCCATAGGAACTTCTTGTGTTATTTAATTCTACATTAAGCATTAATCTGGTTTGATATTCATCGATGTTTATTAGTTTAGTGGTCTTAATTCACTGGGTTACCTATAATAACGCTCCGGGAATTTTACTTTTTAAAACGATTTTTGTTTTGCATTTTGTATACAGGTAGTTGCTTGATGCCGACTTTAAGCAATGTAGAAGGGGAAAGTTCTGTATTTCTGCCAGTCTTCATTAAGCTACAACGTGTATTTTGTAACACTTACACTTCTTTATTTAAATGGTTATAAGATATGAGTTTAATTGTTTCATTTATCGTTAGCCCTCACAAACTCACAGAGAAGTAACTCTTGTTCAGTATGGTATTACCGGTATAATATTATTAACTGCTGTAACCAGTGTATAATGCCACCCACGTTTGTCTTTCACCACCTGTCATGCATAAACTATACATATATTAGGAGGGTAGGCAGGTGCATGCACGCTAAAAGTAAGAAAATAACACACTGTCTCCTAATTGCAACAATGCAACTAACTGTTCAAACTTATAAATAGTTTATATACTGTTTGCAACCATAAGACTGAGCAACCGTCACCTTGATTTTCAGTGTGCAACCAAAGGTATATACTGTATGCAAACATCATATTCAACAACCAGCATTAGGAGGATGCATGTTAAAAATAGGATAATAACAACCTCCCTCCTAATTGCAATCATGTAACCAACCGTATATACTGTATGCAACCATTAAACTTGGTAACTGTTACCTTGATTTTCATTGTGCAACCAAACGTATACACATTGTAATGCACTGCAATTATTACATTCAGCAATATTAGTAGAGTACGTGCGCAGGTGCCTGCACACTAAAAGTAAGGACAAAAACTCCCTGCAATCATGCAATTAAACTTATATACTGTATGCAACCATCAGACTTAGCAACCGTTACCTTGATTTTCATTGTGCAACCAACCATATATACTGTATGTGTCAATCATATTTAGCAACCAACATTAAGACAGTATGCGGGTCACTAAAAGTAAGGACAAGAACACATTTCGTCTGAACTGCAACCAAACGTATGCAATATATATTTATACAACCATCGTACTTAGCAACCGTAAGATTGACTTGCATTGTGCGTATTATAGATGCTTTTCAATTCCCTTCATCTAGGAAAGCAGACTATACAGCAATAAATTCTGAAGGGAGGTGATCCCCGAGAACAAAAATTGCAACACAAAAAGAGAAAATTGCAAACTCGGTTTTATTGAGTCTGTTCATGAACAGTAATTGAAAGTACAACACTGCTCACGGCCCCCAGCACCGGCGTAAGCGGTATTCAATTTTGAGAACAAGAAGTCATGATCTCGAGGGATCAGAAGGTATAACAGCACTGAGAATGAAGTTTGCTATCACAGTTTGCCGTGCAGCTCCTTAACCCTTTCGGCGCCAAATTTATAAGTATCGGCTGCAAATCAAATTGTGTTATATCATTCGGTAAAATAAGGAAATAAGATAAATAAATGCAAATTTCAAAAGAATAAAGCACAGATATAGAACTAAAGTTTGAGACAAAGGGTGAAGTCCCTGATCAGATGTCGGCTTAGAAAAGGCGGCGTCTGATCTGGGACTGCGCTATTTGTCGTGGTCCATTTTTGCGACTTCGGCGGCGAACGGGTTAAGGTGATATGTTATGAACTCATTCAAAGAAAGGCAACTCAGTAATATGAAACTGTTATGAAACTTTATTATAATGGGTTACCTCCCTTAACAGGCCCTAGCTTGACTAGAAAATATGAAATATTTTCTCCCAATTGTAGTGACTATGGTTACACAAAACGTATGCTATGTTACCAAATTCGGACAAATGGAAACTATCGACATTAAACAGCTCCGGAATAAACCACAGTATATTAGGGCTTATGATTTATGCCGACGTCTTCCGATTTATTTCGAGTGTATTTACCCTTATATATGGAACTCTGCCTGCTTATATTTTTATTTGAATCTGCTGGTCCGTCAAATGTAGGTAGTTCAGTTGCCAGGCCTATATGCTAACATGGTTCGTATCCAACAAATTTAATACAGGAATGTGCAATCAAGTAAGTTTGACTTTCTGATGCAGATTTGCATAACTGACCTGTCCTGGTTAAAACATACGTCACTGCAGAGGAGGGTGGGTATGTTTGGGCTGCACCAGTAAAAACCATCTCGCTCACCCTAAGCAGTCCAAAACTAGAACTATCACTAAAGGTGATCAATACCCCACTAGCACATTTAACAAAGAGATGGGGTTATAGAAATAAAGCTCCTGACAGCTAAATTTTCATTTGTTAAATTACGAAAAGGGAGATCATTCATTTATGCACGAGGCGACAAATCAAAACCTTCATCGCAGGATCAGAACTTCAGATGGTGTTACACAATACTGCAAAATTTAAAATAGTTTTGTTCAGGTATGACAGAGAAAAGCTCCGGAAAAAATCAATTATTAAAACAAGCCAGATTTTGACAAAAATAACAAAGGGCAATAACTGAAGGACCTTGTGCACTGCACTTGCGGTCAATGTGTTCCATCTGTAAACAAGGCTTGTTTAAACTGGTAAGCCCAAGAACATTCATTTTTGGCATTTTCAATTTCGTATTGTGGGCTTAAGCTCACAATAAAATTAAACCCATAAGCATGTCCTAGACCAAAGATTAAGCCCACAAGTGGCAAATTACAGAGCGGGCGGACGAACAGACGGACGGACATGGCGACTCCAGTATACCCCCGGCCAAAACACAAACTTTGTGGCGTATAATGAGCGAGGAGATAGGCTGCTACAAAAAGTTTGCTTTCGTAGTAACTGTTTAGATATTGGTACCCTGTCATCAGTACACATTCTTGAACGCATGCTTTTCTTAGTAATGAAAACAATCAGTTGGTCCGTCTAGGAAATGATTTGTGACAGAAACTTAACCTGAATAGTATGTGAAAATCCTTGCATGAGAAAAACCCTTTCGAATCAACCCGAAACAAACAGGACGATCTGCTGTCTAGTGGGAGGCAACCAGTTTTCTAAGCTATGATTATATCAAATGCATTTACTGCTTTTTGGTTCTCTGTTGAGTATTGACCATAGATGGTTCGGCACTGTCACTGGGTCGCTTTGAGCGAGGGGAGCATGCTTGTGAAAAATGTCCACCTGATACGGGATGTATTCAACAGAACTAAAAACAGCAATACACTGAATACTTTGATTAATATTGCTTTTATTGAATATATTTGGGATTAATAAGCAAATTTGTTCCACATTGTAAAATGTAAACAGAAATGGATACAAAATCATGATCACATGCAAGCTGAATATAACACATGGTGTGATTAAGACGAGTAACATATATGAGGAATTTATTAGAGATAATACCAAATGTCAATCTGCAGGCTATAGTGCAAATACTGTCCAATTTTGTAAGTTCAATGATTTAGGCATTCTGGCTGGATAACAAATCATACGTCCAAGGAACATATTGAATATGAAACTTGGTCCAGATATTCTGTCTTAAAATATTACAAATCAATAATATCTCAACTAACACATACCTGGACTTATAATTAACCCTAAATATACCTTATGAATATTCAAGTAAGATTCTAATAATTTTGAATATTAATAATTTGAGTCTAGTATAAAAATATAAAATAAGGAAATGTATTGTCATGGCAAACATTAAAAAATTCAGCCAATAAATATTCATGATATCATTATTTCTTACACGAATATTCATAAAGTAAATGGTTATTATGCCACATTTAACATTTGCTGTGTCAAGCACAATCATAAACAAGATTCCTAATACTATTGAAAAACGTTTGCATGGATTGTTTTCCTCTGACACTAGAAACCTGGATTTCAAACAAATAATACACACATAACTATGCATTTGGATATTCTTAACAACCATTAAAATTGTAAAATGAACACACTTATGGATAGTTTCAAACGGAACATTCTCATACATTGTCATGCATATATGGAATTGACAAAATTACATTTTAGTTCTCAGTATCTATCGAACCCTTTCCCTCATACAAATGTTTTTTTAACCCATTACCTCATAGGCTATTTTTAGATACAACATCTTTGAATTAATATACTGAAAAGGAGCATTAATTAGAGAAAAGGAAAATTTTAGAATTTTGTAGTTTGAAAGCATTGTGATAAATAGAGTATTTGCTCCTATAAGAGCAAATGCTCTATTTATCACAATGGTTTCACAAAGTGACTTTTACAGAGACGTCAAAAGTCATCAATATGAGGGAAAGTTTTAAAGTAGGTAGGTTTTAGCTTTACACAAAAACTGTAGGATCATATATCTATACCATTACATAAGCAAACAGAGCAGACCTTGATCAAAAGACTAATACAGAGGCCTGTCTGCGCTGAGTAAACTCTATTTGCAAAGGCATTCAAGGCATTTATATGAAGGAAAAGGTTTATTAGAATATCTTTTATTCAGGCATACAGGAATCGTTTACCTTGTCAGATACTATAGATCAGTTATATATAATTCCATTTATAGCAAAAAGAGCAAACCCTGAACAGATCTAATTTGGGTCTACCCTGTTTGCAGAAGCCTCTATAAAGTAAAGGGTTAATCATTAATTTTGTAAACTGCAATTTATGTTGAGACTTTTCTGTAACAATTCATTAACCCTTTCCTCAATATATACACCTTTCTACGCCTCTGTAATAACCACTTCTTGAAACCATTTTGATAAATAGAGCATTTGCTCCTTTAGGAGCAAATGCTCTATTTATCACAATGGTTTCCAACAGAAACTACAAAATTCTAATATTTTACTTTTCTCTAGTAAATGCTTCTTTTGGGTAGATTCATTCAAAGAGGCTGGGTCTAAAAATAGTCTATGAGGTTATGGGTTAAGCACTCTACTTGATAAGTTTTGATAGATATCTCAAATAGTTTGGATCTAGATGAGATGATGAGTACCTCAGTATCTCAGCAGGATCTAGACTGTTAAAGGTCACTCTGAGCATGTTTCTAGCACATATGTTAGAAAGATTTACTTTTTAAAAACAGTAAAACTTGTCTTAAACAGTCATCAAAAAGTTCTAACTATGGGTCTGTAAGTCAGGTGGTAGCTTAACGCTTTCCTTTATATAAACATGTTTTCACGCATTTGCAAACAGAGTAGACCCAGATCAGACGGCTAGGAGGCGGCACATGATAGATCTGTTTCTGTACTTTCTAAAATGTCTACAATGTTACACCTTTCATATTTCTTTATAACTATATGTTGATGAATATGCAGTAGGTATTGAACTTTGGCCTAAATACAGAATAGGGAAAGGGTTAATGCAGGTCAAAAGTAATGCAGAAAGTTCCTATAGGAGCTTTCTGCATTACTTGTGCCCTGCATTAAGCAACCACCTGCTTTTAACACTCTTATGTTCAATTAATGAACGGCTGTTCTATGACAGGTTCTACTGTATAAACAAATGACAATATTATCAACCAACTTTAGAAGTTCTAAAAGTCAAAAAAAATAACAGATTGGATGTTAGAGTCAAGTTTCTAAACGTTTATATCACTATATTGCTCTTTGGGAATATTTTTTACCAAACATGAAAGTGGGAATTAGTTTCTCATCCTGATTTTACCATTTGAATTCAGGAAAAGGGAGTACTGGCATTTGCAAACAGTGTAGACAGAGATCAGATCATACTAATATGACCCTGTAGTTAACTCTTCCATCCGCAAACAATATCATCTGCTTTAAGTTTCTGAGTGAACTTCCCATCAGTTTGCTCTTTAAAAAGTAAGTGGCAACAGTTTAGATAGTGATGAGGTGCTAAGTTACTGAGCATCTAATCTGGGTACAAACTGTTTGCAAAGGTAATCACAGTTGCGCCCATTTGCAGCAAGACCTGTGAATCCGTTTCTGGTTACTCCGTTGGTGAAAGTTTTCAGCACTAATGGGTTATTATACTTTGAAGAATGAACATTCATAGGGTTAAACTGCACATAAGTAATTGAACTGCTCAAGAAATTCCCACATAATGCCAGAAGTTGTTTTTGTACTATATAATGTCAGTAGTTATTGTGCCTACATAATGTCAGCTGTTATTAATGCAAGATAATGTCAGCAGTTATTGTTTCAAACAATGTCAGCAGTTATTGTTTCAAACAGAGTCAGAAGTTATTATTGAGCCATATAATATCAGCAGTTATATGTCAGCAGTTATTGTGTTAAATAATTTCAGTATTTGTCAACGTGTCACACAATGTTAGCATTTATTGTGCCACATAATATTAGCAGTTACTGTGCCACATATTGATAATGTTAGAAATTGTTATTGTGGTCCGCTTATTTCCGTCAACAAACATGAAAGTACTTGAAGATACTTCAAACACGGGAGGAAAAAATCAACTATCTAATACCATAACTGCTATCTTTTCAGGATAAAATTAATTGCATGATGAAAATAAACCAGGATAGAAACACTGATTACAGATAAAAACAAGGAAAGTTCTTGCAAGTGCAAAACAATCAAATGAACTTGGTAACCAAATGTCATCTGCCATTCTGCTGTCTGACACCAATTATCTTTATTGTATCAAACATTTAAACGTGTGTAAACGGAGTGGATTCTGTTGAGATAACCAATTACTCCACAATTTTTTCTCTAGTTAATGCTCCTTTTTGGTAGATTTATTCAAAGTCATTGGATCTAAAAATAGCCTATGAGGGAATGGGTTAACTAGAGAAAAGGAATTGTTTTAGAATTTTGTAGTTTGAAACCATTGTGACGAATAGAGCATTTGCTCCCATAGGAGTAAATGCTCTATTTATCATAATGGTTTCAAAATGGGATTTTTGCAGAGTCGTCAATATGAGGGAATGGGTGCTGCTGGTGGCTGCTTTATGCAGATCAAAATGACATAATTTATATTATTTTTATAAATGCATAATTTTTAAAATGTCATATGAACACAGGACATTTTAGCTCAGGCAAAAAGTATATAATCAGATACTTGCATTATACCATAAGCAAACACAGCAGACCCTAATCAAATGGTTCCTACAGGAGCCATCTGATCTGGCTCTACTCTGTTTGCATAGACATGAAAGAAATGTTTGTATGAGGAAATGGGTTAAACACAATCAGCCTGGCTAAAAGAGGTTTCTTTGCTACTACTAAAATCTAAAAATACACAAAAGTCCAGACAAAATGAAAGTTCAGACAAAACACAATCACCTGCATCTTTGATGGAAAATGGCACTTAAACATATACAAAATAGTTACCTGTTTGAATGCATGTGCTGATCATGGTCTGTCCCGTTTTAAACTGCAGCAGTAATAAAATTAAAGCTGCTAATGAGAGACACAACTGGGCAGATCCTGCTCAGAAGTACAAATGTAATATATTGCATGGCAGCTGATCTGATTGTACAGTTTGCAAGAGGGAGTGCTCTTTCTCCCCCGGCCCCCAACGGAACCTGGCACAATGAGTATATATATTTACAAACCATATGAGCTATTTTATTTTACAATCAATTTTACAATCAATGAATGTATTAATATACTGATTGAAGATTTCACAATGAATATCACGGTTTGCAAAAGACATTAGCGACTCGTTTCCCACATTGTAAGGGTTACACACTGTACCAATGAATTTATGATAGCCTTTGCAATTAGTTTCAATTAAGATTACAATTAACTCACCATATCATCAGGATCCAAAATATTTTGCACTCATACCATGTTTCTATCAACCATAAATGTTAGAAAAATATTTCTGCATTGAAGCAGATGGCGGTATCTGTAGGCCAAATTGCAGAGACAACAAAAGCTAACATATAGCATTAAGAATTGATCTACATGTATATAATATACTTAACTATATACAATCATGTACTATGAAAAGATGGATTTCTAATTCTATTGATCACTGACAAATATCAAAAATGAGATTTCCTGAGAATGAAAGTTGATACTGTTCTTTGGAGAAATCTGTCTGTTAACAAATTGTATAAAATTCTCTTTTGTTTTTCATTTGTAACAATATGTATGACAGAACTATTAAAAGTCCTTCAGTTATGACTCCATGACCTGTGAGCAAGCAAGTGAAGATTGGTAGTACATGTGGAGAATAAATACATGACTATCAGTAATGTCAATGCAGACAAAAAATGATATCAAAGCAGACAAAATTTAAGTTCGCTTTTAATCCTTTACTCCATGAATATTCATGTAAGAATATTAATTATCTTAAATTTTATAATATGGTTTTAATAAGACAATTTTTGGCCATGGCAGAAACTTTAAGAACATATCTGTATAATAACATAAGCACAAACTAGAGTTTGTTTTTTAGAAAAACACATGTCTCCCCCCGGTACCCGGCCCCCGCATCCATAAGAGGAATGAATTCACCCCCTGGCGCCCCCTACCCTGGCACCCATAAGAGGAATAAATTCATATGTCAAAAAATCCAAACTTCTGTCAAAATTGTTGCAGCCCATATTCCAATCCACATGACCATCCTCACATATAGCTGATTCATATGTAAAAGTTTGAATGAAAACTCTTACATAGTATAGGAGGAGTTAGCTGCACAAGACTTTTTCACTATTACTCTATATAAAGAAAAACTCCAAAAGGTCATAACTTCTGTCAAAATTGTTTCAGCCAAAATTCCAAACCACATGACCATCCTCACATATAGCTGGTTCATATGTAAAAGTTTGAAGTAAATCCCTCAAATAGTGTAGGAGGAGTTAGCTGCACAAGATTTTTTCGCTATAAGGAAAAACTCCAAAAGGTCATAACTTCTGTCAAAATTGTTTCAGCCAAAATTCCAAACCACATGACCATCCTCACATATAGCTGGTTTATATGTAAAAGTTTGAAGTAAATCCCTCAAATAGTGTAGGAGGATTTAGCTGCACAAGATTTTTTCGCTATATATTCTAAATAAGGAAAAACTACAAAGGGTCATAACTTCTGTCAAAATTGTTGCAGCCAAAATTCCAAACTAGATGACCATCCTCACATATAAGCACACTATTAATATGTCTCCCTCCTCTAAAGGGGGGGGGGACATAACAAAGCAGACCCTGATCAAATCAGATAGCTCCTGTTTGCTGAGGAAATGATAACAGATCTGCCTCAATAGTTTCTACCAATACTGAATTATCCTGTCATATTATTATGCAATTATAAAAATTCAGCTAATAAAAAATTATGATGGCATTATCTATTACATGAATATTCAACAGGGAAAGGGTAATTTAGGATAACAGCCTCTGTCTTCTTGCCATAAGATATGTAATGTTAGTCATTTGGTCATTTGTGAAGGAATTTTTGAGCTGGATGACAATGTGAGGTCAAATCATTTAATACTCAGGGCAAAAGTAATGCATTAAGCTACCACCTGCCTTACAGACCCACAATTAGACCTCTATTTGATGGCCACTTAAGATGTGTTCTTCTATATTTATTTTGAAGAAAAACTATGCCAGCTAAACTCCTTGTCTGCTGTAATGGTTTCTTACTTATGATCATTCAAACATTTGAGAAACTACTGATTGATTGAGTTGGGTTTTACGGCACCCCAACGTTTTATAGTTTATATGGTGCCGAGAAAGGAGAAAAGTTGCAGGATCCACATCTCATTTACATCTAGATAAAAATTATGGGATATGGATCCAGAAACTTAACACCTGCGGCAGAATCAGAGATGCAGAAACTCCAGTTTAGGTTAAACCCTCATGAGTTGCCTCTTACGATCATGCAAAGGCGTGCAGTGGTCCTAATTCTCGTGCCACTCAGGCACGCCCCAGAACCACATGGGGCTGAGAAACTATTGTCTAAGTGTACAAACTGCCTGGAGCCTGATGTAACACTGAGATGCTTTATATCTCATATGAAACCTAACAATTTACATACAACAGGCTGGGATCAGCACTATAAGGCAGAGCTCTAGATAAGATGTGTAAATCAAACTTCTTGATTTCTCCACCAAACCCTATTTAGTGACCACTCTCTCAAAGAGACGATTCTAAAGAGTGGTCACTAAATAGGGTTTGGTGGAGAAATACGATTTTAGTATCTGAGTGTATCTAAATACGCACCTTTATCTGTTGGTTTGGATTAAAATTTAGCATGTTGAGTGACTGCAATCAGGGCCTCCGCTGGCGGTCGCCAAAATCGCCAATGGCGAAAATGTTCATAATCTGGCGATAAAAAATTAAATCTGGCGAATGTTGTGGCGAAAGACAATTTTGCAAATTATGCCGAGAAATACAGACCCAATTTAGCTCTCTCAGTCAATTATCACAGCTTCTTCTGTTTGTGTGCAAAGCGTGTCGGTTGTTTACACAAGAATTTTACCTGGGGATTTCCCATGCAGGCACCGGATATCATGCGTGAAAGATGTGATTCTAGCTGGTTCCCAATTTGTGTCCTACTATTTTGTTACATGTAAGCAAACAGATTATGCGGGAAACCAGTCATGTCAAAGATGGCGACGTTGTTTGCAAGTTCAGCCGTGGGCAATTTGATTTCTTCTTGTGGCACGTTTATTACTCAAACGAGGGGACTGACACCTAAGGATTTGCATCAAAGGGATTAAAGAACGACAAACAAGACAATTAAGTGGATTTGGCTTGCGATTATCTCGGGCAATTTGGGTCCGATCGGACTTTGTAGATCCACGGTAAGAAACAATTACACCACTAAAAGGCACTATTCAGACTACTGTGTTAGTTCTCAGTTTGATAATTGGGAATAAATACTTTGGATGTGTATCGTGTGTCCTATTATTAAAGATATATATTTTATGCTTTCAGTCTGTTAAAAAACAGAGTTAAAACAATTCACATTACAAATTGCCTACTCTAGTGCACTCGCAGTGTTCTGAAACTACTAAAGGAAATGCATATAACAGAAACATTCCATATTTCTTTGCATAACTTTAACTGTAGAGAAAATGAATTGACCATTTTTTGTATCCTTATTGTTTGTGTTTAAAACTTTTTTAATTCAAAATATATTTGTTCTGAAATTATTTATTTGCAGTGAAAGTTAAAGCAGTTTTGAAATTTAATGTTATTTATCTTGTTAAGCAACATAATCTGAAACGGAGACATACACATACATGTTCAATACAAAACTGAATGGAAATTAGGGAAAATTCCAATACTTAAATGTACACATCATTTTTTCTGTGGCTTATCCTAAGTTTTTAATAGTACCAAGAGAAGATTTAATATTGTTTACAGATAAAAGTCGACTATTGCTTTATTTGTTTGTTTTATTTCAGACCTTCAAGTGGGGAGGAGAATCCCAGGCTTCAGATACTACTCCATCATCATAAGGAAGTGACCCTAAAATGATCATCCACAGGGAAAACATAAAATGTAATGCAGAGCGCCAGCAAAGCAGACCATATGGCTACATGTTGAAGTTGATCCAAGACTGCCACCAGCATGATCAGACCCAAATGGATCAACATAGTCTTTATGTTGACATAAATTGTTACTATTATCAAAATAATAAAGGAAATGTAAACATACACAAGTTGGTTCTTCTGTGTTTAAAGTGTTACACATTTCACGACGTAGAATCTGAAGGAAAACTTTGGCTCTAACTTTGGCTCCAACAGATCCAAATTGGCGAAACAAAATTCTTATTTGGCACAAGTTTTTCTAATTTGGCGAAAGTGATGGCGCAAAGAAAAAAAAAGCCAGGGGAGGCCCTGGCAATCTGCTTAAACATTAGAAGACGACTTGTTACTCAGTGTCACTTCTAGATACAAAATGTTTGTAAAAGTAATCACAATCGCCTGATGTATGTCACAGTTTGAAAATGAAATAAGATGATAAGAAACTTCCATAACTAAAAGAAATACTGAGTTAGGAATTAACATGAAATAATGAAGATCACAGAGTTTAATATTTACCTTTCAAAGATAAAAGTTTCATATGGAATAAATTCAAAAGAAAAAGTGTAGCACGACAACCAACAGCACAGGCTCTGATGAATGGGCTCATCTAGTAACCGTCTCATCAGTGTCTAAAGTTTACAAAGGACATTAGTGACTCTTTTCTCACACCAGAACAGTTAAACCTCTAAAAGTTAACAAAACAATTTACACAATTTACATGAAACTTCTGTCAGAATGTTAATGATTGGAGTTTATACAAATTTACACTAAAATATACAAAATTAAGACAAAACCTCTAAAATTAAAGATGATATTTTATATCAACAAACTTTTGAAAATTAACAAAACTACAAAATTAATGTTCCTACACAACATGGATGCCTCTTCTGTGACCTTGACATTTTACATAGTGGCATAGGTCTTGTAAGTGACACAGCCTTGACCTATGGTGATCACTTCAGCCAAATTATTCTGTAATCCCAGTTCGCACACAAAAATTTAGACCTGGACATGAAATTTAACTTTTGAGCTACATGTGTAAAGGCAAACAAATAGACAAAAAGGATAAGGCTAATATTCAAATTATCATGGCAGGGCATAAGAAAGATAAAACAATTAACACATTCCCTCATATAATATTCAACAGGGAAAAGGTTAATTGAAATAGTATTCAATGCAAATAAATTGAAAATAAAACTGAAAATAAACTGTGACACTTATAACGATTTAACATGTGTAACTTCTAAAACATTCCAACATTGAAATGCAAAGAGTTTTATATAAATCTCTTATATGTTAACAATATATTATGTAATATAAATGCCGACATCACAAACACTGTATTCTCCCTAACAAATACACCATCTCTAATAACTGCCTTACATCGGAGGGAAACTAATGATCAATGAAACAAGTAAATAAAGAAAAACATTTTTTTTCAAAATACAGGTTGTAGCTTAATTAAGACAGGAAGCAATGCAGAAAGCTCCCTAAGGAGCTTTTTATATTACTTTTATCCCGCATTAAGTAGCCATCTATGAGCAAAATGCAAGAAGTTCCCTTCAACCCTTTACTCCATAAATATAAATGCAAGAAATAATGACATCATGAATATTAATTAACAGTATTTTTATACATAACATATGAGCAAAGGAAAATTTAACCAAGGCAGAAATTATAGAATAAGATCTATATCATTTCACAATAAGCAAAATAGAGCAGACCCGGATAAGATGGCTCCCACAGGAGCCGTCTGATCTGGGTCTTCTCTGTTTGCAAAGGTGTAGAAAAGTGTATTTATGGAGTAAAGGGTTAAAAACTGTAATGCCTATGGGAGTATTTGCTAAAGATAATACAGTATATAACAAAAACATTGCTTGGACAAAAAGTTAAAACAAACATGATGTTCACATGGATTTCTTTCTCATCTCAATGCACTGGTACATGCTGCCAATCTTTCTCTCTCTCTCTGTTTCTCTCTCTCTCCTTCTCTCTCTCTGTCTTTCTGTTTTCTCTCATATTAAATCATTTTTCTTCATCAATATATTGTATATTAAGATCATAAAATCTATGTCTCTGCCAGATATCACATGCTAACCCTTTGAATGCTGATATTTCAAAGTGGAACAGTCCATTATTGTTTAACAGTAAAGTCCATTCAGTATGAAAGGGTATAATTGTTTTGGAAATTGCATGACAAATACTGCATACCCTGATCAGAGGGCTCCTAAAGGAGGTCACTGATCTGTGGCTACACTTTTTGTAAATGACTGCCAGCACCTTTCCTGTATTCAAAGGATTAAAGCAAATAAAAATAAACTTGTATCATAAAATACACATCTGAGTTGTCTTTATCAGGTTTTTAACTGTTTACTCCATGAGTATTCATGTAAGAAATAATGACACCATCGACATTAATTACAAATATTTCTGTAATGACACATACACACAAGTATGTTTGGCCATAGCAGAAACTGTAGAATCATATCCATATTATGTCATAAGCAAACAGAGCAGACCCAGATCAGACTGCTGATAAGGGTCTACTCTGATTGTAAAGGCATAGAAAGGGTATTTATGGAGTAAAGAGTTAAAGTAGAAATTTTGTCAATTTCTTTATAAAAAACATAATCAGAGCGCAAACATGTTGGATGTTGATGAAACACTGAGCTATTCAGCCTCTCATCTGGATCCAAACTGTTTGTAAACGTTATCACAGACTTGCCTATGGCAGTAACAAGAGTTATGAAAACGAGACGTGTTTGTGAAACACTATGCCTACAATATGACCTTTGGCCTTGATGTATGACCTTGATCTTCATAAGTCACACCTAAATATGTTCGCCTCCATAAATTGCACATGCATGCCAAGTTTGAAGTTTGTATGTGCAATGGCTACACAACTATTGCCAATGTCAAAGTTTGGAACAAACCAACCAATAAACAAACTGACAGACAGAGCAAACACAATATGCCTGTATGGATACACATTATTTAACCCTTTATTCCATGCATATTTATTTAAGAAATAATGACATCATGGATATCAATTAGGTAATTAAATTTAACATAGCAGAAATCTATTTAATTCCATAAGCAAACAAAGAAGACCTGGGTCTGCTCTGTTTGTAAAGGAGTCAAAAGGCATCTCTATCAGGTAAAGGGTTAAATTACAATGCAATTGATAGATCTTTTCAAAAAGTATTGAGATTCAAAACCATTTTTGACACAAACACATGACCAGAGATCTAACCGTATGTTGCTAATTCTAACACTACATTTAAGAAAGACTAAATAATTTCTAATGAATCGTAGAACACTATCTATGGAATAACTCATATATGCCTATAGAAATCAATGACAAAACCTGAATAAAATGTAAAACAATATTCTGAACCACAATCTAAATAGATATAAAATGTTACAAAAAAATATCTAGAGCAACAAAAATAAACACAGCATAAGGCTCAACAAACATAACAAACACTATGGCACAATTCAATGTAACAAAGATATTTCAGTATATACTATTTATATATATAAATTCATTATATATTCTTTACTAAATATTTGTGATATTTTCTTAACAGAATTAGACACTGGATATGCATGTCTGAGATCTAATACACTATAACCAAAAATGTCCTAAGCTTGGTGCAAACTTACTGTAAGTACGTACTAATTGGAGATATGATGCATGCATATCTACCATAATACAGTAAAACCTATCTAAACCGGACATTAAATTCAGTATAAATATCAGTATTGGGGACAGGAGGCAGCTTAATGCAGGCTGAAAGTCATGCAGAAAGCTCCTTTCTGCATGACTTTCACCATGCATTAAACAGCCACCTGTCTACAATTATCTAAATTTTTCTCTACTAGAATTCCAGTTTAGAGAGGTTTTATTATATAAAGTCACCCAGTCTCTTTGAGTTTGTAATTCAGCATTGTTTCGATGGATTTTAGCTGATAATGAAACTAATCTAGTAGCAAACAGTGTAGACCCTCATGTGTGATACGCTAATCATGTTTACTTACTATATTAATGGTTTTGATCTTCTAATAATATGTTGATAGTTTTCATCTACTTACATGAAAAATATGTTGATAGTTTTGGTCAACCTATCATGAGCATGATAACAATGCTGATAGTTTTGGTCTACTTATCATGAGCATGACAATGGTAATGTTGATAGTTTTGGTCAACCTATCATGAGCATAATAACAATGTTAATAGGTTTGGTCTACTTATCATGAGCATGATAACAATAATGTTGATAGTTTTGGTCTACCTATTATGAGCATGATAACAATGTTAATAGGTTTGGTTTACTTATCATGAGCATGATAACAATAATGTTGATACATATAGTTTAGTCAAACTATCATGAGCATGATAACAATGTTGATAGTTTTGGTCTACTTGTCATGAACATGGTTACAATAATGTTGATGTTTTTGTCTACTTATCATGAGCATGATAATGATTACGTTGATCAATATTAATATCAGAATTATTACTATCTAGGTCTACTCTGTTTGCAAAGTCTATCATATATAGGATTATTTATGCGTAGAGGAATTGCTAGAAATGCTTAATTACAAACCTTTTCAACAATGACAACTTTATTTCTTCCTCAATCCTACATTATGGTCACTCTTTAGAATTGTCGCTACCAGACATGTCTATAGGGATGTCCCAACATACGATTTGGTAGGGAAATTATGAGTTTAGTATTTGAGTATGTAAATATATTCATAGTTCTGTACATACCAATTCACTTTATTCACATTAAACCCTTTCCCTGACATAAACACCTTTTCACACATTTGCAAACAGAGTAGACCCAGATCAGATGGCTCCTATAGGAGACGTCTGATCAGGGTCTGATCAGTTTGCTAAGGGAATTTGAAAGGTCTGTTTCTTTACATTCTAAAATGGCTACACTGTTCCACCTTCCATATTTCATTATAACTATTTTGTCATTGAATATTCAGTAGGTATTGAAATTTGAAATAAACATAAAACAGGGAAGGGGCTTAAACAAAAACATGTAGGGAGTTTATTTGACTTCAACCCTTTATTCCATAAATACACCTTTGAAAACAGAGAAGACCATGATCAGATGGCAGTTGTAGGAGTTGTCTGATCTGGGTCTGTTCTGTTACCTTATGAGATAATATAGATCTGATTCTACAAATATTCCCTTGTTCATAAGCCATTATAATACATCAACTAATTTATATTCATGATGTCATTATTTCTCCAATTAATTTTTCATGGAGTAAAGGGTTAAGCAAGATTCAGATACAGAAGAACCTGTCTTAAGCGACCATTAACTTATTGAACATAGGAGTCTTAACAAGCTTCATGCAGGGCAAACATAATGCAAAAAGCTCCTATAGGAGTTTTTCGCATTACTTTTGACCTGCATTAAGCTACCACTTTATAAGTCCATAGCTATACCTCTTTTTTGAGGGTCACTTAACCCATTTCCTCATATGCTATTTTTAGATACGACCTCTTTGATTAAATCTACCGAAAAGGAGCATTAACTAGAGAAAAGATAATTTTAGCTTGAAACCATTGTGATAAATAGAGCATTTGCTCCTATTGGAGCGAATGCTCTATTAATTATCACAATGGTTTCACAAAGTGACTTTTACACAGTCGTCAATATGAGGGAATGGATTAAAGCAGGTTCTACTGTAAATATGTAATTAACTTTGCAAACAAGCTGGATCTAGTTGAGTTGCAAATTAATTCAGCATCTATTGTATTCTTTTTAATAAAAGCACCATTCTAATAAAGTATCCTCTTACTTTTGGCGAGAAATTAGTGCCAGATCAATTAAACAACTAAAACCCTACATAATAACCATAAAATACAGAAATATAGGTTTCTCAAAATATAAGTGGTAGCTTAATGCAAACTAAAAGCAATGCAGAAAGCTCCCCTAGAAGCTTTCTGCACTGTTTTCATTCTGCCCTAAGCAACCATCTGTGTACAAAATACAAGAAGCTCCTCCACAGGAGTGTTTATTAAAAAAGAAATAAAAAATCCTGGGTCCATGCTTATAAAGCTTTTAGTTGAGCCTGAGATCGTTCTCAAGCTTTTGATTGAGAACTCAAATCTGACCAATCAAAAGCTTGAGAACGAAACTCAGACTCAACTAAAAGCTTTATAAGCATGAACCCGGACTGTTTGACAATTGGATTACTGGCTTCTTTAACTCTTGACTCCATGAATATGCATGTAAGATGTAATGGCATCATGCACATATATTAGCTGTATTTTTAAAATAACACATGAACTAACAAATATTTAACCAAGACAGAAAGTGTAGAATTAGATCTATATTATGTCACAGAGTAGACAGTGATCAGACAGCTCCTAGAGGTGTTGATACTGTTTGCAAAGGTGTAGAAAAGCTTATTTATGGAGTAAAGGGTTAATACAAAGCAAGCAATGTGTTCTGAGTGAGTGAAATTTTCCTCTATCTCTGTAGGCTAAATATTAACACAAAGGTCAACTTTATGAATCAAAAGCAAAGCAAATATGTGCCCACTCTAGAACCCTATTCTGCTGAAGGCTGTGAACATGCATCCCTGAATCACACACTCTGCCCACCAAGACTGATACTATCTTCCCCATCCATTCCCTGAAACATAACATTAGTATTGTGCATCTTCAGCAGATCCAGGTCAGCATCCTTATTATACCCTCCTGACTGTCTTTCTGAAATTGTGCCCATTCGATTAGCAGACAGCTCTCCCTTGGAGTTCGAGTTAGCTCCCTTGTTAACAGCCTGATATCGATCCACAATACACTTCATTTGCTCAGACTGGGACCTGCTGATGGCATCAAAATTACTCTCATCATCTGGTGGGACAAAGTCAAACTCACAGCCTGTTGATTCTGCTGTGGGTGGGGAAGGGGTATAAGGATTGGGCTCAATGCTGTATCCTCCAATTTGTAAAGGTGAAAGTGCTGCTGAGTTCAATTTTGGAGCTGCGATCTCTGGCCTTTGGATTTCTGATGGGCTGATGGTGACAGCATCTTGGGATGTGCTATCTAAATACTGCAGTAACTGCCTTTGCATCTCTGATTGGATCTGAGAGCCTGCTCTTTCAGTGATTGGTGTTTGCCCAGGAGAACCAACGTCCTCTGGAAGACCTGAGTCTAACTGGCTGTCTGGATCGCTTGTCTTAGAACATGTTCTCAGCATGGCCAGAGCTTTACGTGGTTGTTTGTTTTCGTACTTGCATGCTTCAATGATAGCGTCCACCAGCTGGTGACCGATGGGTCGAAGATTGTGATTTCCGTCAACAGGTAAGTCATAATGAGACAGATCATCAGTGCGGTGCAATTTGTGAATGTGAAGAAGGAATTCTGTAAAATCCTTCATGAGCTTGTACTTGTAGCCTGGGCAGATATCTGGTATCAAGAACTGCTCATCAGTGTACTCAAAGTACACCATTACAATATTGTCATACCGCTCTTCCTGTAAAAATTTATTACGGATGCTGTTGATACTGCTTGTGAAGCGGTACCTGGTAGGTGGTGAGTCTCTGTTGCCCTTTTGACCAAATTCTTTCATGTACAAGTTGTATGCTTTTTGGGAGTTGACAATTACTACGTAGTCAGCTCGACTTAGATCTTCATGAACCCAAGCTGTATCTAGTTGCCATTCAGCGCACATCACGTCACACTGGCAGTGCTGTTGCAGGTATGAAGCGAAGTGGTTCACAACCTGGCGATGGTACTCATGATCATCCTCAAATAACAGAAACAACTTGAGGCGCTTTGCAAACTGTATCTTGTTTTTAGCTGTAAAACAATGATGAAGGCATGTTAACAGTAACATATACAGTGGAAGCTTACTCTTTCAATACCACATATTTGATCAATTTTAACCCTTCGCTTGCTGAATTTTAAAATACATTTCTCCTTCTTTACCCATGCCCTATTGTATAATTACATATATCTTCACTGTGTACAAGTATTTCGCTGTTCAATCACTGCTGTAGGGTGCACTGGTTGCACAATCAACTTGTAAATAGTGCAGACCCTGATGAGACAGCTCATGCAGGAGCTGTCTCATCTGGGTCTTCACTATTTACAGGTAGGGATATTGACGTGAATAGCAAGCGAAGGGTTAACATTTGATTTTTTTATTTCTCTTTAAAAGCACCACAATGAAAGCTGACATGGTTCATAGCACACATATAACACTATTATCATTTTTATATTGTTAAAATTTTAAAATATGTATCTGTTTTTAACTATTGTCTTGTTGCTCGATATTGAAATAAATCTATCAATCTATCGAACCCGATTCTCTACAAATACACATTCTTTACACAATTGCAAACAAAAAGTAGACCCAAATTAAATCGCTCCCGCAGTGTCTGCCTTGTTGCAAAGATATAAATTTCATTCTATAGTTTCTGACATGGTCAAAAATACCTGTATTCACATGTCTTTAACCCAATACCTCATAGACTATTTTTAGATCCTACCTCTTTGAATAAATCTACCAAAAAGGAACATTAACTAGAGAAAAGGAAAATTTCAGAATTGTGTAGTTTTGAAATCATTGTGATAGAGCGTTTGCCTTTGGCTCAAATCTGACCAATCAAAAGCTTGAGAACTCAAATCTGACCAATCATAAGCATGGACCCATATCTGGTTCTACTGTATCAGATTAAGGTGTAACTTTTTCCATGTTAATATTAATGTAAAACAAGAGATGTTTGTAAAACATGAATACCCCCAGACCCCTGACCTTTGATCTAGTGACCTCAACTATAGAGGTCATCTAGTGGTCATGACTAATCACCACAGCAACTTTGAAGATCCTAAGCCTAACCACTGATCATTTATTGATCTGAAAGTATTTCACAAGTTAAGGTCATGGTGACCTTGACCTTTGACCTAGTGACCTCAACAACTATAGCATCTACTGTTCACGACCAACTACCACAGCAAGTTTGAAGATCCCGGACCAAACCATTGAGCAGTTATTAATTGGAAACCATTTCATCAGTTAAGGTGATTATGACCTTGACCTTTGACCTAGTGACCTCAAAATCACCAGGGGTCATCTAGTTGTTATGACCAACCACCACAGCAAGTTTGAAGATCCTAAGCCAAACCCTTGAGCATTTATTGATTGGAAACCATTTCACCAGTTAAAAACATGGTGACCTTGACCTTTGATCTAGTGACCTCAAAAACAATAGGGGTCATCCAGTTGTCATGACCAACCACCACAGCAAGTTTGAAGATCCTAAGCCAAACCCTTGAGCAGTTATTGATTGGAAACCATTTCACCAGTTAAGGACATGGTGACCTTGACCTTTGACCTAGTGACCTCAAAAACAATAGGGGTCATCCAGTGGTCATGAACAACCACCACAGCAAGATTGAAGATCCTAAGCCAAACCCTTGAGCAGTTATTGATCGCAAACCATTTCACCAGCTAAGGTCATGGTGACCTTGACTTTTGACCTAGTGATCTCAAAAACAACAGGGCTCATCTAGTTGTCATGACCAACCACCACAGCAAGTTTGAAGATCCTAAGCCAAACCCTTGAGCAGTTATTGATTGGAAACCATTTCACCAGTTAAGGACATGGTGACCTTGACCTTTGACCTAGTGACCTCAAAAACAATAGGGGTCATCCAGTGGTCATGACCAACCACCACAGCAAGTTTGAAGATCCTAAGCCAAACCCTTGAGCAGTTATTGATCGCAAACCATTTCACCAGTTAAGGTCATGGTGACCTTGACTTTTGACCTAGTGACCTCAAAAACAACAGGGCTCATCTAGTTGGCATGACCAACCACCACAGCAAGTTTGAAGATCCTAAGCCAAACCCTTGAGCAGTTATTGATTGGAAACCATTTCACCAGTTACGGACATGGTGACCTTGACGTTTGACCTAGTGACCTCAAATACAATAGGGGTCATCCAGTGGTCATGACCAACAACCACAGCAAGTTTGAAGATCCTAAGCAAAACCCTTGAGCAGTTATTGATCGCAAACCATTTCACCAGTTGAGGTCATGGTGACCTTGACTTTTGACCTAGTGACCTCAAAAACAACAGGTCTCATCTAGTTGTCATGATCAACCACCACAGCAAGTTTGAAGATCCTAAGCAAAACCCTTGAGCAGTTACTGATCGCAAACCATTTCACCAGTTAAGGTCATGGTGACCTTGACCTTTGACCTAGTGACCTAAAAAACAACAGGGCTCATCTAGTTGTCATGACCAACCACCTAAGCAAATTTGAAGATCCTAAGCCAAATCCTTAAGCATTTATTGATCAGAAACCATTTTACCAGTTAAGGTCATGGTGACCTTGACCTTTGACCTAGCAACCTAAAAAACAATAGGGGTCATCCAGTGGTCATGACCAACTACCACAGCAAGTTTGAAGATTCTAAGCTATACCCTTGAGCAGTTTTTGATCTGAAATCATTTAACCAGTTAAGGACATGGTGACCTTGACCTTTGACCTTGTGACCTCAAAAACAATAGGGGTCATCTAGTGGTCATGACCAACCACTACAGCAAGTTTGAAGATCCCAAGCCAAACCCTTGAGCAATTATTGATCGGAAACTTTTTCACTATTTTAGGTCATTGTGACCTTGTCCTTTGACCTAGTGACCTCAAAAACAATAGGGGTCATCTACTTGTCATGACCAACCACCACAGCAATTTTGAAGATTCTATGCCAAGTCGTTTATTAGTTATCGTTCGGAAAACATCGATCTACGGACCGACCGACATGTGCAAAGCAATATACCCCCATTTTTTCAAAAGGGGGGTATAAAAATGACAGCATGGATATTTATTAGCTGAATTTTTATAATGTAAACTTTTTAAGGAAATCGTTTGCTTTGAAAACAAGAGTGTTCGGAGGAACACATGTGTCACCTGCATGCAGACGACACAAAAACTGATAATATGCTAGAGTGAAATCAGAACAAAGGGGAATAACTCAAAAAGTATTGCATGCAGAGTGATGAACCTTAATTACATCATTGGTCCTCAATGAGAGGAAGACACATGTGAAATTAGAAAGCTCTACAATTATTAGTTTAGAAATGACAGCGAAAAAAGAAAGTGTGAACAAAGGAGAATAACTCAAAAAGTATTGCATACAGAGTAGATCAACGGTCCTCAATAAGAGGAAGACACATGTGAACTTTGAAAGCTCTATAATGATTAGTAAGAAATGACAGCCAAAAAAAGTAAGTGTGATGGACAGACAGACAGACGGACGGACAGACCACGGAAAAGTGATCCCTAAGTGACACACTGCCTCTCGGCAGGTGACACAAAAACTGTAGAATCAGATATGTATCATGTCAAAAGCAAACAGTGCTCCTATAGGAGCTGTCTGATCTGGATCTACTCTGTTTGCAAATGCGTGAAAACACAGGAAAGGGTTAATGAGTAAAACAAGAGATTTGGATAGATCTACAGGTTTGTATACCATCAAAATTGTTGAATTTTCCACCCCTGAATTGATCGATTGTTAATACAGATACTGTTTCCACACATCCTTCATTGTCCTGGCCTTTCTTCTCATCAAACATGTACTGATCTGTATAACAAAAATTTCTTTTACACATAATGTACGAATTTTTGAAAAACTTTATAAACAGTCTGGATTTAATTGAGATGCTACGTTACATGTTGTCTCATCTGAATCAAAACTGTTGCAAATGTGTGAAAATGTGTTTTATATATGAAGGAAAGGGTTAATCTAATATATTCAATAAATTCATCGAAATTCAGTAAAAAACAATCCAAATTGACCATTTTCAAATACGGTAAAACCTCGATTATTCGAAATTCTAGTATAGAATAATTTTGGCCCTTTTAGGCAGGTGGCTGCTTAATGCAGGGTGAAAGTCCTCTAAGAGCTTTTGGCCCGACTTTCACCCTGCATTAAGCTGCCACCTGTCTTAAAGATCCATAATGATACAATATATGTATTTTAGTGTTCAAATATTCGAGATTTTACTGTAAATGAATAGTATTGATGTAAAATTACATTACATATAAGGGGTCAAGACCATTTCGCCGAGTACAAATACAAGTACAACTCATGGAGCAATAGATAAAGCGGCAATATTCAAATACTAAAATAGTCAGTCCTCCAAACCCTTTATTTGGGCCTAGGAAAACACACAATTACAGTTAACCTTTTACTCCGTAAATACGACAGCTAATTAATGCCTTTGCAAACAGAGAAGCTCCAGATAAGATAACTCCTTAGAAGCCATCTGATCAGGGTCTGCTCTATTTACTTATGAAATAACATAGATCTATTTCTACAGAATGTGCCATTGTAAACATTTTCATTTTCAAGATGCCATTACATGTAATAAAAATATTCATACAATTATTATTTTTCTGACATGAATATTCATGGAGTAAAGGGATAAGTTGTCGAATGTAGTAAGTGAAGTCTTGCTTATTCTATCCTTGCCAACTCTTTTTAACCCTTCTCTTGCTGAATTTTAAAATACATTTCTTCTTCTTTACCCATGCCCTGTTGTATATTTACATATATCTTCACTGTGTATAAGTATTTCACTGTGCAATCACTGCTGTTGAGTGCATTGGTTGCACAACCAATTCGTAAATAGTGCAGACCCTGATGAGACAGCTCCTGCAGGAGCTGTCTCATCTGGGTCTTCACTATTTACAGGTAGGTATATTGACGTGAATAGCAAGTGAAGGGTTAACATATCTTACTCATGTTTCTGTTTGTTTCTTTTCAATTATTCTATTTTCACTAATGCTGCTAGAATTAATTCTTGGGCTCAGCCACAGATAGACATTATATATCAAATACTAAAATTATTCTTTCTCCACCAAATCCTTTCTTTGAGACGATTCTAAAGAGTGGTAACAGTATAGGGTTTGGTGGAGAAATAAAGTTGTTATTCTTGAAAATGTTTTAATTTACGCATCCTATCTGGATATCAAATACTAAAATCATCCTTTCTCCACCAAATCCGATGTTGTGACCACTCTCTACAGACAATTTTAACGAGTGGTCAAAACATGGGTATTGATGGATAAATACAGGAACTGTTCCTGAAAAATGCATCTGATCGAGGCCTCTGTGTGGGTAAAGTAGATATGCTAGTTAACTTACTTGGTACTTCCCTGTATCTGTAGCAATAAAAGAACACTGCTACTGCTGCCAGGGCCACACCAAGGATGCCACCCACTACAGCCAGTCCGACCTTGACCCCAACATTTGATGAAGAAGAGTCAGTAGTAACTGAGATCAGCCACTCAGTTGATGTCTCTGCAGATGTTGAGGCTGGGGTTGTGGGCACTGAAATAACCATGAATGTAATATTAGTTGTATTACATCTTTACTATTCATGCAAATTTTATTAAACTTCGTACATTCGTTCACCGTCACAAGGGCTACAATCTTTTCAATTCGATGACCTGCTGTTGCAGCAGTTTGAAACTATTTATACATTTTTAATAGAAGATCACCTACGGATCATTACTGTTAAGTTTTACCAAATTCATGTCAGCGGTTTAGGAGATAATGTTTAAGGAATTGGTTTTATTATCTATTCTCAGATCCGATTACCTACTTATGCAACACACTACAGCCATTTATATAACTTTGATAGACCATCTAAGTATTATTCCCATCAAATTCCAGTCATCAGTCTATGAGATGTCATTTAAGATTCATTCTTCAGTTGAAGTCCATATTTAGCTCCAGTGATATACATGTACATGTACTTATATAGCTGTTTGAAATCATTTGTAGGACTTTCATAGAAGACCACCTAAGGATCATTTGTGTCAAGTTGGGTCAAATCCAATTCAATGATTTTGGAGAAATTGTTCCTTAAAATCTTATTTTTTTATTAGTTCATGTGATCTGTTTGAATTTTGAATAGTCCATTTGAAAATTCATCATTGTAAGGGATAAGTCAAACGGCATATTCCATTTAATGGTTTAGAAAATGTTGTCACTTACCATATCTCATTTCAAATACATCTGTGTCTGTGACAGTACACTGTTTACATTGAGACTCACTTGCACACAGACATCGGGATGGATCCTGTGTGTAGTAGTATAGATCAAATGGCTGCACCTAGAAATAAAATATTACTATATACAGTAAAACCCCTCTAATGCAACCACCAAAATGATGTATAGTTCTTGGTCTTAGAGGCAAGTGGTTGCTTTATACAGGATGAAAGTGATGCAGAAAGCTCCTTGCTTTCTGCATTACTTTCACCCTGCATTAAGCAACCACCTGCTTTTAAACACACAAAATGTCTCCTCATTAAATAGTCGCTTTCGAGGGGTTTTACTGTATATTGTATGGGTGTACAGCAGAAGCTCTGTATTGAGCCTCTATAACGGCCAATTAATTACATCAAGTATTTTGTGTTAAAGGCAGGTGGCTGCTTTAAGCAAGGTGAAAGTAAAACAGAATGCCCCTGTTTTACTTTCACCTTGCTTTATTTAAGCAGCCACCTGCCCTAAATACCAACTAATTAATACAATTTAGTGACCGTTACAGAGAGGTTTTACTGTATTGTGTCCTGTACTACATGAAGAATCACACACATATGATGTATGTGTGAATATGAATATCAAATAGTTTAATTTTCATAATGGTATATGGACACATGAATTTTGGGTTATGGCAGAAACTGTAGAAATAATACTGTATAACTCCATAAGCAAACAGAGCAAACCCTGATCAATAAGGCGGCATTAAAAGGCTTAATTTTCTATGGAGTAAAAGTCTTAAAGATTTAATATGAGCATCTTTAAAAGCAGGTAGTTGCTTAATGCTAAACAAATGTAATGCATAACTCTACAATAGAAGCTTTCTGCCCAACCCTTTCCTCCATGAATATTCATGCAAGAAATAATGATGTCATGAGTATTAATTAGATTAATTTGTTATAATAACACATGAACACAGGAAGGTTTGGATATGGCAGAAACTGTAGAATCATATCTATATTATATCATTAGCAAACAGAGCAGACCAGTCACCCTGTTCAGATGGCTCCTATAGGAGCTGTTTGAACTGGGTCTACTCTGTTTGCAAAGGCGTAGAAAGGCATATTTTTATGGAGTAAAGGGTTAGCTTTCATCCTACATTAAGCTACAACCTGTCTTAAGATACAAACTACTCAGGAGCAAAATTTCATGCTCTATTTATCACAATGGTTTCTAAACTACACAATTCTAAAATGTTCCTTTTCTCTAATAAATGTTCCTTTTCAGTAGATTTATTCAAAGAGGTTGGGTCTAAAAATAGCCTATGAGGGAATGGGTTAAAAGGACAAGTATGGTAAGAGAAAAGTTGTTTCCTTATATCAGGTCAAGAGGCCTTATTAACCATCTGATTTTTTCTTCACCGCAATCAAATTACCGCTTGTCTATTTGAGTAAGGGCTTATCTCAGTACTTATGCTGAAAAAAAGGGTCTGCCAACTTAACTGTGATCTGGAGCATTCAGACTGCATTTAAGCCTTTACTCCATAAATACGCCTTTCTACACCTTTGTAAACTGAGTAGACCCAGATCAGATCAGGGTCTGCTCTGTATGCTTATGATATACTATGGATATGAGTCTACAGTTTCTTCCATGGCCAAAACTTCCAGTGTCAAAAAGCTATTATAACAAATTAATATAATTAATATTCAAGACATCATTATTTCTTACATGAATATTTATGAAGGAAAGGGTTAACCAGTTTCATCATTTAAACACATTTTCATGCACTATCAAACAGAGTAATTGCAGGATTAGAAGAGAAATAGGTATACCAATATGTGAGTAGTTCACCATTTACTCAATAAGTACGCTTTTCTATGCCTTTGTAAACAGAGTAGACCCAGATCAGACAGCTCCTATAGGAGCTGTCTGATCAGGGTCTGCTCTGTTTGCTTTTGACATGATATAAATCTGATTCTACAGTTTTAGTCAAAGTCCAAAAAAATTGAAAATTTTACATTATAACAAGAGAGTCGTCACGGGTGACAAATGCCCCCAAAGTGTTTGACACCGAAATGCATTTTGGCGGAAAAACAATACAATGTAATGCAGGTGTAACATGAAATTTTGATGCTGTTAAAAATGACACAGGAGTCAGTTCTTAACATTAGAAACAGAACCTTTGACGATTATGATAGCTAAGAAAAGAGCCAAGCGTCAAAACTTAGTTAAAAAGGACCCTAAGTCATTCTCAACGTTAAAAAGGACCCTGGGTTGATTGTCAACGTTTAAGGTATAGGAGATATGCTCTGGACAAGCTTTTTGTATCTGGTAAGATATAGGAGATATGCTCCGGACTGTAAAATTGAGGTCAAAGGTCAAGGTCAAGGTCAGTACCTGGGTTGATTGTCAACGTTTAAGGTATAGGAGATATGCTCTGGACAAGCTTTTTGTATCTGGTAAGATATAGGAGATATGCTCCGGACTGTAAAATTGAGGTCAAAGGTCAAGGTCAAGGTCAGTGATCTGAAAATGGTACACGACTCTCCGCCATCCCAAGATGAACTCACAAACCAAATTTGGAATCTGTAGCTGGTAAGGTATAGGAAAAATGCTCCGGACAAGCTTTGTGTAAAATCTAGGTCAAAGGTCAAGGCCACAGTGACCTGAAAATGGTACGCGACACACCGCCATCCCAAGATAAACTCACACATTAAATTTGGAATCCGTAGCTGGTAAGGTATAGGAGATATTCTCTGGACAACCTTTTTTGTAAAATCGAGGTCGAAGGTCAAGGTCAAGGTCACAGTGACCTGAAAATGGTACGCGACACTCCGCCATCTGAAGGTGATCTCACACACCAAATTTGGAATCCGTATCTGGTAAGTTATAGGAGATATGCTCTGGACAAGCTTTTTGTAAAATCAGTCAAGGTCAAGGTTAAGGTCATAGCGACCTGGAAATGGTACATGACACTCCGCCATCCCAAGATGAACTCACACACCAAATTTGGAATCTGTAGCTGGTAAGGTAAAGGAGATATGCTCCGGACAAGCTTTTTGTAAAATCGGTCAAAGGTCATGGTCAAGGTCACAGTGATCTGAAAATGGTACGCGACACTCCTCCATCCCAAGATGAACTCACACACCAAATTTGGAATCCTTAGCTGGTAAGGAATAGGAGATATACTCCGGACAAGCTTTTTGTAGCTGGTAAGGTATAAGCTGTTTTTAAAATCGAGGTCAAAGGTCAAGGTCAAGGTCACAGTGACCTGGAAATGGTACGCGACACTCCGCCATCCCAAGATGAACTCACACAGCAAATTTGGAATCTGTAGCTGGTAAGGTAAAGGAGATATGCTCCGGACAAGCTTTTTGTAAAATCGGTCAAAGGTCATGGTCAAGGTCACAGTGATCTGAAAATGGTACGCGACACTCCTCCATCCCAAGATGAACTCACACACCAAATTTGGAATCCTTAGCTGGTAAGGTATAGGAGATATACTGCGGACAAGCTTTTTGTAGCTGGTAAGGCATAAGCTTTTTTTAAAATCGAGGTCAAAGGTCAAGGTCAAGGTCACAGTGACCTGGAAATGGTACGCGACACTCCGCCATCCCAAGATGAACTCACACACCAAATTTGGAATCTGTAGCTGGTAAGGTAAAGGAGATATGCTCCGGACAAGCTTTTTGTAAAATCAAGGTCAAAGGTCAAGGTCAAGGTCACAGTGACATGAAAATGGTACGCGACACTCCCCCATCCCAAGATGAACTCACACACCAAAATTGGTATCCATAGCTGATGTGACAAAGGAAATATACTCCGGACAAAATGTACACACACCCACCCACCCACCCACACACCCACCCACCCACACACCCACCCACCCACACACACACACACCCACACACGCACGGTGCGATCACTATATGCCGCCAAAGCCTAGCTTTGGGGGCATAAAAATACAGCTTATAAATATTCTTGATGTCATTTTTTCTTACATGAATATTAAACAGAGAAAGGGTTACCAAGATAAGGGTTAGAGCTGACCCCTTTTTCAGTCTGTTAGAAATAGGAAGAAACAAGAGGGTCGTCACGGGTGACAAATGCCCCCAAAGTGTTTGACACCGAAATGCATTTTGGTGGAAAAACAATACAATGTAATGCAGGTGTAACATGAAATTTTGATGCTGTTAAAAATGACACAGGAGTCAGTTCTTAACATTAGAAACAGAACCTTTGACGATTATGATAGCTAAGAAAAGAGCCAAGCGTCAAAACTTAGTTAAAAAGGACCCTAAGTCATTCTCAACGTTAAAAAGGACCCTGGGTTGATTGTCAACGTTTAAGGTATAGGAGATATGCTCTGGACAAGCTTTTTGTATCTGGTAAGATATAGGAGATATGCTCCGGACTGTAAAATTGAGGTCAAAGGTCAAGGTCAAGGTCAGTGATCTGAAAATGGTACATGACTCTCCCCCATCCCAAGATGAACTCACAAACCAAATTTGGATTCCGTAGCTGGTAAGGTATAGGAGAAATGCTCCAGACAAGCTTTGTGTAAAATGTAGGTCAAAGGTCAAGGTCACAGTGACCTGAAAATGGTACGCGACACTCCGCCATCCCAAGATAAACTCACACATTAAATTTGGAATCCATAGCTGGTAAGGTATAAGAGATATTCTCTGGACAACCTTTTTTGTAAAATCGAGGTCGAAGGTCAAGGTCAAGGTCACAGTGACCTGAAAATGGTACGCGACACTCCGCCATCTGAAGGTGATCTCACAAACCAAATTTGGAATCCGTATCTGGTAAGGTATAGGAGATATGCTCTGGACAAACTTTTTGTAAAATCGGTCAAGGTCAAGGTTAAGGTCATAGTGACCTGGAAATGGTACATGACATTCCGCCATCCCAAGATGAACTCACACACCAAATTTGGAATCTGTAGCTGGTAAGGTAAAGGAGATATGCTCCGGACAAGCTTTTTGTAAAATCGGTCAAAGGTCATGGTCAAGGTCACAGTGATCTGAAAATGGTATGCGACACTCCTCCATCCAAAGATGAACTCACACACCAAATTTGGAATCCTTAGCTGGTAAGGAATAGGAGATATACTCCGGACAAGCTTTTTGTAGCTGGTAAGGTATAAGTGGTTTTTAAAATCGAGGTCAAAGGTCAAGGTCAAGGTCAAAGTGACCTGGAAATGGTACACGACACTCCGCCATCCCAAGATGAACTCACACACCAAATTTGGAATCTGTAGCTGGTAAGGTAAAGGAGATATGCTCCGGACAAGCTTTTTGTAAAATCGGTCAAAGGTCATGGTCAAGGTCACAGTGATCTGAAAATGGTACGCGACACTCCTCCATCCCAAGATGAACTAACACACCAAATTTGGAATCCTTAGCTGGTAAGGTATAGGAGATATACTCCGGACAAGCTTTTTGTAGCTGGTAAGGCATAAGCTTTTTTTAAAATCGAGGTCAAAGGTCAAGGTCAAGGTCACAGTGACCTGGAAATGGTACGCGACACTCCGCCATCCTAAGATGAACTCACACACCAAATTTGGAATCTGTAGCTGGTAAGGTAAAGGAGATATGCTCCGGACAAGCTTTTTGTAAAATCAAGGTCAAAGGTCAAGGTCAAGGTCACAGTGACATGAAAATGATACGCGACACTCCCCCATCCCAATATGAACTCACACACCAAATTTGGTATCCGTAGCTGATGTGACAAAGGAAATATACTCCGGACAAAAGGTACACACACCCACACACCCACCCACCCACCCACACACCCACCCACCCACCCACACACCCACCCACCCACACACCCACACACACACACACCCACACACGCACGGTGCGATCACTATATGCCGCCAAAGCCTAGCTTTGGGGGCATAAAAATAACTCTATGATGTTTTGACAGAATCCATTTGAATCCAGATGGACATGATCATCAGCTTTGATGACCTTTTGAAACCTTTTAAATACAGAAAATTAGGAGTCCTCTGATCAGGGTCTGCACAGATTGTGATTCGAAATCCTCAAGCACAGTTAAGCCTTTACTACTGAAAGGGGTCCAAAGTTAAACACTGATGATCCATTCCTCTTTGTATATTCAGCATTCAAAAAGTTAAAAGACCAGGAAGAAAACTCTTCTTTACCTCTATACATACTAAGTAATTTTTCATCTGCATTAATTGATGTCTTCTTCAATTCTTAAAATAAAATTTCTCGCATTTCTTTGTAAAGATGAGTCGAGCAGTTTGCATTCTGATGAGAAACCGCATTATACGGCGTCTCTTCTGGATCCAAACTGTCTGCATTACAAATCACGGTTTGACTGCCAGCATGCAAAGAGTTATACCAATTTTGGCAAATAACAAGTGTCACTTGACATGCATGCTAATCATGATATAGATCATATAATTTGTACTGGGAGTCACGTCTTTTTGCTGTCGCCTGCTTAAATTGTAGTCTGCTTAACCCTTTACACCAGAAATAATAACATTATTCTCATAAAATAGATGAATTTTGATAATGGTATATGAACATAGCAATTTTGGGTCATGGCAAAAGCTGTAGAACCAGATCTATGTAATTCCATAAGCAAAACAGGGCAGACCCTGATCTGACTGCTCCTGCAGTTTGCAAAGGCGTTAAAATGAGTACTTATGGAATAAAGGGTTAATTTTTCAAATCATATATCTTTGGTAAGAAACAACAACCAAAGCATCAAGCAATTTAGACGCTAATGAATTATCCCATGACTCGTCTGAATCCAAACAAATGTACTAGCAAGCAAAGACCACTATCCATGGAGGACTTTGAAATATGAAAACGCTTTTTCCTGCCTTTGCAAACAGAGTAGATCCAAATCAGATGGCACCTATAAGAGCCATCCTATCAGAGTCTGCCAGTTTTACTTTTGAAATAACATTTTTTGACTCTACAGTTTCTGCATATATATCAACTAACTTAAAAAATTAGCTAATAAATATTCATGCTGTCATTATTTCTTCATAAGGTAAAGGATTAAGCCTGCCTTTAGGATAAAAAAAAGTCTTCTTAAATTTTACCAGATCATAGCAAAAATATGTAGTGCTAAATGTGTTAACACTTTACTTCATAGAACAAACACCTTTTAACCCTTTCCTCCCTGGCTATTTTTAGACCTAACCTCTTTGAATAAATCTACCCAAAAGGAGCATTTACAAGAGAAAAGTAAAATTTTAGAATTTTGTAGTTTGAAACCATTGTGATAAATAGAGCATTTGCTCCTATAGGAGCAAATGCTCTAGTAATCACAATAGTTTCAAGAAGTGGATATTACAGAGGCATACAACGGCATATTTATGGAGAAAAGGGTTAATTGAATATTCATTTAACCCTTTCCTTCATATGAAAGCCATTACATGTCTTTGCAAACAGATAAGATAACCCAGATCAGACAGCTCCTGCAAGAGCTCTCTGATCAGGGTCTATTCCGTTTGCTTATGGTAGAATATAGATCTGATTCTACAGTTTCTACCTATTGCCTAAAATGTCCAATTCTCATATGCCATTATAAAAAAAATTAATCTCATTGATATTCATGATGTAATTTTTTCTTACACAACTATTCTATATAGAAATGCTTAACCCATTCCCTCTATTAATGACTTTTGATGACTTTGTTAATTCACTTTGTGAAACCATTGTGATAAATAGAGCATAATGCTCTATTTATCACAATTGTTTCAAACTATAAACTCTATTTATCACAATTGTTTCAAACTTCATAATTCTAAATTTTCCTTTTCTCTAGTTAATGCTCCTTTTTGGTAGATTTATTCAAAGAGGTAATGTATCTAAAAATAGCCTATGAGGTAATGGGTTAAGAAACAAGAGCACCGTAAGCAGGTGCCAACGCTCGTCTGTTATCATTTTGGTATTAGTGCATAGACCTTGTCAAGATGAACATGCACACCAAAAATGAAGGTTGTAAATGAAAAATTGAAGAAGTTATGGTCAAGGTTAAGATTTCGGATGACGACGACGCGGATGCCGGTTATATGACAATAGCTCGTGATTTCTTCGAAACAAACAAGCTAATAATAACATCATGAATACTAATGAGCTGATTTTTATAATGGCATATGTACACAGGATTGTTTGTTACTGGTAGAAACAGTACAGTCAGTACTATTATACTCTCATAAAAAACAGAGCAGACCATAATCAGATGACTCCTGTACTGACCAAGGTATGCTCTGCTTATGATGTAATATAAACCTGATTCTACAGTTTCTGCCATGACCAAACATGTTTGTGTCTGTGTGCTATTATAACAATAAATCTTATCAATAACCCTAATGTCATTATTTCTTACAAGCATATTCATGGAGTAAAGTGTTAAGGAAAGGTTAACTATTGGCAAACAGAGCAGACCCATATCAGACAGTTATGCAAGCCAATTGATCTGGATCAACTCTGTTTGCAAAGGTATGAAAAGGTGTTTATATGAATTACAGTAAAACCTCTCTATAAAGGCCACTAAATTACATCAAGTATTTTGTGTTCAAGGCAGGTGGCTGCTTAAAGCAAGGTGAAAGTAAAACAGAACGCTCCAATAGGAGCATTCTGTTTTACTTTCACCTTGCTTTAAGCAGCCACCTGCCCTAAATACCAACTAATTAACACAATTTAGTGGCTGTTATAGAGAGGTTTCTCTGTAAATGGTTTATAAATAAGTAAACAGAGCAGACCATAGTAGACTACATCTACATTTGTCTGTACACGAATATTTATGAAATATTTAGGGTTAGTCCTTTCCTTCTTGGAAGTAATGACACATGCAGGAAGAGTTATATACTAAATTTTAATAGTGGCATAATGTACACAGAATATATTTGAACTGTTAGAAACTATAGAGTCAGATACATTATAATTTCAAAAGTAAACAGAGCAGACTCTTAATGCATATAGAGTAGACCCAGATCAGATGGCTCCTATAAGAGCCATCTGATCAGGGTCTGCTCTTTTTGCTGGTGGAATTTGAAAGATCTGGGTTTTTTTGCTTTCTTAAACGGCTACAATGTTCCACCTTCCATATTTCATTATAACTATTTTTTCCATGAAATTTGGAATAAATATCGAACAGGGAAAGGGTTAAGACAGGTTCAGCTGTCTTTTTACTTTGGTATCTTAAAACTAACCCTATAATACCACAAGTTCTAGAGTGTGCATGTGCCTTGCACGAGGATCACATGCATCGCTTAACTTGCCAACATTCCAACTGAGAATGTTTAAACGAGCTCTGTGCAATAAATCATCTCATACATAATCGCGTAAAGAAGTTGGAGACATAGTCTGCAGACTTAAAGAAAGGCCATTATTACTATTAACTTACCCGAATACTGTAGTTTCCTGGTTGTACATTACTGAAGTTGAACTTAGTCTGCAAAAATAAAATAATATGGAAAATATTAACCCACAGACAATTGTATAGTAGAACCTGTATAAAGCAAGATCTAATTGTAATGGAATCCGTTACAGAATGTCCCCCAAAAGAAACGGATAAC
Source organism: Azorinus chamasolen (assembly GCA_963576725.1). Taxonomy (NCBI): domain Eukaryota; kingdom Metazoa; phylum Mollusca; class Bivalvia; order Cardiida; family Solecurtidae; genus Azorinus; species Azorinus chamasolen. The sequence goes on from OY755244.1 coordinate 8,948,132, forward strand.
TGGTATTGATGAGTAAAATCTATATACTGTATCTAAAGTTCAATCAATCACAGGCCATCACTGGGTAACCATTGTAACCAGCACTTTTGAAGCACCTGCCATTAAGTTAGGAGTATCCATACACCCCTTCTTACCAATTTTCAGCAAAATTGCATAATATCTAAATTGTGACCAATCAGATGCCACTACACCATTCCCATGACAACCAAATCTTACAAAACATCTTTGATTGAGTTTGGGGTACCCAAATACCCTTATATACCAGTTTTCAGCAAACTCAAAAAATATTTAAATTTCCACCAATCAGAGTCCACCATTCGGTTACCATGGCAGCCAATACTTTGAAAACATTTACCAATTAACTCTGGGTACCAAAACATTCTGACATACCAATTGTCATCAAAATCGAACAATATTTAAATTTTGTTGAACAAGATCTAAATTTCGACCAATCAGAGACCACCGTTTAGCTACCATGGCAACCAATACTTTCGAAACACATACATGTACATGTACACATCTATTTGCAGTACTGAAATATCCTGTTATACCAATTTTCATCAAAATCAAACAATATCTAACTTTGTCAAACTATATCTAAGTTTAGATTGCAGCCCACCATTTGGTTACTATGGCAATTTTTTGACAAATCAAAAGTGGGATGCACGTCTGCATATAACCAGCAATGTTTGAGTAAAATTTCATTAGTGTCCGACAACTTCACGGAGGAAGAAGAAGAAACAAGATGTGTTTGTGAAACACTATGCCCCCTAGATATGATATTTGACCCTAAAGGATGACCTTCATCTTGACATGTCACCCCTCAAAATGTGCAGCTTCATGGGGTGCACATGCATACCACATATCAAGTCTGTATCTCTACTGGTTCAAAAGTTATGGCCAATGTTAAAGTTGGTGACCTTTGACCATGAAGGATGACCTTGACCTTGACATGTTACCCCTCAAACTTTGCAGCCAAATAAGAAACACGCGTATACCAACTATCAAGTCTGTATCTCTACTGGTTCAAAAGTTATGGCCAATGTTAAAGTTGGTGACCTTTGACCCTGAAAGATGACCTTGACCTTGTAATGTCACGCCCAAAAATGTGCAGCTTCATGAGACACACATGCATACCAAATATCAAGACTTTATCTCTATTGGTTCAAAAGTTATGGCCAATTTGAAGTTAATGACCTTTGACCCTGAAGGATGACCTTGACATTTCACCCCTCACACTGTGCAGCTTCATGAGATACACAAGCATGCCACATATCAAGTCTCTATCTGTACTGGTTCAAAAGTTATGGCCAATGTTAAAGTCAGTGATTTGACCCATATGTTTGACCTCTGACCTTTAAGGATGACCTTGACCTTGACATGTCACCCCTCAAAATGTGCGGCTTTATGAGATACATATGCATGCCAAATATCAAGTCTCTATATGTACGTGCTCAAAAGTTATGACCAATGTCAAATTCGGAGATTTGACCCATGTGTTTGACCTCTGACCTTGAAAGATGACCTTGACCTTGACATGTCACCCCTCAAAATGTGCAGGTTTATGAGATACACATACATGCCAAATATCAAGTCACTAGCTGTACTGGCTCAAAAGTTATGACCAATGTTAAAGTTACAGACAAAGAAGCGGACAATTTTACCTTTGACCCTGAAGGATGACCTTGACCTTGACATGTCACCCGTCCAAATGTGCAGCTTCATGAGATACACACACTCGCCAAATATCAAGTCTCTATCTCTACTGGTCCAAAAGTTATGGCAAATGTTAAAGTCGGTGATTTGACCCATATATTTGACCTCTGACCTTGAAGGATGACCTTGACCTTGACATGTCACCCTTCAAAATATGCGTCTTTATGAGATACGTTTGCATGCCAAATATCAAATCTCTATCTGTACTGGCTCAAAAGTTATGACATATGTTAAAGTTGCGTTAAAGTTACAGCCAAAAAACAGACAATTTGACCTTTGACCCTGAAGGATGACCTTGACCTTGACATGTCACCCCTCAAAATGTGCGGCTTCATGAGATACACAAGCATGCCAAATATCAAGTCTCTATCTCTACTGGTCCAAAAGTTATGGCCAATGTTAAAGTCGGTGATTTGACCCATATATTTGACCTTTGACCTTGAAGGATGACCTTGACCTTGACATGTCACCCCCTCAAAATGTGCGGTCCTATGAGATACATATGCATACCAAATATCAAGTCTCTATCTGTACTGGCTCAAAAGTTATGACCAATGTTAAAGTTGCTGACAAACAAACAGACAAACAGACAAACAAACAGACAGGGCAAAAACAATATGCCCCCCAGATCTGATCTGGGGGGCATAAAAAGAAGAAGAATCTTAAAAATAAGAAGAAGAAACATAGTAAACACAACATGTGCCCCCCCCCCCCCCGCTTCATTTTGGGGACATGATAAGAATTGGAGAGGAAACACAATATGTCCACCCAGTTCCTTTGGGGGACATAATAACACTAACTGAAATATGAGTCTTAAAAGCATGGGGTTGCTTATCTCTTTACTCCATGAACATTCATATAAGAAAAAATGTCACGAATATTAAATAGATTAATAATTATTGTTATGAAATCACATGGACCCACGATTTTTGGCCATGACAGAAAACTGTAGAATCATATCTATATATTAACCCTTCCTGTGCGGGACATGAGTCACTAATGCCCTTTGTAAACAGTGTAGACCCAGGTGAGAGGGCTAGAGGAGTCCTCTCACCAGAGTCTGCACTGTTTGTCATGTTACACATTTCTTTAGAAACATCCCTGAATATTCACCATTTGCTTGACCTGATTGAATTTTGGAACAGTCCATATGAAAACTCAGCATTGCAAGGGTTAAATCACAAGCAAATAGAGCAGACCCTGAGCAGACAGCTCCTGCAGGAGTCGTCTGACCATGGTATACTCTGTTTGCAAAGGCATAGAAGGGAGTATTTATAGAGTGAAGGGCTGCCCGGCAAAAGTAATGCAGAGAGTCTCTTTGGGAGCTTTCTGCATTACTTCTGTCTAATGCTGCAAGTTTAACCCTTTACATGTTCTGTATTCATATAGAAATACATGTACATGTAATAATAAATAACATCATGAATATTTATTGACTATATTTTATACTGTAGAATTTTCATGCAAATGTTTTTTGCGTTGACAAACTGTAAAATTAGATCTATATCATGTCATATTAAGCAAACAGAGCAGACCCTAATCAGATGTCTTCAACAGGCACTGTTTGATCTGGGTCTACTCTGTTTGCAAATGCATGAAAAAGCATTTATTTTTATTTATTTATATTTATTTAAGCTACCATTTGCTTTATTGATGCATAGTCAGACTTCATTTTAATGGTTGCTTAACCCATTCCTCCATAGGCTATTTTATACCCAACCTCTTTGAATGAATCTACCGAAAAGGAGCATTTACCAGAGAAAAGGAAAATGTTGTTTAGTATAGAAACCACTGTGATAAACAGAGCATTTGCTCCATAGGAGCAAATGCTCTATTTATCACAATGGTTTCAAGAAGTGACTATTACAGAGGCGTAGAAAGGTGTATTTATGAAGGAAAGGATTAATAGGACAGTTTCCACTGTATATTAAGCTTATACTTTCTCTGCTGTTTGCCACATACATGTACTTGGCCTTGCAAACAGTTTGGATCCAGATCGGATGCCATTAGTTATGTTATGTTCTCTGGATTGAGTTGTTAAACATCCAGGCAATATTACAAAAGATCTGGCAAATCAAATGAAGTTTACAGACCAACAGGTAATACTTTAAGGCAAACAGGAAATACTGTTTGAGCTAATGACAGGTGCTGTAGCAGGAATTGGATTAACAAGCATTATGAATGATTCAGAATGTTTAATCCTTATTGAATGGATTTTGTACATTAACCCATTCTCTCATAGGCTATTTTTAGATCCAACCTCTTTGAATAAATCTACCGAAAAGGAGCATTAACTAGATAAAAGGAAAATTTTAGAATTTTGTAGTTCTGAAACCATTGTGATAAATGGAGCATTTTCTCCTTAGGAGCAAATGCTCTATTTATCACACTGGTTTCAAAAGTGACTATTACAGAGGCGTATAAAGGCATATTTATGGAGGAAAGGGTTAACAATGATATACACCTAGGTAAGTATCATGTTATACAAAAATTCACTTAACCATTTCTAGATCAGACACCTTTGCAAACAGAGTACACCCAAATCAGACGGACATGTTCATGTCTACATATACAGTAAAACCTCTCTTATTTGGACAATTACTTAGGAAGAAACCGTAGAATCAGATCTATATTATACCATTAGCAAACAGAGCAGACCATGTTCAGGAGCTCTATGATCTGAATCTACTCTGTTTGCAAAGGCATGAAAAGGTTTATATGAGGAGTTAATAAACTCACAAAATAACACAAAATTTTCTTACTGTACTTATCCTCGAAGTTTGGTCCGCTTTTCCTGTATCATGGTTCTTCAACCATATGTTAAATTCAGAAAAGTTGAATTTTTCTGGAGGTCTGTAGAAGGAGGCTTCTATTAGTCGGTCTGCATCATGTTTCTGGTACGTAATAGTAGCTTGCCAAGCATGTGCGTTGTCCAAACCAATTGCTTCAAATCAAGAAAAAAGTTTAACCCTTCACTTGCTGTTCACATCAATATACCTACCTGTAAATAGTGAAGACCCAGAGAAGACTCATCAGGGTCTGCACTATTTACAAGTTGATGGTGCAACCAGTGCACTCCACAGCAGTGATTGCACAGCGAAATACGTGTACACAGTGAAGATATATGTAATTATACAACAGGGCATGGGTAAAGAAAAAGAAATGCATTTTAAAATTCAGCAAGAGAAGGGTTAACCCCCACACCTTCATCCTGCCCCAAGAGCAATGTCTTTAACCCTTTACTCATGCCTTTGTAAACAGAGTAGATACAGATCAGATGGCTCCTGAAAGAGGGTCTGCTCTGTTTGCTTAGGATATAATATACATGTAGATCTGATTCTACAGTTTCATCATGACCAAATTTTCCCTGATTCATAAATCATTATAAAAATTATGTTGATTAATATTCATGAAGTCATAGGCTTTTTTTAGATACAATCTCTTTGAAAAAATCTACCGAAAAGGATCATTAACTAGAGAAAAGCAAAAGTTTAGAATTTTGTAGTGCTGGAACCATTGTGATAAATAGAGCATTTGCTCCTATAGGAGCAAATGCTCTATTTATCACAATGGTTTCAAAAAGTGACTTTTACAGAGGCGTAGAAAGGCGTATTTATGGAGGAAAGGGTTAATATTCATGAAGTCACTATTTTCTACATGACTGTTCATGGAGTAAAAGCTTAAGGATTACAATAACTTCAGCACATTTGGCTGAGATTTACCTCAGGTATATTCCTACAAAATTGAGTAAAATCTGGTGAATGTGTTGCAAATAAATACCACCCTGTACATGACGAGCATGGTTGTTTATGAAGGATTTTAACTAAAACAATTTGGTGACAATCACTGTTTTGGTAGACGACCATCTGAGGAATATATTGTTTCAGTTAAGATTTCAGAATTTTTTCCTGTAACCATTCAAAGAAATTGTACCCAGACCATGTAGCAATGATTTTTCACCAAGTGCAAGGATTTTAATAACTTTGGTAGTTTGGCCACGGAGGAACATTCCTAAATAGTTATATTGCAATCTGGCCAGTGATTTCTGAATAAGATTTTAGATTTGTTTGATTTTTTCATATATGGAAAACTAAGTACAATAAAATCAGTTTAACAAGCATATACAAAATCATTGCTTACAAAGTTGTATCAATCTAATAAACAAGAGCTCTGCAATGCAGGGCAATCTATGCCCTAAGGAGGGTCTACAGTTGGGCAAAACTTCTGTCAAGTTATTTCAAAACTGCTTAACCCTTTACTCTATAAAATATGCCTTACTACATGTTTGCAAACAGAGTAGATCCAGATCAGATGGCTCCTGTAGGAGCCATCTGATCAGGGTTTGCTGACTTTGCATATGATATAATATTGATATGATTCTAGTTTCTGCCATGGCCAAAACTTCCTGTGTCCATTTGCTAAAATTAATATTAATCTAATTAATATTCATGATGTCATCATTTCTATCATGAATATTCATGTAGTAAAGGGTTAATGCATAATACATGTAAAACAGAATTCAGACAAGAGGGCCATGATGGCCCTAAATCGCTCACCTGGTTACTATAGACATATGCCTACACTGTATTTCTATGTAAAAATAAGTAAGCTTCAGATTGGGGCCAATATGAAACCAAGGGCCATAATTTCAGGCCTTGAGTTTCAAATTTGAACAATCTAAATAAAGGAACATTAGATGATGCTTCATATAAGTTTCAAAGTTCCGGGCCTTACAATTTCACAGGAGATTTTAAAGATTTTCCTATGAAAAACTGATAAGCCAGGGGCGGGGCCATCTTGGTCCAGGGGTCATAATTTGAACAATCTTTGTAGAGGACCATTAGATGATGCTACATACTAAATATCAAAGGTCTAGGCCTTACAGTTTCAGAGAAGAAGCTTTTTATGAAAAAATGATAAGCCCCCGGGCGGGGCCATTGTGGTCAAGGGGTCATAATTTGAACACTCTTTGTAGAGGACCGTTAGATGATGCTACATACCAAATATCAATGGTCTAGGCCTTACAGTTTCAGAGAAGAAGATTTTTAAAGATTTTCCTATGAAAAGCTGATAAGTCCCGGGGCGGGGCCATTTTTGGTCCGGGGGTCATAATTTGAACAATCTTTGTAGAGGACCATTAGATGATACTACATACTAAATACCAAAGGTCTAGGCCTTACGGTTTCAGAGAAGAAGATTTTTAAAGATTTTCCTATCAGAAACTGATAAGCCCCGGGGCGGGCCATTTTTGGTCCGGGGGTCATAATTTGAACAATCTTTGTAGAGGACCGTTAGATGATGCTACATACCAAATATCAAAGGTCTAGGCCTTACGGTTTCAGAGGAGAAGATTTTTAAAGATTTTCCTAAGAAAAACTGATAAGCCCCGCGGCGGGGCAATTTTTGGTCCGGGGGACATAATTTGAACAATCTTTGTAGAGGACCGTTAGATGATGCTACATACCAAATATCAAAGGTCTAGGCATGAGGCCCTGAAGCGCTCACCTGAGATAACCCCAGGGGCGGGGCCATTTTTGACCACAAGAAATCATGTGTACAACCTTGGTAGAGAACCACTAGGCAAAGCAGTATGCCATTAATTAAAGGTCTAAGCCTTATGGTTTCAGAGAAAAATAATATTTTATATTTTACCCATGAAAAACTGATAAGCCCTGAGGCAGGGCCAAGTTTCGCCCAGTGGTCAGGGTCGTAAGTTAAACATTTTTGGCAGAGGACCACAAGTCACAGCTACATATTTGTAGAGGACCATTAGATCATGTTACATACCAAATATCAATGGTCTAGGCCTTACAGTTTCAGTAGATTTTTAAAGATTTTCCAATGAAAAACTGATAAGCCCTTGGGCGGGGCCATTTTTGGCCCGGCGGTCATAATTTGAACAATATTTGTAGAGGACCATAAGATCATGCTACATACCAAATATCAAAGGTCTAGGCCTTACAGTTTGAGAGAAGAAGATTTTTAAAGATTTTCCTTTGAAAAACTAATAAGCCCATGGGCGGGGCCATTTTGGCCCGGGGGTCATAATTCGAACAACGTTTGTAGAGGACCAATAGATCATGCTACATACCAAATATCAAAGGTCTAGGCCTTACAGTTTGAGAGAAGAAGATTTTTAAAGATTTTCCTATGAAAAACTGATAAGTCCTTGGGTGGGGCCATTTTTGGCCTGGGGGTCATACTTTGAACAATATTTGTAGAGGACCATAAGATCATGCTACATACCAAATATCAACGGTCTAGGCCTTACAGTTTCAGAGAAGAAGATTTTTAAAGATTTTCCTATGAAAAACTGATAAGCCCTTGGGCGGGGCCATTTTTGGCCCGGGGGTCATAATTTGAACAATCTTTGTAGAGGACGATTAGATCATGCTACATACCAAATATCAAAGGTCTAGGCCTTACAGTTTGAGAGAAGAAGATTTTTAAAGATTTTCCTATGAAAAACTGATAAGCCCTTGGGCGGGGCCATTTTTGGCCCGGGGGTCATAATTTGAACAACGTTTGTAGAGGACCATAAGATCATGCTACATACCAAATATCAAAGTTCTAGGCCTTACAGTTTAAGTGAAGAAGATTTTTAAAGATTTTCCTATGAAAAAACTGACAAGCCCTTGGGCGGGGCCATTTTTGGCCCGGGTGTCATAATTTGAACAATCTTTGTAGAGGATCATAAGATCATGCTACATACCAAATATCAAAGGTCTAGGCTTTACAGTTTCAGAGAAGAAGATTTTTAAAGATTTTCCAATATTACCATATATGGAAAAAAAAGACCACGCCCTCTGGCGGCCATGTTTTTTGCCGGATCAAAATTCTTTTAACAACTTTTAAAGTCTATCAACTGAGAAACATTTTGGTGAAAACTATATTCAAATCGGACAAGTCATTCTGGAGAAGAAGATTTTTCTAGATATTGTGTACAGTTGCCATGGCAACAAGACCGATGGCCCCACCCACTATCTTTTAACAACTTTTGAAGCACCCACCCACAGTATGTATCTGACCAAGTTTGGTTACAATTGGGCAGTCGGTTTCAGAGAAGAAGTCGTTTGAAATTGTTGACGGACAGACAGACGGACAGACGGACAGACGGATGCCGGACGCCGGACACAGGGGTATCACAATAGCTCACCTTGAGCACTTTGTGCTCTGGTGAGCTAAAAACTGATAAGCCCCAGGGCGGGGCCATTTTTGGTCCGGGGGACATAATTTGAACAATCTTTGTAGAGGACAATTAGATGATTCTACATACCAAATATCAAAGCTCTAGGCTTTGTGGTTTCAGAGAAGAAGATGTTTAAGTAAATTGTTGACGACGCACATACGCACGACGCACGACGATGGACGCCGGACACTGCCCCCTCACAATACCTCACCTGGCACTTTGTGCCAGGTGAGGTAAAAAGGGGAGATAATTCAGTAACGGCAATGACAGTGTTATCATTCATGTATGCTATTCATGTCTACTATATATATCCGGAAAACATTTTGGCCAAATTATTAAACCCTTCAATAACAAGAGGGTTCAGAGGAACACATGTGTCACCTGCTGCCCCGAAGAAGTGTTAGTGAAAAAAACAACTATGACAGACAAACAAGAGATGTCACAGTCACATGACAAATGCCCCCAAAAATTATACCCTGTGACCTTGACCTTTGACCCATAGACCAGGGAGTTGACACATCGTTTTTGTGTGGTTAAAATTTGTGCCAGGTTCCTTTGAAATCCATTCACAGATAAACAAGTAATTGTACCCTGTGACCTTGATCTTTGACATATGGACCAGGGAGCTGAACGCGACACATCGTCTTTGTCTGGTGAACATCTGTGCCAAGTTATATTGAAATCCATTGACAGATAAAGATGTTACACACCGGACACGAAATTTGTGACAAAGTAATTGTACCCTGTGACCTTGACCATTGACATATGGACCAGGGAGTTGAAAGCGACACATCATCTTTGTGTGGTGAACATTTGTGCCAAATCATATTGAAATTCATTGATACATAAAGAAGTTACAGACCGGACACAAAATTTGTGACAAAGTAATTGTACCCTGTGACCTTGACCTTTGACCCATGGACCTGGGAGTTGAACGCGACACATCGTCTTTGTGTGGTGAACATTTGTGGCAAGTTATATTGAAATCCAGTGATAGATGAAGAAGTTACAGACCGGAAACGAAATTTGTGACAAAGTAATTGTACCCTGTGACCTTGACCTTTGACCCATGGACCAGGGAGTTGAACGTGACACATCGTTTCTGTCTGGTGAACATTTGTGGCAAGTTATATTGCAATCCATTGATAGATGAAGAAGTTACAGACCGGACACAAATTTGTGACAAAGTAATTGTACCCCGTGACCTTGACCTTTGACCCATGGACCTGGGAGTTGAACGCGACACAACGTCTTTATGTGGTGAACATTTTTGGCAAGTTATATTGCAATCCATTGATAGATGAAGAAGTTACAGACCGGACACAAATTTGTGACAAAGTAATTGTACCCCGTGACCTTGACCTTTGACCCATGGACCTGGGAGTTGAACGCGACACAACGTCTTTGTGTGGTGAACATTTGTGGCAAGTTATATTTAAATCCATTGATAGATGAAGAAGTTACAGACCGGACACGAAATTTGTGACAAAGTAATTGTACCCTGTGACCTTGACCTTTGACCCATGGACCTGGGAGTTGAACGCGACACATCGTCTTTGTGTGGTGAACATTTGTGGCAAGTTATATTGAAATCCATTGATAGATGAAGAAGTTACAGACCGGACACGAAATTTGTGACAAAGTAATTGTACCCTGTGACCTTGACCTTTGACCCATGGACCTGGGAGTTGAACGCGACACATCATCTCTGTCTGGTGAACATTTGTGGCAAGTTATATTTAAATCCATTGATAGATGAAGAAGTTACAGACCGGACACGAATTCCGGACGGAAGGACAGACGGACGGACAGACGGACAGACGGACAGACGGACGGACGGACGGACAGACGGACAGACGGACAGACGGACAGACGGAAGGACGGACAATGCGATCACTATATGCCCGCCTTTGGGGGCATAAAAAGTGTGATGGACAATAAAGTGTGACGAACAGACATACAGACAGATGGACAGACGACTGAAAAGTGATCCCTAAGTGTGACACACTGCCGACACAAAAATCAAAAGACTCGTGTAATGTCCTCCATAAATGGATCTCTGCAGCTTAATGCTCATTTAATCATTTCTATTTTCACAAATTTTCAGAAACACAAGCAAAGGTAAACAACCTACCAGGAGCATTGACACTCAGGGTTAAATAGTCATCATATTGTGGTGGGGTTGGTTTTGGCAAGGCATATAACTCATACAGGTACACTGTGTCTGGCCTCAAAGGTCCTATGTGCTGTGAGAATACAGTCTGAAAAAGATCAGAACAACATGGATATTTTATTAAAATTACAGCAAATGGCATGCACAAATTTTCAACCGTTTACCTGGGTCCATGCTTATAAAACGTTTAGTTGAGTCTGAGTTCGTTCTCAAGTTTTTGATTGGTCAGATTTGAGTCTTTGGCTCAAATCTGGCCAATCAAAAGCTTGAGAACTCAAATCTGACCAATCAAAAGCTTGAGAACGAAACTCAGACTCAACTAAAAGCTTTATAAGCATGGAGCCAGATGAATACTCATGTAAGAAATAAATAACTGCATCAATATAAATTAACATTTGTAAGGGCATTATGATTGAACAAGCGAATCTTTAACCCTTTCTTCCATATGTACGCCTTTCTACGCCTCTGTAAAAGTCACTTTATGAAACCATTGTGATAAATAGAGCATTTGCTCCTATAGGAGCAAATGCTCTATTTATCACAATGGTTTCAAATTACAAAATTCTAAAAAATTCCTTTTCTCTAGTTAGTGCTCCTTTACGGTAGATTTATTCAAAGAAGTTGGGTATAATAATAGCTTATGGAGTAAAGGGTTAAGATAGTAGAAACATTAGAATTAGATCTACAGGTATATCATTTAATATTAAAAGCAAAAAGAGCAGACCCGTATAGTACAGCTCCTATGAGAGCTGCCTAATCTGGGTCTGCTGTGTTTGCAAATGCATAAAAATGTGTTTCTATCATAAACGTGTATTTGAGGAAGCGTTAAAAGAACAACCCAAGGACTACATAGCCTGTGTACTATGATGTAGGTAAGTATATACTAATACTGCAGACAAGTTTGGATCCAGATGAGACAACACAAATATTTACTCATTATACCATAGATTAAATAGGCACACTGCAACATATACCATACCCCCCCCCCCCCTCTACTAAACACATCCACTCTAAAACACACCCCTTACTGGAATAACGTAACATTAACCCGTTCCTTCATATAAATGCCTTTTCACACATTTGCGAACAGAGTAGACACAAATCAGATCAGGGTCTGCTCTGTTTGCTTATGAAACTAGAACTATAACTAAAGGTGAATGCCCCTGCATGGCAGCTTTGATTGAAAAACCAGGTTTGTGACACAAACACAAAAATATTTAAAGTTCAAGGGGAGATAATTCTGTAATGCCTGAAACTAAACATATGAAAACTGCATCTTGCATATCTGCTATTCGTGGTTATTAAGTATGGCAAGTATTAATTCAATAACTTTTGTGACATCAACTCCCCATGTTTCATGCCAAAATGACAAAAACACTCAAAGTTCAAGGGGAGATAATTCTGCAATGCCCAGCGCTAAGCACATGAAAATTGCATCTTGCACATCTACCATTCATGGTTATTATGTATACCAAATAAAACTTCAATAGCTTTCAAACTGACATGGAGGAGTTTGTGACACCAACTACCCGTGCTACAGGCACAAATGGCAAAAAATTACTCAAAGTTCAAGGGAAGATAATTCTGCAATGCCTGCACTAAACACATAAAAACTGTGTCTTGCACATCTGCTATTCATGGTTATTATGTATACCAAATACAACTTCAATAACTTTCAAACTGAAGGAGGAGTTCGTGACGGGCACAAATGGCAAAAAATACTCATAGTTCAAGGGGAGATAATTCTGCAATGCCTTGCTTAAAAAACGCACAAATTGTGTCTTGCACATCTGCAATTCAGGGTTATTATGTATACAGAGTACAACTTCAATATTACTTTTAAAATGAAGAGGAGTTCGCGACACCAACTATCCATGTTTTCAAATGCGGACGGACTGACCGGATCAAATGCGGACGGACGGGCCGACCGACCGACCGCCGGAGAGGGTGAATCCAGTATACCCCCTCAAACAAGTTTGCGGGGGTATAATTATTATAAATTATTATACAGCTGGCTCTCCAGTTTCTATCTGAATACCACAAATATTCTGGATACACAGCCCATTATAAAAATTCAGCTAATAAATAGTCATGATGTCATTATTTCTTACATGAAGATTGAACTAGGAAAGGGTTAATAAAAGAACTAAATCTTAAATTATAATAAACATTTTTTTAAAAAATATATATATAATTATATAGTTTTTATTTCAAACAAGCAAAAATGCGGAAAACGCATTAAAGCCGGATTTTTTGTATTGATCTTGACCCAATTTCATGTATCCTTGTTATAATCAACTGAATTTCTAAGGCCTTCACCCAAGCTATCTGCATACCAAATATAAATTGTCTAGCCCATGTAGTTCAGAAGTTATAACAACATTTTAATGACAGCCAATGTTTCAAAATAGTGACCTTGACCTGATTTCAGGTATCTATATGTCATCCATAAGGCCCTTATCAAAGCTATCTGAATACCAAAGGTGAATTGCCCAGCACTCGTGGATCAGAAGTTATAGCAAAATGTTAAAGTTTGGTTTGTTAAAAACAGTCAAGTTTTCAATATAGTGACCTTGACCCAATTTCATAGGCACTCTGACATTATTTTTGAAACTGAAGAAAAACTTACTTTGAGAACTGATGCAGACAGAAAATTGATGAAAATAAAACTTGGTATTCAAACAGTGAAAATAAAGTTAGTTACAAACCTCCTTGTCCTTTAAACTCGTTGTCCAAGAAGCATTTGACAAGTCAAATACATAGCAGTCCGGTAGTGTTTTGTCAGAGCGATATTGCATTATTTCAAATCCTTCCACATATAGAATCCCAACTGAAAACAGCAGAAGGACAGTCAAAACCTCATAAAAAATAAATATACAATTTAACAAATGATAAGGACATCCTCTAACCTTATGAATATTTATGCATACCTTTCGTGACATTGACCTTCAAGATATTGGCAAAGGTCATATGCCTGATACACCTTCAGGTTATCAGGTGAAGTTATTAAACAAGTTCCTCATATTAACGCCTTCGATCTGACGCCTCTGTAAAAGTCACTTTTTTTAACCATTGTGACACATAGAGCATTTGCTGCATTATAGGTGCAAAATTTAATGCCCTATTTAATCAAAATGGTTTCAATACTTTACAATTCTAAAATTATCATTTTCTCTAGTAAATGTTCCTTTTCAGTAGATTTATTCAAAGACACTGCCTCTAAAAATAGCCTACAAGGGAGTGCCGGGTTAAGCGAAAATGAAACATATGGACAGATAGATAGACTCTCGGTTTCATAACATAATAATAAATATTCCCTTCTGGCATAAAAAATGGCAGACCAGTAATCAGAACAGCATATTACTAACTCTTTACTACATGAATAAAATGAAACTGTAGAATCAAACCTATATATTTCCATTAGCAAACAGAGCAGATTCTGATCAGAATGCTCATACAGGAGTCATCTGATCTGGGTCTACTTTGTGTGCAAAGGCTTTAAAATGTGTATATACAGAGTAAAGGATTAATCAGATATTACAGATCTGAGCTACAGTTCATTGATCTCTATACGATGGCCACTCAAAACCGTCTAATTCAGAATACTAGTAACCCGTTACTCCATAGATTTGCCTTTACCCATTTACTCCATGAATATTTATGAAAGAAATAAATGACGTCATGAATATTAAATAACTAATTTTTCATAAAGACACTATAATGTACAGGGAAATTTTTTATCCTAATAGAATCGGTAGAGTTATATCTATATGATCTCATAAGCAAACAGAGCAACTCCTACTGGAGCCATCTGATCTGGGTCTACTCTGTTTGCAAAGGCATAGAAAGGCATATTTATGGAGTAAAGGTTTAACCCTTTCTCTTTTTTATTTTCAATGCCTACAAAATATTCATAGACAGAATAAGTTATAATGAAATATGGAAGATGGACCATTGTAGCCATTTTAGAAAGTAAAGAAACAGATCTATCATATTCCATTAGTAAACAGATCTAGAGCAGACCCGGATCAGACAACTTCTATAGGCACAGTCTGATTTGGGTCTACTCTGTTTGCAAATGAGTGAAAAGGCATTTATATGAAGGTAAGGGTTTAAGTGTGTTTGCAAAAAGGGTAAGACCCTGATAAAAAATTCCTGTGTTCATAAGAAAATATGAATACTGATCTTTTTAATTACCGATGTACATGTAGTTACTTCATGATCGGACATCGTCATGAGTATTAAATTGATGAATTTCTACATAGGAAATAATGCCAGGCACAAAATGCAGAATCATAAGCAAACAGAACAGACCTTGATCAGGAATCATCTGATCTGGGTCTACTCTATTTGCAAAGGCATTAAAGAAGTATCTGTGACGTAAAGGGTTAACCCAAAAATAGTCTGCTAATTAAGGGTCACCTGACAGCTTAGATCTCATCAGAATTCAGACTTAGTCTAAAATGTGACACCTGTCAACAGCTTCTCAAAAACTCTTTCCTAATCATACAAACGTTTTTCACGCCTTTGAAAACAGAGTAGGCCCAGATCATATGGCTCCTGTAGGAGCCATCTAATCAGGGTTTACCCTGTTTGCTTATAAAATTATAATACATGTAGCTCCAACTTCACAATTTCTACAAATGCCAAAACATCCTCTGTCCACATGCCATTGTAAAAATTCAGCTAATACATAATTATTCAGATCCAATATCTAATACAGCTACAGATCAGGGTTTATCTACAGCAGGATAGAGGTCAACCCTTTCCCTCATACAAATGCCTTTTCATACATTTGCAATATACAGTAGACCCAGATCAGATGGCTCCTGTAGGATGATGGAGTCATCTGATCAGCCTCAGATTTGAGTTCTCAAGCTTTTGATTGGTCAGATTTGAGCCAAATTAATATAAGGCTCAAATCTGACCAATCAAAAACTTGAGAACAAACTCAGACTAAACTAAAAGTTTTATAAGCATGGACCCAGACTAGTTTCTACCAATACCAAAATATCCCTTGTACATTATGCCATTATAAAAATTCAGCTCATAAATATTCAAGATATCATTATTTCTAACATGAATATGGACTGGTTAATTTAAATTTCAAAATCTCTGCTCTCTCCTTGTTTGTGACACTGGTTATTACAAGTCAATGTACGTAGCACCACTCTGATATGGTTAGACATTGGGAGAAGCTGCAGATCTAGAGTAAGACCTAATAAGTATAATTTCATCAGCAAACACAGCAGACCCTGATCAGATGACTATTACAGGGACTGTCTGATCTAGGACTGCTCTGTTAGCAAACGCATAAAAGGTAGGGGTATCAAGTATAGAACTAACCCTTTCCCTGTTCTATGTTTGTTCCAAATTTCAAGACCTAGATATTGAATATTCGCGAACAAAATAGTTATAATGAAATATGGAAGGTGGCACATTGTGGCCATTTTAGAAAGTAAAGACAAAGATCTATCAAATTTCACAATCAAACAGAGCAGACCCTGATCAGACGGCTCCTATAGGAGACGTCTGATCTGGGTCTACTCTGTTTGCAAATAAGTTAAAACACGTATATATGAGGGAAAGGGTTACAATAATTACACATATATACTTACCATCGTTCATTGGAGAAAAAGACAGATTAACGGATGCATAGTTAATGCCATTATGCTTGAAGTTATAGTCAATGGCTGATTTGAAAGTGCGTGGTACGCCAGGAAATTCTGAGGTAGTGTTGTACAACTTGGGAAACCTGGCTAGCAGATTGTCTGGTGAACAATCTAAAAATATATACAAAATGAAAAAAGAATTTGTTCTAAAATATGAAAGACTGTGCAAGACTAAGATTATGAGTACATAGAATACAGAAGTCCAGTTCTTATACATTGTATTTTCTGCTAACCCATTCCCTCATATTGACACCTTTGTGAAAGTCACTTTTTGAAACCACTGTAACAAATAGAGCATTAAATTCTGCTCTATAGGAGCAAATTTTTTAATGCTCTGTTTTATCACAGTT
Organism: Azorinus chamasolen; assembly: GCA_963576725.1. Classification (NCBI taxonomy): domain Eukaryota; kingdom Metazoa; phylum Mollusca; class Bivalvia; order Cardiida; family Solecurtidae; genus Azorinus; species Azorinus chamasolen. The sequence goes on from OY755244.1 coordinate 8,965,232, forward strand.
GTTTCAAGACTACAGTAACACAATTCAAAAAGTTTCCTTTTCTCTAGTAAATGTTCCTTTTTGGTAGATTTATTCAAAGAGGTTGGATCTAAAATTAGGCTTAGTATACTAATAATGAGGGAATGGTTAAAAAAGTGTGATAATGCAATTACAATGTATTTGTATTGTGAAATATTTTATTTTGAAATGTGTAACTAAAGTGTATAACTATTTTAACCCTAATTACTCCATGAATATTCAAAAACAATAATAATGACATTAATTTGACTTATTTTCATAATGGCACATGAAAATAAGATTTGTTTTTCCATGGCAGAAACTGAATCATATCTGTATCATTTCATAAGCAAATAGAGCAATTTATGCCGATCAGGTGGCTCCTGTAGGTGCATATGATTTGAATCTACTTTGTTTGCAAATGCATAGAAAAGCGTACTTAATATATGGATAAAATTAAAGCCTTTGACCGTAAAGGTTAATAAAAGCATTACTTGTGATGGACCAATCTTTTACATTGAGTTATCCCAAAGTTTGAGTTATATCAGTTCAATATATAGAGGTTCAACTGTATATTATTTGACAAGCAAACAGAGTAGACCCTGATTAGACAGCTCCAACAGGACCTCTGTATATATAATTTAAAATACTGATACAGTAAAACCTCTCTATAATGACCACTAAATTACATCAAGTATCTTGTGTTAAAGGCAGGTGGATGCTTAAAGCAAGGTGAAAGTAAAACAGAACGCTCCTATAGGAGCGTTCTGTTTTACTTTCACCTTGCTTTAATCAGTCACCTGCCCACAATAACATCTAATTAACACAATTTAGTGGTTGTTATAGAGAGGTTTTACTGTAATGATATCACTATCTTATACAAACATTCATGGAGTTAAGCATTAATGATGTAGATTTAACTCTTAATCCATTCCCTCATGATTGACGCCTTTTGACGCCTCTGCAAAATTTTAGGTCACCTGTTGTTAACATGCTATTTGTGCGACCAGCATTTGCAAACAGTTTAGATCCAGATGACAGACTGAATGATTTGACATTTTATCAGGATCTCAAGCTGTTTTACAATCAATCAATCTCTTCTCAAATAACCTATTAATATAAGCCTTAATAAATACATCCTTTAATGCCTTCATGCAAACATACCTATGACTAGATGATACAGTGTTACTGCATATAACATAATATAGATCTCGCTTGATTTTACAGTTTCTGCCACAGCCAAAACTTCCTGTGTCTATGTGCTATCATAACAAATTAATCTTATTAATATTCATGATACCATTATTTCTTACATGAATTCTCATGGGCCAGGGTAAGGGTTAACATAATAAAAATACTATATAGCTAGGTAAATAATAATCTACAGAAAGTTGTCGCCTAGCAAGTATTTCCTTATTTCTTTCCAAAGTACAATTTGAAAGTCACCAAGTTTGGATCCTGTTAGGTTACTGACTCACTTGACCTGCCATACCCTTTTCCTCTTGACACTTCAACTCCAACAATCTACTACTTCCTGCTCTGATTTAATCTATTTATAGAAACACCCATGTCCTGATTCCATGGGCCTTTTTGCATTATAACAACCAAGTGTAAAGAAAACACTGATTTCAATCTCAATCTAAACTTTAGTCTGAGGGTAAATCAAGCAGATTAATTCTAGAAGCCCTCTAATCATAGTCTGCATAAAATTGTCATATTATACTTTTCTTTTTAAAAGAATCCCTGAATTGGATTCATGATTTGAAAATTCAGTATTGAAAGGGTCCATAATTAAAATCAGAAGCGGTCACCTGTCCTAATATATAGTTACTATACTGTCTTGAAACAGAAGCCATTTTTGTTGTTGATGATAACATCAGATTCAGGGAAATGATGAAGGGAGCCATAAGGGTCTGCTCTGTTTGCTAATGGAATCTGTTTCTTTACTTTCTAAAATGGCTACAATGTTCCGCCTTCCATATTTCATTATAACTATTTTGGCCATGAATATTCAGTACTGTAGGTATTGAAATTTGGAATAAACATAGAACAGGAAAAGGGTAATAAACAATGAATTCTTATCTAGTTACTTAAGTTCACATTCTTAACCTCTATTCTGTCATGAAAATTGTACTCATAAATGATCTGCCAGTGATAATTTTAAAATTTTCAAAATTTATTGACCATATGCCAAACATGTACAAATTTTGGTGGAACACAAAGCTACATGCGTGTCTCATACCAAAGGCCCATTTAAGATTCATAAATAAGAACATTTCCAAATACATCTCCTTCATTTCTCCACCAAATCTTATGTTATATATTGCCACTGTTTAGATTTGTTTCTTTAAGACGATTCTGAAGAGACTAAGTCACAAGATATAGGGTTTGGTGGAGAAATTACAATTTTAGTACAGTAAAATCTTGATACTACGGAATTTTAGTAAGGAGGAATTTGAAATATTGTCTAATTGTAGGCAGCCACTGTGCACGTGGCTTCTTAAATGCAAGGTGAAAGTCATGCAGAAAGCTCCTAGGAGCTTTCTGCATGACTTTCACCCTGCATTATAAGCTGCCATCTTTCACCCTTTCTTTCACCCTGCATTATTAGCTGCCATCTTTCACCCTTTCTTTCACCCTGCATTAAGCTGCCATCTGTGTTAAAGTTCAATAATGGTACATATTTAAGTGTTTGTAGTATCATCACAGTTTTTACTGTTTCATGTACTTTTATCTTTTGCTCTGTCACACGGTCAAATGGATGGGTACTTACTTAACAATTACTAAGTCTTAGTAAAATCTCAAGTGCTGGTTACTAAGCACAACACAGGTTTACTAATTATAACGCAATTCCCAGTACATGTACTAATATTCACGAAACTAGTCGTAGGTCTCAGGAATTTTAACCCTTTCAGTGTGGGAAATATTTTTTAGTCACTAATATAGAATCCTTTGCAAACAGTATAGATCCAGATGAGAGGGTTTCTGGAGGAACCTTTTCATCAGGGTCTGCACTGTTTGTCAATTGTAACAATTATTTCTTTAAAAGATTCCCTGAATATTCACAATAAGCTTGACCTGTTGAATTTTAGAATAGTTCATTTGAAAATTCAGCAATAAAAGGGTCGAGACAATATCTACCATATTTAACCTACTGAATTATCATGGCAAATTGTTCTGACCAATAATTAATCATAATATACGAGACAGCTCCTACAGAAATTGTCTCACATTAGAGTCCACACTAAATTTACATACATGTATAAACAAATATGTATGCTATTCGCATGAGAAGGTTAATTTATGTAAATACAGTAACTTTCTGAATACTAATTAGTGTATTCTTTTATAATGGCGCATGAAAAAGGAATGTTTTGACGTGGCATAAACACTATGGTTTGAAGAATCATATCTATATACGTGTATTAACTGATCGCACCCTGATCAGATAGACATTTCTTACTCAAACTGTCTGATCTAGATCTAGCTGTCACTCAACCTTGCCAAAGAAAATAAGTAAATGTTTAATAAAGCAGTTCTGCACCAATTTCATTGAACACTTAAGTAGCTAATAGGTCCTGTTCAAAAAATACTCCTTCAGGAGCAGTTTGATATAGGTCAACTTCACAGTTTTCCAAAATTTGCTCAGCCACTTTTTAGAGTAAATACAGTACTTGCATGTCACTTTTCATTGGTAGATATTGAATGACGATAAAACGTTCAAATGATTAATTGAACTGAACCAGTACACCCTGATAAATACAATACATAGCAATTGAATGAACTTACCATGTACAAGTCATACTATATTTCAACAACAGACGTACCAGTGTGTATTTATTTAATGTGAACATATATTTGGACTAAATTTCAAAGCATATTGATTCTTTGATTTCTTTAACACTTCATGAATACATTGAATATATGTATGAAATAATAGCATCATGTAAATTAACTAGACAGTTCATTTTTTTTAACCCTTTCCTCCTAAAGGCTGTTTTTAGATCCATCCACTTTGAATAAATCTACCGAAAACTCAAAGGAGCATTAACTAGAGAAAAGGACATTTTTTAGAATTTTGTAGTATGAAACCATTGTGATGAATAGAGAATTTGATCCTATATAATTATTTATTATGATGTGATACATGTTTGTGAACCATATTATGTTTTCTGTTTGCCGAAATACATCTATCTCTATCTATCTAAATGCTCTATTTACCACAATGGTTTCATAAAGTGACTTTTACAGAGGCGTAGAATTTCTGTATATTTATGGAGAAAAGGGTTAAATTGACATATGATTATGAAGCAGTAATTTTTGGCCATATGAAAACTGAAGAATCATTATTCCATAAGTAAACAGAGTTGACACTGTAGAAGCTGTCTGATCTGTGACAGCCTTAACCCTTTAACTGTTCTATATTTATTTCCAATTCCAATACCTACAGAATATTCAGACAAAATATTATAATGAAATAGAAGGTGGAACATTGTAGCCATTTAGAAACTAAAGAAATAAGAACTATCAAATTCCATGCATTCACAAGCTACCAGAGCAGAACCTGATAAGACAACTTTCCCTGGACAAAAACGTTACAAAGAAATATGGAAAGTGTAACATTGTATACATTTTAGAAAGCAAAGAAATAGATCTATCAAATTCTATAAGCAAACAGAGCAGACCCTGATCAGACGGCTCCTCTAGGAGACGTCTGATCTGGGTCTACTCTATTTGCAAATGCGTGAAAGCACGTTTATATGAGGGAAAGGGTTAAGGAGCCTTCCGGTGTGGGTCTACTCTGCAAATGCGTGAAATTAAAAGCGTTTATATAAAGAAAATGGTTAACAAATTTAACTTATAATCATTCTATCATGATGCAGTGTTTGAAAACTTTTAAATATGGAACAAAAATATACTTTAAGAATTGAAGCAAATGGCATGTTTTGCACGGACTACAATTATTGCTAATGTTATGAGCAACTTATTCACCGTAGCAACCACTGAATACACTTGACTGATTTATCTATTTATGGTTAGAATAGATAACAAGCCCCACTGCAATTTCTAATTTAATAATTGACAACTATATGTAAATACAACCAAGCCCAATTCACACAACCCTTTAACCCTAATTCCTTGTTCTACGCTTAAGTTTCAAATCTCAATAACTACTGAATATTCACTGATAAAATAGTAATAAAGTATATAAGGTGGAACATTATTTGTAGTCAGTCTAGAAAGTAAATAGAGAATAATAGGTTAGTGCCGTAGATGGGACGCTTTATCCGACGAGGGGAGAAAACGTTGAGGCGAGGCTTGCCGAGCCTCAACTGTTTTCTCTCCGAGTCGGATAAAGGCGTCCCATCTACGGCACTAACCTATTATTCGATTTATCCAGTCAATATAGTTAACTGTCTTTTTTATAGACTCATAACACTCTTGAAATAATTTACATTGAAAATGCAGTTTTTCGATCAACGGATCCCTCCCTTTTCACTTCCATTTAGACGTAAATAGATCTAATGAACTACCGCAGAGGAATATAGTTTCAATACGTGTATTACTAGAAGGGAAACGTGGTTGAATTTGAAAAATAAGATGATTTGAATCGAGGGTCGATAAGTTATTTCAAACAGACATGATCTATATTCTTTGGTCAAGTTCGAGTTACGTAGTCTCGGTTTCTATTTTTAGATTCTACCTAACGTCACTCATAAATCGATGGAACTGAACAGGCTATATTTAGGTTTATGACTATCACCGCCCCTGTAAGAGTTTATCAATCAAATAATCATGAGAGTGAAAAGAAAACATTTACTATTTATCTGTCAATCTTTGCTTCCAGGTTTGATTTTATCAAAAACGGGTTTTGCCAGCGGTGGATTAAATTAATAAAAGTGATAAATCAACGTCATTTTGTATGTGGCCTCAGTGGCGTAATCGGTAAGGGCGACGTATCTAGAGAGATAAGAATTAGTTTTTGTAGGATCAGGCGCGGGTTCGAATCCAGCTGTAGCCAATTATTTTTATTTTTTCTCATTTGAATAATCTTCTGGCGACCAAATAGATCGGTTAGATCTATTCAATCAACATGTTTATGCATATTTACAGAAAACTAAAATAGTTCCATGGTTATAGAATCATTACGCCTATCTACTAACCTAGTAAACCTTCCACTACCGGAAGTAACCTAATAAACCTAAGTTTATTTGCACCCCCTTTATTATGTCACTAGAGAAGCCTGGTGACTGGATAAAGAAACAGATCTTTCAAATTCCTTTAGCAAACAGAGCAGACATTAATAGTCTAATCCTATTAGAAGTCGTCTGATCTGGGTCTACTCTGTTTGCAACTGCGTAAAAACAATTGTTAAACCCTTTCCCTCATATAAACGTGTTTTCACGCATTTGCAAACAGAGTAGACCCAGATCATACGGCTCCTAGAGGAGCCGTCTGATCAGGGTCTGCTCTGTTTGCTTAAATAAAATTTGATAGATCTGGGGGTTTTTAATTTCTAAAATGTCTACAATGTTCCACCTTCTATATTTCTTTATAACTATTTTGTCAATGAATATTCAGAAGGTATTGAAATTTGGCCTAAAAACAGAATAGGGAAAGGGTTAATACGACAGCATCTTAGGGTTAAACGCAGGAAAATACCTAACTGACATTTGCAAATAGCACAGACCAGTATTCAAAGTAGTCGCCTCCAAGAGGGCTCTGATCTGGGTTTTTTCAGCAAATTTAACTTCTTTTCAGCAAATTTACTAACAGTAAATAGACTCTTCAGTAAAACAACGGGGGACCAATGTGCTACAGTAATCCTTTCCTTCATGAATATTTATGTACCAGAAGAAATAATCAGATGTCATTAATTAGATTAATTGTTGAAACAGAACATAGGAATTTTTGGCCATGGTTGAAACTGTAGAATCATTATCTTTTATATAATTATATCCTACTAGGAGCCATCTGATCTGGGTCTACTCTGTTTGCAAAGGTGTAGAAAGGCATATTTTATTTTTTTTATGGGGGAAAGGGTTAATAATCAATCATTCAATGCTTATATATTCATATTATCACAAATTACATCTACATGAACAAGATGTCTGAGAAAGTAAATGTTAGCTTCACCATGAGAGTGCTTTGAGAACAGTACTAGTGAAGAACAAAGAAGCAACAGTTTGTGTGCTGTGACTGATGAACAGGGTATGCAGTTATTGTGAAGATGGTAAATAAAAGAACTACAAATAAGTTCCACTGTGTGAAAACCAAAACCAATCTTCCACCAGCTCTGTAAACTGTGTAGAAATAGATCAGGTATACTGTTTGTCACACAAATACTTAGCAAAAGATCAGAGTAGGTTTAGATCTGATAGGTGCCAAACTAAACAGAAGAATATAATTAGATATAAATTGGATGTCCATTATTTACCATCAGCATTCTACTGGCAACTGTGATGCCGGGGTCTCATCAGGATCCTAATTGTTTGTCACTCTCAAACACAGTTTTTGAAATCGTTGGGCTAATGGTGCAAAACTATTCTAACTCCCTCACAAAGTGAAGGAGTTAGAATAGTTTTGCACCAAGCCCTCAAAATGAAATGCAAGAAAATGTATTTTAACCATGTACTACATCAATTTAGGCCAATGGCAGAAACTGTAGTCATATCTATATTATTGCTCCTATAGGAGCCATCTGATCTGCCAGGTCTACTCTGTTTGCAAAGGTGTTACACCCAGATTAGATTGAGGCTCCTTAAAGACGGTCTGCACTGTTTGTACTCCTAATTAAACCAAGGGTTTCCACTAGCATATTATATATATACATGTATGTTAAAACCAGCCGGCTGGCCTTTACATGAAAAATAAATGGATTCTGAAATTTGATTTGGACAAGTTTATAAACGTATTTAAATAAGGGACTAAAAGGATTAACCCTTTCCTTCATATAAACACCTGTTCACGCATTTGCAAACTGAGTACATATAGACCCAGATAAGATGGCTCCTATATTGTTACCTGGAGCCTCTGGTTAGGATCTACTGTGTTTGCTAATGGAATTTGACAGATCTACATGTTTCTAAAATGGCTACAATGTTCCGCCATGGACCACATTTCACTATAACTATTTTGGCCATGAATAATCATTAGATATTGAAATTTAGAATAAACACAGACCAGGGAAAGGGTTAACAGATCTAGATATACAAACAACCTGTCAAAGTGTATCGTGATTCAAATTATTTGTAAAAGTATTCAGTCTTTCCTGTATTATTATTATTTCCTTTTTATAATGCCTTGTCAAGCTTTTGCAAGCAAAGTTAAGACACAAGAGACAGCTCCATGAGGGTCTGCTTATGAAATTGTAATTATAGATCTGCATGAATATAGTTTCTACCAATACCACAAATGTATGTGTACATAATTATATAATTATGCAATTATACAGAGTCAGATGGTAAATATTCATGATTATTTTCTACATGAATATTCAACTGGGAAAGAGTTAAGGATTAGCCTGTTGCGTGTTTATAATAATTAAGGATCAAGATGATTGTGTAGTTTATTGAAAATAAGAAAATCAGTTGTTTATAATTCTTTTTCAATACGTATAAATATGTATAGCTAGGTAACTCAGATTTCTAGGCATAGACCACATGACCACACAACAGGTCAGAAGCCATTGTGGAACCCTCGTACGAATGCAAGTGACTTGGCACACGATTGTCAACAACCCGTCTTACGGTGGTCGCAGATGCACAATGCCAATGTGACTGTGAATCATTTTTGGGAATTTAGTCGCCTACAACCCCAGACGATCACCGGGTTTCAGAGGTCGCCAGTGGTCTTTAACGATGGCAAGCGCTAGTGGGACTGTACAGGGAAAGGGTAAACGGTTAACCCTTATACAGCTATTAGCGACCCGACTCATATTTGCAAACAGCTTGGCCCCTAATCGATGCCTGCAGGTGCCTGAGTAACATGTACATGAATGAAAACAGACTTTCTTCAAAAAATTAGATTATAATTGACAAAACAACAGAAGACAATCATTATTTAAGCAGGCCATTAGAAACACCATAGCAGTAAATTTGACATGCCATTGAGTAACTTGGCATTTCATCTGGATTTAAATTCAGAGCATTGACAGATAAAGGTGAAAGTACTCAAATACTAAAATCATTTCTTTACTTAAAACAATATGCTGTGACCACTCTTTAGAATCGTCTCTTCAAGACAATTCTAAAGAGTAAGTACTAGTCACCACAGAGTTTATTCCTTTGTCAATCCCCTAATTCTTTTTTGCAAACTTTCTTTTCTATCTAAAATTCTAACAGTACATCTTTCCTCAAGTTCATTTCAAAACTGTTTATTAATAAGTATCAGAATGCAAAAACAGTTTAGATCCTGATCATTAGATGAGTGGAAATATTTTCTGGATCTGAGTATTAACCCTGTATCTTTTCAATATTCTTGTAAGAAATAATGATATCATAAATATCTATCACCTGAACTGTAATAATGGTACATCTGTACAAATTTCTACCTTAGCAGAAACTGTAAAATCACATCTATATACAGCACCTCTCTATAACGGCCACTAAATTACATCAAGTATTTTGTGTTAAAGGCAGGTGGATGCTCATAAAGCAAGGTGGAAGTAAAACAGAACACTCCTATATAGGAGCATTCTGTTTTACTATCAGCTTGCTTTAAGCAACCACCTGTCCAAAATACTAATTAACACAATTAAGTGGTTGTTAAAGAGAGGTTTTACTGTAGTTCCATCAGCAAACACAGCAGACACTGATGAGATGGTTCCAATAGGAGTTGTCTGATTTTGGTCTACTCTGTTTTCAAAGACAATAGAAGGCATTTGTATGAAGGAAATAATTAAATGTCCATCTAAGATTAAAATAGAGCAAATGATAAGACAATGTTAAACAATCTTTCACCAATATTCTAATTTGTTTATGAATTGCTCCATTCTGCTCTCTCTGAAAACTTCAGATAACAAATTTGAATATCGGATCAATTTTCCATCAACATCCACCAAAATTATCTCATTTTGGGCTAGTTTCTTTTCTTTTGAAAGAAATTAAATAACATCAAAATTTGGAACAAAAGTGAGAAAACTGCTACAGCATACAACAATGTATAAAAAGGTATATCCCTAAATTATCTGACAGAGCTACCGTTACAGGTCTTTGCTACTAGTTGGAGCTGTCTGATCAAGGTCTATAGATCTGTTTGCTTAGGGAATTATAAATGCAGATCTAACTCTACAGTTTCTGCCATGCCTAAACTCATCCGACAGTGTTCAGATACCATTATATTATAAAACAATATAGGAAACGGTTTTCGTTGATACATTGTAGTACATGTACAACAAAACAGTTTCGGCCTTTAGGTATATTGAACAGATATGAAACTTAAATATGCAACATGAATAAATTCTTATACACTGACAAATAACATCGGTCTTCCATATCAAACACATGAAAGTTCTGTCTTCTTTAGCGTTTACGGTATTTCATTGGTTTTCTTGCGAACAAAATTTAATGATTTGTGTAACTTTTAAGTATTTTCAAAATGTGATGCAATTAGAAACATACTATCTTTTTAACTAGATATTTCATATTGTTATGAATTCATACGGTACCCGAGTATGCCAAATTGTATAGAATCAGTTCTGAGATATTCTGTAAGCAAACAGAGCAGACCCTGATCAGATGGCTCAAACAGGAGCCGTCTGAACTGGGTCAACTTTGAAAATATAGACTATACAATGTATTGACATAGGAAAATATGGGTTAACGTTATCGCCTTGAAATGGTTAAACTATTGACAAGATGAAGTTCTCTAAATTAGACTTTTCCCCGTAACAACAACCAAATGCTTCCCTTATCACACCACACCCACGTGATTGTACAACTAGGATGCATGTCTGCAGAAAAAAGTATGTTTGGTTAAAATCTTGACAGATTCATTGACAACCGGATGTTTCTTATCAATATATTGTTTTTGATCTCGTACCCGGTTATGAGTTGATACTGGTTATCAGTTTAGTGATTTGTCCTTTAATGTTACAGCACCAATACACATTGGCATATAATTTACCCTATTTATCTATATATTTAACTCGATACATCATGAATATTTATTGAACAAAAAAATGACATCATGAATATGTATTAGCTGAATTTTATAATGACATATAAATTAACTATGAACACAGGAATATCTGGCCCTGACAAATGCTGTAGAGTCAGATCTATGTTTTCAAGGGCAAACAGCAGACCCAGATAACCTTATACTCCGTAAATACACCCTTATAATGATTTTGCAAATAGAGTTGACCCAGATCAAACGACTCCTAAAGGAGCTGTCTGATCTGGGTCATGTTGATTATGATATAATATAGATGTGATTCTGCTGTTTCTGATCATGGCCAAAACTTCCTGTTTCCATGTGCTGCTTATAATAACAGTTAATCTAATCAATATTCATGATGTCATTTACTTACATGAATATTCATGGAGTAAAGGGATAATAAGTGTGCAATAAATGATGTAATATTCAGATCTGCAGTGTCAAGATCATTTAAGATGTTTCATGAGCATTGAGTAACTGTTTGCATGCATAAGTAATTACGGTATCCATATGCTATAATAACAATTAATCTAACCAATATTTATGATGTAATTATTTCTTACATGAATAGCAAACAGAGCAGGCGGCAGACATGCAGGCCCGTCATATCTATATTACACCATATAAGCAAACAGAGCAGATACTGATCAGACGGCTCCAATAGGAGTCATTTGATCAGGGTCAACTCTGTTTGCAAAGGTGTAGAAAGGCGTATTTATGGATTAAAGGGTTAAGTGAACTTTACATCTAGTTGATGAAATATTTGTTCAAAACAAATCCATATATCACGTTTACAAAATATCCTTAATTGGTGTTGATAACAACATTTACAATTAGACCTACATCAATATATCCTGCCTTGTTCTGAAGTGTGATTGCTATCAATGAGCAACAAATATGATTAGTCATCATTAGCTCTTTGCATGATGTATATAATTGTGGTCTGGAAATTGGTCGTTTGCTGAATTTCTCAAAAGTTCCCTTCCAACTATTTTCTTTAAACACCGCCATTGTGACCTTAATTATCAGAATGGAATAGCTCATCAGTGTTTAACTATAGAGTCCACTTAGTATGAAAGTCTTAAACTTGCTAGAGGACTTTGAATGACAAACAGTGCAGACTCTGATCAGGGGACTCCTCTAGGAACCCTCTGATCTGGGTCTACACTGTTTGCGGATGACTGATAACCCTGCAATTACACAATGTAAAGGACTGAAAAAGTTAATAATGCATTTAGTTATGCTGGGTCCTTTTCAAACAGAGATATATATATATGTACTCTTAATCTCTTGACTGTATTCAAATTGTTAAAGGGGCCGTCACACCATGACGATCTGTCAACGTTCTATGAACATTCCAATCGTTCAATTTTTTAGCGTTCTAGAGTGAGGATGACACATCTAGCATGTGATAAACGTGTACCTAACGCATGACTAGCGTGTGTCTTACGCTCAAGAAGAGTGTAACAGCAACCAAGTAAGATACCCCTGAAAATCATTAGCGTGTGCTAACGTGCCACCGGCGCACAACAAACGATTTGTGAACGGTAGGCAAGTGTGACTAGCGTGTGAATAATGACAGAATAGCGTTTTGACGTTCATTTGACTTTAGTCACACGTTCCGTGCGCTAGGGGACCGTTCAGTGATCGTTGACAGGTCGCCTGTGAATCGTTCACTGAAAAGCAAATGATTAGTAAAAACTAAGTAACGCTAGAGTAACTACTGACTAACGATATCCGAAAGCGTGCAACGCTCATCGAACGTTAGTAAAACCTTCCATTAACGTTCTTCAGCGTTTAAAATTAAACGTTGAAGAACGCTGGTCTCAGTGAGAACTTTTGTGCATGTTCAAAACTTTTTTTCCCGACCAGCGTTCTCTGCCGATTCCCGGCGATCACGGACGTTCACTAGCGTTCACACAGCGCTCTTCTGGCGCTATCCCAGCGATCATGGGCGACTACCAACGTTTACTTAAACGCCAGATAATGCTGACCACAACGTCATGGTGTGACGGGCCCATAACATACCTAGGTAATGATTTTGTCAAATCAATGCAAAGATTTAATCTGTTTTCAAAGCAGACTGGTCCATCACTGTTTAACTATAAAGTCCATTCCATTATTATGAAGGGCTATAACTTGAGACAGGAGTTTGAAAGACAAACAGTATTTACAGACCCTAATCAGAGGGCTTCTCTAGGATTCATCTGATATGGGTCTACATTATGTTTGCAACTTGTATCTTCATTGTTTAAATGCTCAAAAGCACCTTTTCTCCAGCTGCAGGTGTAAAATAAAAATAAAAGCTTTATCTCAAAGAGTTATGTAAATAAAAGGACTTTAACAAAGCCTTAACAAAAAATTCTAAGTTAAAAGGGGGCATAATACGGTCAAAATGCTTGACAGAGTTATTTTCTCTTGCCTACAGGTGACGGTTGTGACGGTGAACAAGTGTTCCAAGTTTAAAATCTTTATCTCAAAGGGTTATGTAAATAAATGGACTTTAACAAAGCCTTAACCAAAAATTCTAAGTTAAAAAGGGGCATAATACGGTCAAAATGCTTGACAGAGTTATTTTCTCTTGCCTACAGGTGACGGTTGTGACGGTGAACAAGTGTTCCAAGTTTAAAAGCTTTATCTGAAAGGGTTATGTAAATAAATGGACTTTAACAAAGCCTTAACCAAAAAGTTAAAAAGGGGCATAATTCAGTCAAAATGCTTGACAGAGTTATTTACCGTTGCCTACAGGTGAAGGTTTTTACGGTGAACAAGTGTTCCAAGTTTCAAAGCTTTATCACAAAGTGGTATGTAAATAAGTGGACTTGTTCTACATAAATTGAGGTTAACAATTTTGCTTAAAGCAAATGCTTAACGCAAATTCTAAGTCCAATTAAGTGACCTTGACCTTGGATAAACGAGCCGGGACTTGGCAGGCTACTGTAGCACGTCTAGATAAACATTGTGATTAAATTTGGGAAGGACCCCCCGAGCGGAACTTGAGTTAGAGATGTTACAGACAGACAGACCGGTTAACATTTTTGCTAAACGCAAATTCTAAGTCCAATTGTGTGACCTTGACCTTGGATAAACAAACCGGAACTTGGCAGGCTACTGTAGCATGTCTAGATAAACATTGTGGATAAATTTGAGAAGGATCCACCAAGCGGAACTTGAGTTAGAGATGTTACAGACGGACAGACAACCAGACGGACAGACAGCGCCATTATATAATACGTCCCGTTTTTTCAAACGGGCGTATAAAAAGTGGTCACAGTATAGGTAAAGGAGCTTAGTCTTGTTGAAAATGTTTAAATTGATGCAATCTTACCTGGACCTTTGCTTGTCATTTACAAATATTCTTCAAATTAATTTCTGTTCCATTTTCTTTCTAAAATTCAGCCTGAGTATCAAACTGACTGAATCCTCAGGTGAGAGGCTAAATTACTTGGCACCACATCTGGATCAAAACTGTTTGCAAAGGTAATCACAAACTTGCAGCTCACTGGCAAAAAAGTTATACTAAAACAGATTTATATGTTCTTAACCCATTCCTCTATAGGCTATTTTTAGACCCAACCTCTTTGAATGAATCTACCCAAAAGGAGCAATTACTAGAGAAAAGTAAAATTTTAGAATTCTGTACTTTGAAATCATTGTGATATATAAATCTAGAGTATTTGCTCCTTATAATATGAGCAAATCAATGGTTTCAAGAAGCAGTTATTACAGTTTATGGAGGAAAGGGTTAATTTGCAATTTGCTTGCCATTTTCATAAAGTCAATCAGCATCTTATCAAATCAAAAGTCGACATTTTATTTTTATTGTTTTAACCCTTTACTCCATGAATATTCAAGTACGAAATAGTTACGTCATGAATATTGATGAGATTAACTTTTATAATGGCACATGAACACAGAAAAGTTTTACCATGGCAAAATGTTTAGGATCATATCTATATTATTTAATAAGCAAACGGAACAGACCCTGATCAAACAACTCCTATAGGAGCCATCTGATCTGGGTCTACTCTGTTTGCAAAGACAACTAGAAAACCATGTGTATATGGAGTAAAGGGGGCCTCTGTGGTAATGTAGTTATGGTCACTTAATCCCTGACTGCTTTAGGTTCAAATCATTGCCTGGATATTTGGATTGTTCAAGAGAAGATGCCTTCTAGCTGGCTTGCGGTAGATGGTTCTACCAAGTTGTTCTTCTGAGCACAAAACAATGCATTTTTTGTTCTGGGCGCAGAAAGAAAAACATGTGAGATCTTCCTCCATGTGTAATTAGCTTTATAAATCTTGCGATAGGAATGCAATACTGTAAAACCTCTCTATTATAACGGCCACTAAATTACATCAAGTAGTTTGTGTTAAAGGCAGGTGGCTGCTTAAAGGAAGGTAAAAGTAAAACAACGCTCTTATAGGAGCATTTTGTTTTACTTTCACCTTCCTTTAAGCAGCCACCTGCCCTAAATACCAACTAATTAACACAATTTAGTGACCATAATAGAGAGGTTTTACTGTTTTCCATTAATTTCAGTGTTGAAAGGATTAATAAATTATCAAGCTACATGTAAAGATAAACACTGTCTCACCTGAACTGACAAGTAATTTCAACCCTCAGTCCAGCCAAAGAATTATTGTCTGCCTAAACTCTGATATTCTGTAATTTTTCACTTACCACAGATTCTTTACTGCATAATTTAGAAAGTGGATGTCTGAGTGACTAAACCCTTTCCTTTATATAAATGCCTATTCACGCATTTGCAAACAGAGTGGATCCAGAATAGATGGCTCCTACAGGAGCCATCTGATCAGGGTCTACTCTGTTTGCTAATGGAATTTGATAGAGACTGTTTCTTTACTTTCTAAAATGGCTACAATGTTCCACCTTCCATATTTCATTATAACTATTTTGTCCATTATTATTTAATAGGTATTGAAATTTGAAATACAAATGTAAACATAGAACAGGGAAAGGGTTAAACAGCTTGAATCCTTAGAATGAGATGGTTCAGCGCTGTGTTACTGCAACTCATCTTGATCTAAGCTGTTTATAATTGTGACCAAGTCCTATGGTCGGGTCCATTCAGCATGAAAGAGTAGAATTTGCACAAGGATTTTGCATGACAAACAGTACAGACATATAGATGGAGTGTTCCACAAATACAGTTAGTCACTGTTTATTCTTCAATATACATGTAACTAGTGGTGAAATTTTAATAACCAAAGCAAATGAAAACTGGTTTGTTAATAACCCTTTCAACCCTGCATTATCAGAGTGGAATAAACCCATCAGTGTTTAACTATAGAGTCCACTCAGTATGAAAGGCTCATCACTTTACTACATGAATATTCACGTAATAAAAAATGACACAATGAATATTCACTAGATTAATTGTTATAATTGCATATATATTGATAGAGGACGTTTTGGTCACGGCAGAAATAGCAGAATCATGTCTATATTATATCACAAGCAAACAGCAGATCAGGATCAGAAGGCTCCTACAGGAGCTGTCTGATCTGGATCTGCCCTGTTTGCAAATGCATGAGCAGGTGTTTATATGAGGCAAAGACTTGAATGACAAACAGTTGGCACCCTCTGGTCTCGGTCTACACTGTTTACAAATGACAGTGCATGATAATGTGTCTGTGGAGGTAAAGTAACAATTCCATGCTAGTTGATAATTGCTGATAATTACCATGCTTTTGATAATCAAAGCAAACAGTTTAGATCCAGATAAAATAGAAAACAATATGTGTTTGTGAAACACTATGCCCCCTCGATATGATATTTGACCCTAAAGGATGACCTTGATCTTGACATGTCACCCCTCAAACTGTGCAGCTTCATGGGGTGCACATGCATACCACATATCAGGTCTGTATCTCTACTAGTTCAAAAGTTATGGCCAATGTTAAAGTTGGTGACCTTTAACCATGAAGGATGACCTTGACCTTGACATGGTACCCCTCAAACTGTGCAGCCAAATGAGAAACACATGTATACCAACTATCAAGTCTGTATCTCTACTGGTTCAAAAGTTATGGCCAATGTTAAAGTCGGTGACCTTTGACGCTGAAAGATGACCTTGACCTTGAAATGTTGCCCATCAAAATGTGCAGCTTCATGAGATACACATGCATACCAAATGTCAAGTCTGCATCTACAGGTTCAAAAGTTATGGCCAATGTTAAAGTCGGTGACCTTTGACTCTAAAAGATGACCTTTACCTTGAAATGTTGCCCATCAAAATGTGCAGCTTCATGAGAAACACATGCATACCAAATATCAAGACTCTATCTCTATTGGTTCAAAAGTTATGGCCAATTTCAAGTTGGTGACCTTTGACCCTGAAGGATGACCTTGACATTTCTTCCCTCAAACTGTGCAGCTTCATGAGATACACAAACACGCCACATATCAAGTCTCTATCGGTACTGGTTTAAAAGTTGTGGCCAATGTTAAAGTCAGTGATTTGACCTATATGTTTGACCTCTGACCTTTAAGGATGACCTTGACCTTGACATATCACCCCTCAAAATGTGTGACTTTATGAGATACATATGAATGCAAAATATCAAGTCTCTATCTGTACTTGCTCAAAAGTTATGACCAATGTTTAAGTCGGTGATTTGACCCATGTGTTTGACCTCTGACCTTTAAGGATGACCTTGACCTTGACATGTCACCCCTCAAAATGTGCGGCTTTGTGAGATACATATGCATGCCAAATATCAAGTCACTAGCTCGATGGCTCAGCGCAAAACTAGGCTAACTCACTATTTTGGCAAAAATACTTTTTTCAAAAATTCTCAAGGCTTATTACATTCCCCTTCATCCCTCAAAATATTCTGCTTATATTCCTTGTATTTTCAAAATTATTGCATTTTTTATAAAATATGCTAAGTCTAAATGGTAATTTCTTCAGTGCAAAACTATGTCTAAGTGGAGTTAGCTAATGTTTTGCTCTCATAATTTGATAAATTAGAAAATATTGTCGGTGCAAAAGGTGCACTAACTTGACTTAGACATAGTTTTGCACTGAGAAATAATGATGAAAATGTAGTAGTACATGTTGATTTCTTTCATTTAATATTTTTTTCTTATGCAAAAACAAAAAAAGTGGTGCTTTTCATCTTAAAAAAAATAGTTACTGTAAATTTTATAGTTGTAAACCAATAAATAGACCTATTTAAGTATACATGCATCCTTGACCTTCAGACAAGACTACAGAAGTTTGTTTACTATCAAAATTTGAAATTTACAAGAAAATTAACAGAGCTCTGTAACTAATTTGTTCTTGTTTGATGCACATGTACTTATAATTATTACGAAGCTTCTTGACAACAGAATAATAACTATTTTGAGAAGGTCAAAAAGCACATGTAACTTACTGTGTATGATTTTGAGTGGGTGGGGTAAAATTTAAAACTTGCTTAAAATTAGATTAATTTTAAAAAAATCTTAACAATAGCTTAAATGATGTCAGTGTACAAAGTTACTAAATGAAGTAAGGAAGGCTATGCAATGTGATATATATATTTGCTTATTAATAAATGTGTTTGAAAAGTTTTTAAATGAAATGACATTGACTTCAAAGGCTTTCAGCAGTTTGTTTAAGAAATCATATCTGTTTAACCCTTTCCTTCATATACACACCTTTTCATGCATCTGCAAAGTTTTACAGAGTAGACCCAGATCAGACAGCTCCTATAGTAGCCATCTGATCAGTGTCTGCTCTGTTTGCTAAAGGAATTTGAAAGATATGTTTCTTTAGTTTCTAAAATAGCTACAGTGCTCCACCTTCAATATTTTATTATTTATAACTATTTTGTTCATGAATATTCAGAAGTTATTGAAACCTGGCTTAAACATAGAACAGGTAAAGGGATAAGCATTTTGGATAGTTTTGAAGTTTTGGAGCAAAAACTCTGTTTATCACAATGGTTTCAAAAAGTGACTTTTAAAGAGACCCAAACTATTACTCAGATTGTAAAGTTAGAAAATAGAGGCAGTCACAGTAATTATACCAAACAGAATACCAGAAGATAAAATATATTTTGCAGTGTCACATATTGAGTCATTTCCTGTTATTGAAAGTCATTATTGTAGAAAAGATGGTAAAATATGTACCTGGGCCAAGAACTTAGTATTGCACTTATGTACAGGCTCTATTTAGAGAATTGCAAGTCTGTATCAAAAATGGTAAAAAACATTGATCTTGATACAGACAAAAACAAAGTTCGCTGGACTGAAGTGAGATCTTTTAAACTTGAATCAACCAATCCAAACAAAGTAGTGATTAATATTCTGAAAGTGGGCTATCCTTCTAAATCAAAATTAACAATGCCAAAAGAGAAAATCCCAGACTCAGTTTTACTGAGTCTGTTCATGAGTAGTAATTAAAAGTGCAACACTACTCACACCCCCTAGCACCGGCTTAAGCAAAGTTTTCAAAACTTACTCCATCAAAACTAATGATCAGAAAATATAACAACACTGAGAATGAAGTACAGGTATGATGCAGTATGATTATGCAGGCACAGTTCACTATCTAGATTTACCCCAACGGTTAAGAAGGTACCATACTGAGGATCTAAAGATTACATCTATGAAATTCAAAGACCTCATTTCGTTGTGCAGGTCAGGTGTGATACCCAGCTCTCATTATATGTTCACTTTTATTATGCCATCCTGCCTCATGAGATGGATTTCTCTAATTTATAGACCTGCATAATGCATTGGTTACCAATCTTGTTAACCCTTTCAATGTAGAATTTTAACCTTCCACTTTGGGAAAATGACTGATAAAATAGAGGTCAGTCTTGAATTTTGACTGGATCCATGGATTGGTTCAAGAGTTATGGTCCTTTCTAACTGAACCCTTAAACTGCTTACTAAGCATGCCAATAGTTGCACCAGCAAACAGTGTAGGCTCTCTCATCAGAGTCTGCATAGTCTGCCATAGGAAATCTTCATATCCACAAACTAAACTATTGTCAACGCATAATAATTTGCTGCTCACCCTCAGTTTGTATGAAAATTTACCTAATTAATATTCATAGAAGGAGGAATAGTTTTAATTTATTTAGCGGGTTAACCCATTCCCTCATCTTGATGCCTTTTGACGCCTCTGTAAGTCACCTTTTGAAATCATTGTGATAAATAGAGCAATAATTGCTCCAAAGGAGCTTTAACCCTTTCCCTCATATAAACTTGTTTTCACGCATTTGAAAACAGAGTAGACCTAGATCAGAAGCTCCTCTAGGAGCCGTCTGATCAGGGTCTACTCTGTTTGCTAACAGAATTTCAAAGATCTGTGTCTTTACTTTCTAAAATGGCTACAATGTTCCACCTTCCATATTTCATAATAACCTTTTTGTCCATGAATATTCAGTAGGTATTGAAATTTGCAATAAACATAGAACAGGGAAAGGGTTAATGTTCTATTTATCACAACGGTTTCAAAACTACAACATTCTGAAATTTTCATTATTCTAGTAAATCCTCCTTTTCAGTGTATTCATTCAAAGAGGTTGAGTCTATACATAGCCAATGAGGTAATGGGTTAAGGGTTAAATTCTTCAGAAATGTTTGTGTCAAGAGTGCAAGGTGAGGGCATCCATGTCCTCTGGACACAATGCTAGTAAATTTATACAAAATTTGAATTATGACAAACATTGAAGACCTTTATCAAAGTGTTCCTTCAGGAGACCTCTAATCTAGGTCTACAAGATTTAACTTGGTTTGTGAATGCCCTACACCCTTACTTCCCACACTGAAAGGGTTATACAGTCAACTAGAAATACTGGTGGACACCGTCAGTCATACGCTAAAAGGTTGGAGTTATCTTTTAAAAATCATGTCGAGTAATAATGATCAAAATAAAAGGGAAATACTGTTCTTTAGCTTCAACCCTACAGCATGTTATAATAATTATTGCAAACAGTATAGACCCATATCAGAGAGCTCCTCTCATAAGGGTCTGCACTGTTCGTGATTTCGAAGTCAGATTCTGTTAAAATACCAAAATTGCATAAGTAACTGATAAAATAAACTGGTCCAAAGTTTAAGGTTGGCATTAGACCAATACCAAAAGGGTTAATCAATCAGCCTTTTTTGCCATTTTCTTCAAATTATTCTTTCTACATTATACTTCTTATGCATTTGCAAACTGGCTGCACAGTCTGATCAAACAGCTGCTACATGAAGTGTATGCCATGGGATCTGTTTTGGGGGAAGGTTTTACCTTGCCTGCTATGGGAAAATATCTTCATACACTTGAAAGTATAATTAAATAAGTTAATTCATATAAATGGGTGGGTTTTGAGATTAACTGACAGGTCATAGTTTAAAGAATAAGAGTATTCCTGCTTTTCAGTAGTTCAACAATATTTCTGTTAATCTTGGGACAGTTCTTGGAAGGATGTGTGAAGCATAAATATTCATTGAGCAAAGACTGATGAAATCATTGGTGAAGTTTACATTATAGAAATAGTCAATCATTAATCTATCATTTTATGTTAAAAATACAAAGAACTGGCAGATATGAACTTAAAATGACAATTATGTATTGTTCTAAATGTTTTATTTTGTTCTCTTGTCAATTTGGTAAGAAAATATTAATAATCAACTAAAGCCTACTTGAGTTAGTAGTTATTTTAAAAGTATATACCCTCCAATATTCTACATATCTTATGTGCAAAACTATGACTAACTTGACTTAGGTATAGTTTTGCGCTGAGTTTTTATCTGAAAGACATTGATTTTCAGAGCAAAAGTATAACTAACTTGACTTAGGTATAGTTTTGCGCTGAGTTTTTAACTAAAAGACGTCAATTTTCAGTGCAAAACTATAGCTAACTCAAAAAAGTTATTAAAAACCTCAAAAACATGGTTTTAAAAGAAAATCAACATTATCATAAGTTTAAAGACTTTTGTAGGAATAGATAACTATAAAAATATAAACAAGAGATCAAATAGGAAAAAGAAAAAAAAGTTTTTTTGCTCTCCTGTAAAATTTTCTAAAATGGAGTTAGCCTAGTTTTGCGCTGAGCCATCGAGCTGTACTGGCTCAAAAGTTATGACCAATGTTAAAGTTACAGACAAAGATACAGACAATTTGACCTTTGTCCCTGAAGGATGACCTTGACCTTTCACCCCTCAAAATCTGCAGCCTCATGAGATACACACGCATGCCAAATATTAAGTCTCTATCTCTACTGGTCCAAAAGTTATGGCCAATGTTAAAGTCGGTGATTTGACCCATATATTTGACCTCTGACCTTGAAGGATGACCTAGACCTTGACATGTCACCCTCAAAATGTGCGGCTTTATGAGATACATATGCATACCAAATATCAAGTCTCTATCTGTACTGGCTCAAAAGTTATGACCAATGTTAAAGTTGTGTTAAAGTTACAGACAAAAATACAGACAATTTGACCTTTGACCCTGAAAGATGACCTTGACCTTGACATGTCACCCCTCAAAATGTGCGGCTTTATGAGATACACAAGCATGCCAAATACAAAGTCTCTATCTCTACTGGTCCAAAAGTTATGGCCAATGTTAAAGTCGGTGATTTGACCAATACATTTGACCTCTGACCTTGAAGGATGACCTTAACCTTGACATGTCACCCCTCAAAATGTGCGGCTTTATGAGATACATATGCATACCAAATATCAAGTCTCTATCTGTACTGGCTCAAAAGTTATGACTAATGTTAAAGTTGCTGACAAACAAACAGACAGACAGACAGGGCAAAAACAATATGCCCCCCAGATCTGATCTCATCAGAATCCAAACTGCATGACACTCTAAATGTATTTCTTACAAACGATATAAGACAAAAATTTACTTTGCTAACTGTAACCGGTGATGATTAAATGAATTTTGCAGAAATCAGTGACTGACACTTAGCCCCTATCTCACTATTCGTGACTTGAGTCCCATCTGCAAACAGATTACTTAGGTCCAGATGAGACACTGAGTGACTTGGTGTATCATCTGAGGATCCAAGCTGTTTGACATTAGGTCAATACAGTAAAACCTCTCTTAACCGGCAGTTAAATTTAGTATGAATATCGGTCTTGGAGACAGGTGGCAGCTTAATGCTGGGTGAAAGTCATGCAGAAAGCTCCTAGAGGAGCTTTCTGCATGACTTTCATCCTGCATTAAGCAGCCACCTGCCTAAAAGTATCTAAATTCTTATCTACTAGAATTCCGGTTAAGAGAGGTTATACTGTAGTTTCTCAAAAGTTTGCCATGCATGCCACCTGGTCTTGAGCTTTTCAAAGGTTTGATGGATTAGAACTGGCCAAAATTGCACCAGATCCAAATGTTCAAGCAGTAATATGTTTTACAAATGGGTAATGTGCATGCATACATGTTAAGAATTAAGTATGCGAATGATAAAATCTACATACAAGTAGCTCTCGACAACAATAAATGCAGTTTCCCTTCTCTTTCTTAGATTCACCCAGAACAGATAAAGGTACTCAGATACTAAAGTTGTCATTTTTCCACCAAACCGTATGTTGTGACCACTCTTTAGAATAATCTCTTCTAGGTGATTCTAAAGAGTGGTCACAATATAGGTCTGGTGGAGAATAAAAGGCGTTATTCTTGAAAATGTTTTAATTTACTCATCTTATCTGGACATCTGTTCACCCTTTGTTAATATGACTAGCATAAGCCTGGATCAAGATCAGACACAGACCAACCTGGCGCCTAATCAGAATACAAGCTGTTTGACATTTGGAAACATGTTGCTAAAAATATTCTAGGAATTCAAAAATATTTAACCTTTTCTTCCATAAATAGGCCTTTCTACGTCTTTGCAAATAAAGTAGACCCTGATCAGATGTCTGATCAGGTTCTGCTATAGATATAATTATGTATCTTTGTACAGGTCAGTAATTCTGCCATTGCCAAAAATTCATGCGTCCATGACTGTGATGTTATAAAAACTAATCTAATTAATATTCATGATGTCTTTATTTCTTATATGAATATTCATGGAGTAAAAGGTTTAAAGATACAAATGACAGTTTCAGCAGACAACACTTTTCATAGAAGACTTTAACCCATTCCTTCATATGCTATTTTAAGAGCCAACCTTTTTGAATAAATCTACCAAGAAGGAACATTATTACAAGAGAAAGGGAAAATGTTAGAATTGTGTAGTTACTATTTGAAACCATTGTGATAAATAGAGCATTTGCTCCTATGTAGGTGTAGAAAGGCGTATTTATGACGGAAAGGGTTAGTAAAACCCTTTATCTGATAGTCTACTTTTCACACCTTTGCAAACAGAGTAGATCCAGATCAGCTGGCTCATATAGGAGCAATTTTATCAAAATCTACTCTGTTTACGAAATAATATGGATCTGATTCTACAGTTTCTGCAATAGCAAAAAAAAACACATGTCAGAATAAAAGTTACTCCAATCAATTTTCATGAGATAATGGGTTTACAACCACACATACCGAACACACGCTTTGAGCTTCAATGAAATTGTATATTGAGGAAATTTAATACGTTGTCAATAGAGGAAATTATAAAACCCAAAACAACTGTATACTGTGTCAACACTCGCTGTCAAATTTAAAGAGTATTCATGCAGATGAGATGACAAATAACTTAACCAGAGATTCAGATATGATGGGCAGAATTAAAACAGTTTCAAGAATAACTTCTTTATTTCCCCACCAAACCCTATGTTGTGACCACTCTTTAGAATCATCTCGAAGAGACAATTCTAAAGAGTGGTCACAACATCGGGCTTGGTGGAGAAATAACGATTTAAGCATTTGGGTGCGGATTGCTATCTGTAGGTCTGTTAGCATCTCAACATGATAAAAAAATTATCATCTTGTTTGTTTGTGTTCATTAATGTCTGTTTCTGCTCACTATGGGTTAATTGGACGCCCCTGGAGAGAGAGTGGAGACGATACAGAGAAACTTGGGCGTGATGCCCTAATCTCGATTGAGTTTCTCTGGTTCTTTTACATGTAGATGCCCAGTGTAAAGCACTGAAACATCGGACCTTGGTTAATAGTCTTGTCCGAAGGACTTAGTCCGGTGGGGGATCGAACCTGGGACCACTGGTATTGTAGTCAAGCGCGTTTAAGCCACACGACCATGTCCGCCGGTTTGATCATCTTGGACTCTCTGATTATTGTTTTTTCGGATGTCTATTGTCATTTCCAAACAGTGCATGTAGACCCAGATCAGAAGGCTCCAGTCCTAGAGAAGCCCTCTGATCAGAGTTTGCAGTTTCTCTCCTCTTTCAAATTAAATGGACTTAGTAACCTCTGATGCTACGTTTTTTGTCAAAACATTCCCTTGATAATTTTACAAATAATTATAAAAATTCAATTAGTTAAATTTTCATGATGTCATTATTTCTTACATGAATATTCAACAGGGAAACAAATCGACCATTCCACTTTGAAAATTCGGCTCTTGATGGGTTAATGAAAACCTCCTCCGTAGATGAACTTCAAACTGTTTGCACTTTAAAATGCTAGTTTCACAAAAGGTATACTAATTGTTAACCATTTATTCCATAAATACCCCTTTCTACGCCTTTGCCAACAGAGTCAACCCAAATCAGACGGCTCCTAACTGTCTGATAATATGACAATGATTCTACAGTTTCTCCCATGGCCAAAAATTCTTGTGTCTATGTGCTATTATAGAGCAAATTAAATCTTCTTATATTCATGACATCATTATTTCTTACATGAATATTCCTGGAGGAAAGGGCTAAACTACTTGAACCAAACTGATTGACATGTACCATTTACCCTATGATCACAAACACTCGGAAGACAAACTTATATAGGCAAATAGTGCAGACGCAGAAAGAGAGAAGTTTTATCAGAATCTACACTAGCTATGTTCTATATGTATCTTCAATTTCTCCCTCAGCTCAAAACAGGGAGAAGTCAGTAGGGTTGTTCTCCCAAATCGCCCTCTTGCTTGATCGAGCCCTGCTCAGTTAAGTCAATAATAAAGAAATAACACAATGATTAATATTTATAAGCTGAATATATATATAATGGCATAATTATGAACACATGAAGTTTTTGTATAGGTAGAACATGTAGAATCAGTGAGTTCTATAAAATTTGATAAGCAGATCAGATCAGACAGTTATTACGGGACCTGTACGTCTGATTTGGGTCTTATCTGTTTGGAAGAAGGAGAATTGATGTATGAATACAAAATTGTTAACTTACCATCGTCTTTGAACTTGTACAATGAACAACTCAGGTGGGCCTGTGGAAAGAAAATAACACAGTTGTAGAGACACTTCCCAAATAACTTGAAATAAGCATCTCATATGGAACCAAACTACAGTAGAACCAGTGCCTTATAAGCCACACTCTAGTCTCTAAAAGAGGTATAATTATGGACCTAAAAAAGCAGTTGGTAGCTTAATGCAGGTCAAAAGTAATGCAAAAATTTCCTATAGGAGCTTTCTGATTACTTTTAACCTGCATTAAGCAACCGCCTGCTTTTTAAGACCACTATGTCCAATTCATGAATGCATGGTCTCTTATACAGGTTCTTAACTGTAATTGCAAAGTCATGCAGTTACAACAGTAATGCACTATAAGAATTTGAAATGCTTCAAAATATAAATGCTTAAAAATGTAAACAACTGCAAAAGAAGCACTAATTGAATACTTTTAAATAATACTGACTACATCCTCAATTAATACTCATTAACCCTTTCCTCCATGAATACGACTTATTTTTAGCACCATCTGTTCAGATATTCAAGTACAGAGTGACTATATATCCATGTAGTAATGAATTTGTGCTAGGACTCAATCTTTTTTATTTGTTTTGTATACATGTCACTGTAAAAAAGTTCTCACCTATCTTTAATTGTAAATTAGTTTCAATATTTTATCCAGCGCCTTCGCATAATCATCAATATTGATGGACTCTGTGAAGTAATAGAAAGAAGTAGAAAGAAGAAGACTTTCTACGCCTTTGCAAACAGAGTAGGCCAGAGACATACCGTATGCATACATATGTACATGTATGTATATGTCTCACTCTGAGTAGGCCCAGATCAGAAGACTCCTATATATAGGAGGCATCTGATCAGAGTTTGCTGTTTGCTTATGGAATAATATAGATCTAGATCTGATTTAACAGTTTCTGTTTCAGTAAAAGTTATATGTTTATATTTTATATGCTATGTTAAGAAAATTAACCTAGCTAATATTCATGACATTATTTCTAACATGAATATTGAATTATTCATGGAGTAAAGGGTTTACACTTTACTCCATGGATATTTATAACATAAAACAATGACAGTCTGACAGGGTCTGCGTTGTTTGCTTATGGTATATAGATCTGATTCCACAGTATCTGCATGAGCCAAAATATTCTGTGTACATAATTATGCAATCATAAAAAATCAACTAATAAATATTCATTATGCCATTTAGGCATTAACACATACAAGGAAAACTCAAAAGGTTAGAGACTTATTATAAGGACACCTAGCTATTTGAATGTTCTGAGTAGTAAGCTTTAACTGGCAAAACAAATGTTTTACCAGCATGCTTAAAAATAAGGAATTTGAGAAAATGGGACCAATGTTTTTTATAACAAATACAGATCAGATGACATTTTGGAAATATTTATAGGTATGACGTACCTTACATATTACACATTTCAAAATCTACAAAAAGCTGCTCAGTCCAAATTCTTAATATATATGAATTAGCTAAAATAATACAAAATCCCGTTTTAACCCTTTACGCCATATATACGCCATTTTACATATTTGATACCTGGGTAGACCTAGACCAGACGGTTCCTGTGAAAAAATATAGATTCTACCTTGGCTAAATATTAATGTGCATATAGGTAGAAACTGCAGAATATCACTGAGTTCTATTATAAAAATTCAGCCAAATAATATAACGTCGTTATTTCTTTCATGAATATTCATGTCATAAATGGTTACGGGTTCAAGGCGGCGCTTTTACGCTCTATTAAGGCTAAGCTTGTATTGACACTCACCTGTGTCGTGCAATCTTTGATTAAATCACCAGCTGTGTAGAATTTCACCAGACAAATGTACAACCAAACAATAATCAAACTCCCCATTTTGTTTCACTCGCCGTGTCATCGAACAGAACAGGCATTGACAAGCGAACTCGTCGAGTTCTGTGGCGTAACTGCTCTACTTTCCTTCTCAGAAACTCGTGTGGTTGTTTATACTTCTTCCAGGAAGTAAAATTCTCTGTTTTCGGTAGCGTCAATCTCCTAGGCGGAATTATACGAGGTTTTCCGATTGTCGATCGAATCTCCATAGCCCAATCATAACACATTCCCGAACTTGCCGGAGTGAAACGAGTTGCCGGATTTGTATGAGTGTTAACGAGATCATATCTCTTTCGGATATTTCCGCCATTACGCGGATTTACAATTGAACGGGGTATAAAAATCAAAGTAATGAAATAACTGCTGTAAGTTGATTATTGTCTATTTTTATGTTTGAAACGTTTTGTGTCAGGATGCTGGGTGCTCCAATGACAAGGCCCAGCTTCAGACCTTTTTAAGTATTTCAGGCGTTCTGTGAGGTGACAATGTTTTGAGCCAAACACAGCACAAGGCTTGAAATTATAAAATTGATGTAAAAAAAAGTACCTAGTTATAGTCTACTTTCAGTCCGAATGACCGCTCAGCCGACTGTACATTTACTCCCCTGGTCATTGAGTCATTGGCCTACAATAGTGAGCACTGCTAACATATGGCGCAATCATGCAGCCGCAGTACCGGCGAGTGACCCTCACATGTACCCATTTTAACCCCTGGGTGGAGAGGATGTGCGGATGGGAGACACGGAAAAACGTCTCTGAAATTTCCGGGCGGGACCGAGATTTGAACCCCGGACCTCCGGACTGATAGCCAAGTGCGTTACCACTAGACCACCGCCACCTATGCTATAAAATTGATGTGGCCATAGACCTTTGATGTGGCTCGGCTATGCTAGCCTATGATGATAGTATGGTGCTCTGAGGCTACTTTGCCTGAGACGAACACTATAGAAACATGAAATATAAAGTGTGCACAAAAACCTATATTATGGTGATCAACAATAGCTCAGCCTAAAAAGACGGCCTCAAAAGGACAGCCCCAGGAATAACACTCCGAATCCTGAGCACTGTACGTGTTTTCAGCAAACCTGCTTCAAACCGAATATAACCCCAGACTATATCAGTCTGAGCAACACTATCCCAATGCCTCAGCTTATCTGAGACCGCTATGAAATAGCAATATAAACTTATTATAAGGTATTTGGTCAGTCTAAATGTGCAATTTCCATGCCCAATGAGAGAACTCCAGGGAAACCGGCCTATCGTTCTTGAATGTGTGAGTCATCGAAATCTGACTGATCAGTTACTTCAGAGATATATACATACATGTATGTATATGTATCTAGTTAGTTCTATAAATCCCTATGAGATTATAAATGAGTAAAAGAATGTCTCGTAGATCTAGAGATCTTACAAGGATGCTGACCTCGCATTCATTGATAGTTTTTAATACAGTGATACTCCAGAATACTCATTGACTTGACTTGACTTGATCCTGATATTATTTGTCATCTGCTGCGGGTGTCCCAGCAGCTGGAGTAGGCAGCAGGCGGCTAGTTCGTCTAACACGCGATCTCCATGCAGCTCTGCCGAGTGGATCGAGGTCACCAAGGCTGCATACGCTAACATCAGCCTTTACACAGTCTAACCATGCCTTTCTTGGTCTGCCACGCAGTTTTGAACATGGCACCTTCATATCGGTGACAAACCTGATGCAAGATGAGGAACGAACCACGTGTCCATACCATCTAAGACGCCTAGAGCGTAGGTCATCTGTTACTTCCTGCAGGCCCAACCTTGTGCACAGCGTATCGATGGATATGTCATCTTGGAGCTTGATGCCACAGATCCATCTAATCATTGATCTGTCATTTCTGCGGAGCCGTTGTAAGTCTGGAACTATCGGAGTCCATGCATGTTTCGCTTCCATGCAGAAGTGCAGCGCGGACACAGGCGTCAAACACTTTCCAAGAAACGAGAGGGATATATGCTTTGATGTAAGAATTTGGCAGAAGATTCTTGAATTTTCCCCAGGCAGTAGCACATCAGGTTATAATGGCAAGTGAGCATCCACCACCAGCACACAACATGTCACCAAGATAGCAGACGCTGGCTTCAACATCAAGCAGAGTTCCATCTACATATGCTTGTGTGACTGGTCTGCCGTCGATTGGACGTGCCTGCCCATGACATCTTGGACAGACATAGTTTGGGTTGGCAACAAACTAAGTCTGCCTTGAATACCACTGCATTTCTTGTGCACCCAGAATGAGCATTTCGAGCACTTTATGGCATTAACCCTAACACCGCTCCGACAGACATCATCCACAATATAATTCTAGAAAGGTCTAAAACAAGTAAAGAGTGAGTTTTCTCGAAAGGTTTAAATACCCTGAGAAGAATGCCCATACAGTAAATAAATACAACTGTCGCCCAAATAATTTTTCAATAGGGGTACTAAACGTCCCGGGATGAACTGGATTTGGTACGAAACGCCCCCAAAGTCGTTTTGCCTCATTGCTGAGAAGGCATCTGAAAGGTCATTACTAGGTGTCAAAGCCTGATTGTATTTAGCTCTGAAAACAGTAAAGGTCCGTGTTAAAATCATTTTTTTGCATTGGGAGAGAAAGTTACATTTGTTTTCTTAAAATTATATATATTTATACAATCTTATAAACTTAATGTATTTTAACCCATTCCCTCATATTGACGACTCTGTAAAAATCACATTGTGAAACCATTGTGATAAATAGAGCATTTGCTCCTATAGGAGAAAATGCTCTATTTATCACAATGGTTTCAAACCACAAAATTCTAAAATTGTCATTTTCTCTAGTTAAAGCTTCTTTTCGGTAGATTTATTCAAAGAGGTTGGGTCTAAAATAGCCTATGAGGGAATGGATTAAATATCTGCGTTTTCCAAGGTAAACCAAATATTCACCACACGCAGGCTTTATCCCATCTTGTTCCAACCATGTGAAACGATCAAGAGAACAAGTTGAAACTGTTTTCTAGTGCCGTTCAAAGACGCCTAATAGTAAACGTCAGCGACAGGTCTTTTCATCGATAGGGGACAATGAATATTTTTTACTGCCACTCCCGATCTTAGACCAGTAACGTTTGGTGTTGATAGACTGTTTGGACAAAATAAGAGTGTTGAGGTCCAGGAAATGCAAGTACGTATTCCACAAGTACGTATTCCACGAGGAAGTCAACAATCTTATAAGTGAGAACTCAAGGAATAAGTAGATTTACAGAAAAAATTTGGACGGCACAAGGTTTGGCATGGAAAGGATTACTAGGGACAATAATGAAATATGTAAATTCTACATTGGTCTGACATGGTATGTATTTTCTTGAATTTTCTCCTTTTTTAATCTTCAAACATTTGTAGGAAAGTAAACTTTAAAGAGCAGTTCTTTGTGATTTCACTTTCAGTGAAATTGAAACGTACTTGATATGCCACTGAAGATACTAGCAGATATAAGAGGAGTTCAGTTGGTTCCACCAGCAATATATTTGGATGTGGATAAACTTAATTCATGAAAAACTGGATTTTTAATAAAAATTGCCAGATAGCGAACAATTCACGTGACGATTCCAGAACATATTGAATCCAAATTTCCTCGTCTTACATCAATTGTTGACTGCTTTGAACGTCAAAGGAAGTTGAAGACAAGAGCACAGTGCTACTCCATCTACAAGAAATACATTAATATAAAAGTGTTCATTGCCTGCTCGCCAAATGGATCTGTGACTAAATACATTAAAATTCATTAAAAGGGGATATGATCCTATGGAATTACAACTTACTGCATGTCTGGTTGTCAACCCTTTTACAGTTGGCAATCACGCTGCCCTCTTTGCATGTACGACGACAAGAAATGTTTAGTACTCTATGAAGGCGACCTCTTAAATCCGAAAACGGAAGGAGGACATCTGATATCTCGTTTTTGTCGTACCTTTATTACTTTTCTACAGTTACTCCGTTTGCAGCTCAATCATTGAGTACACTAGTGATAGGTGGATACAGTTGTTTCACTTAAATATGTTTCCGTTTTACATGCACTTTACCACTGTATTTGCCATCGCGGTTGTTGTAGTTTAGTCGGAGAGGGGATACGTTTATTTACATGTACATTGTTTGTCTTTTAGGGTGGGGTTGAATACGTGTGAGGTTGGGTGCCCCATAACCGGTTTAACCCTCCAGTGACATTTGTCACTGACCGTTCGATCCAAGGCGGTACTTCCATCTTCCCCCTATTGTTTGTTTATGTCTTTGTGCGTCTCCTTGTATCTTTTATACAATGTCATGTACATTTGCTGTTTGTCTTCATGGTGCTTTTTGGGCGGTTGTGTGTTTTGTATGCGATGATTCTTGCATGTCTCATACATATACATGTACTTGTTTGTCAAACGTATAAAACTCATTCCAAAGGGTCATAACCTCTCTATACTGCAGCGCACTGCATGCTTCGCGATCGACCCCTTTACAGTTGGGCGTTATGCTTTCTTATTTGCGTGTGCGACGATGGGAAATACTTCATACTCTATGATGATATCCACTTAAACATGTTTACGAAGGAAAAAAGCTGGATATATTTATTTTGCCATTTCTGTCGCACCCCAAATGACTTCTTCACAATTACTCTGGACTCTGAAGGAAGGTCATCGAATACATGTACATGTTTTCGATGCTAGTTATGTTCTCTTTCTAACTAGAAAATTGTGTCTGTAAGACACAGCGATGCCCTCGTGGTGGTGCTTGCCTAACTGCACGTAAAGTTCCTAAGTCATCTGACCTTGACTTTGGGCTTTCAGGCAGAATGGGCTGGGGGCACAATGAAAATGTTGGTGGTTAATGTGTATATGCAATGCCATGCCAATAGCTATAGTGGTTAGTGATATATAAGACCAGGAAAAAACTGTGACAACCAACTTCACGTACCAACTGCACATAAAAGCGTGACGGATCGACGGACGGACAGATGGACGGACAGGTGCAAAACATAATGCCCCCTGACTATCGTCAACGGGGGCATAATACAACAGTTATATATTTGAAATCCCATGTATTAACACTGATATAATTTAGTATCCCATGAACTTATATTTTCTTCCGTTTTTCCCTTTTTTATTTTATTATTATTATCATTATCATTAAAATATAGTTGTATAAATGTTTGGTGTGCTTTTCCCGTCATTTGAATTATGATGTCACTTGTTTACAGGTACAACTTATGTGAATAGTTTATCTTTGCATCTTTAATCATGTCTTTAATTATGTCTCTTTCTCTGTGTGATTACAATGAAAGCCGACATATTCAGTGAATAAACCTGCAATTTCTATTGCAAATACATTTTGAAACCGAATAAAGAATAGTCTTAGAACTAAGTATACTCAACCAAAATAACGCAGCAGTAATAATTTCGGTATGAAGTAAATGAATAAATAGTGTAAACGAGGTTAAATGTGAGCCGGATAGGGGAATTAACTCGCACTGAAATAGTAGTCATAATAAATGTATTGTTATTTCCCTTTAATCGGAAAGTAAGATCTAATGGCGGGAAGATATAGCTGTACACTTTTTAAAACCCTTAACTGTATGAATATTCATGTAAGAAAATATATCATCATGAATATTAATTAACTGAATATTTATGGTGGTAAATGAACACAAGAATTTTGCCCATGACAGAAACTATAAAAACTATATATGTATTATTCAATAAGCAAACTGAGCAGACTCTAATCAGACGGTTCCTAGTAAACTTCCTACTCGAGCCATCTGATCTGGGTCTACTCTGTTTAACCCTTTCCTCCATAGGCTAGTTTTGACCCAACCTCTTTGAATGAATCTACACAACAGGAACATTTACTTGAGAAAAGTAAATTTTTTAGAATTTTGTAGTTTGAAACCATTGTGATAAATAGAGCATTTGCTCCTATAGGAGCAAATGCTCTATTTATAACAATGGTTTCATTAAGTGACTTTTACAAAGGCGTAGAAAGGCGTATTTATGGAGGAAAGGGTTAAAAGACGTTAAAGGAACCGTCTGGATGGAGCTGACCTGTTTGCCTATGGACCTACAATGTATGTATAGAGATATGATTCTACAGTGTTTGCCAAAGCCACCAAGGCCGGTGTTCATATACCATTATAAAATATCAGTTAATACATGTCCATGATATCACTCTTTCTTACATGCATATTTATTAGGTAAAGTGGCCTCAGCGACAGAGTGGTCATGGTCTTAGACTGACAACCACTTGCCCCATAACGATGTGGTTCGACTCCCCGCCTGCGCATTTGAGTATTTCATTTGCGGAAGCCTTCCAGGTGGCCTGTAATAGGTTGGTGGTTTTACTCGAGTGTTATTCTATGCACGGAACAGCTTGCATTGTTCTGTGTACGGAGAAACACTTGGGATCGTCCTCCACCTACACTTAGCAGGACGCCGCGATACGACTGATGTACTGTTAACCCTTTACCTGTTCAATATTCAACAAAGAAACAATGACAGCATTAATATTTATTATATTATGTTTTAAACAACACATGAAAATAGGCAATTTTGGCTCAGACCGGAACTGTAGAATCAGATCAGAATCAGTATCCATGCTTATAAAACTTTTTAGTTGAGTCCAAGTTCGTTCTCAAGTTTTTAATTGATCAGATTTGACCAATCAAAAGCTTGAGAACAAATTCAAACTCAACTAAAAAGCTTTATAAGCATGTACCCAAATCTGTATTATACCATAAGCAATTACAGCAGATCCTGGTCTACTCTGTTCGCAAATGCATGTAAATGCGCTTATATAAGAAGGAAAGGATAAACAATATAAACAATCAAATCATGAGGTAAAGCATTAAACTAGTTATACATATACATGTACAGTTTTGTGTTAACATTTAACCCTTTACTCTATAGATACGCCATGGCAAACAGAGCAGACTTAGACCAGATGGCTCCTGTAGGCGCTGTCAGATGAGGGTCTGCTCTGTTTGCTTATGATATACAGTAAAACCCCGCTAATGCGGCCACCTGAAAGAGGTATAATTCTGGGTGCTATATGCAGGTGGTAGCTTAATGCAGGACAGAAGTAATGCAGAAAGCTCCTAGAGGAGCTTTCTGCATTACTTTTGTCATACATTAAGCAACCACCTGCTTATAATGACACCCATGTTTATTCATAAGGTGATCGCATTAGCGGGGTTCTACTGTAATATGTAAATGGTTCTACAGTTTCTGACATGGCCATAGATTCCCGTGCCCATGTGATATGAATTGATATAACAATTGATCTAATTGATATTCATGATAGCATTTTTAATATCAATAAAGTAAAGTGTTTAGCAGGGTTTATCCCCAGTCATATAGTTTCAGGTCTGGCTTAGTTACAAATAACTTGAGCAATCCCCATGGCTGTGGTGGTCGCAGCAACAGTGGCTGGAGAGATAAGGGCTATGAAGAGTATGAGCGTTGGTTTCTTCCATCTTTATTTACCAGTCTGTTTCCATCTTTAATACTTTTTTCTTTAATCCTTTCCCTCAAATAAACGTGTTTTCACGCATTTGCAAACATGGTAGACCCAAATCTGCGCAGCTCTGTTTGCTTATGGAATTTGATATAGCTGTATCTTTACTTTCTAAAATGGCTACAATAGTCCACCTTCCGTATTTCATTATTACTATTTTGTCCATGAATATTCAGTAGGTATTGAACTTTGGAATAAGCATAGAAAAGGGAAAGGGTTAAAAAGAACAGAACAAAATTAAATGATATTAGACTAACTGGGCCGAGGTAGTACACGTGCATTAACCCATAGCCCGCCAGTCACAACTATAGTTGCATTGGCAAACAGTGTAGACCTAGATGAGAGAGTTCCTATAGGCTATGGGTCTGTTTGCCGTGGAAAATCCATGTCTGCATGCTCTATACTTTTGCGGAGGAAAATCATTTGAACATATATTGCATATGTTTGTAAAGATTTGCCTAATTGATATTCAAAGGGAGAAGAGGGATAAAATATGTGGTGGGCTATATATACTCTTTATTTCCCCTGTTTACAGAGATCTACATATAAATTATGATATCAAATAAACTAATCATCTGCATGCAAAAACGAACAGGTTTTAACAGCGAACTATTGAAAGTGAACAGTATGTACACTGATAATGCTTACATAATGAAAAATAAACCGAGTATGCTGTAAAGCATAGGCATTTCTGCATTCTACCGTGACCTCGTTAAAAACGAGTTACCCACTAAGTAGTTTAGTCTTTCCTGGAGTCATTTAAAGCCGTTTATTATTATATGGAATTAATCAGGAATAATGTGTATCCGTCTATGGGAATATCCGGCTTACCTGCGGTTCCATACCGTAGCCAAGGACATTCCGGGTAAATTTTAAAAAGTTGGTCACATGAATATCCATGATTACATGTACGAAAATATGTAGCACATATATTATAATCTTGGACACAGAATATATAACAAGCGGGGTTTCCATATCGACATATAATATGTGAAGATTAACTCCGTTGTCCCCTCGCTTTGGACCTTAACTCCTCTAGAAGCCTCTCATGCTTGGTCCAGCTAGTACACACGTCCACATTCGAAAGTGTTTTCACGGACACAGCCAACATTGCAGAGCTGCAGCATAAACTGCATCCGGAATTCAACAGTTTGTATGGAATAAATAATGACAACATGGATATTAATTAGCTGTATAATGGAATCGTGAACAAGGGAATTTTGACCATGGCAGAAACTGTAGAATCAGATCTATATTATTTATCAGCGCATACAGCACAGATCCTGATTTAGGCGGATCCCACAGGCGCCGCCTAACTTAGGTCGACTTTGTTTATAAAAGGCGTTAGATAAAGGATTGAAGCTTAATACAGTAAACCCTCTCTATAACGACCACTAAATTTTGTTAATTAGTTGGTATTTTGGCAGGTGGTTGCTTAAAGCAAGGTGAAAGCAAAACAGAACGCTCCTATAGGAGCGTTCTGTTTTACTTTCACCTTGCTTTAAGCATCCACCTGCCTTTAACACACACTACTTGATGTTATTTAGTGGTCGTTATAGAAAGGTTTTCCTGTATACGACTTTGACAATGCAGGACAGAACCAAATGACAAACCTCCAGTCTAATCGATTTTGATCAATATATGTTCAGTCCTTTACTCCACGAATATTCATACATTTAAGAACTGATAACACCGTGAGCAATACTTACATGTAGATGGGTTTTGTAATGGCATATGAACACAGAAATCTTTAGCCACGACAGAAACTGTAGAATAAGATCTATATTATTCCATAAGCAAATAGAGTAGACCCTGACAAGAGGCCCCTACAGGGACCACTTGATGTGGGTGTAATCTGTTTTCAAAGGCACCAAAAGGTGTCTCTAGGGAGTAAAGGGTTAAATGGTAACGTTATAAAATCTTGCCGGCGTTTTAATAGAATGACACAGACATACACAATAAATAAAGATAAATTCGGTAAACAAACAAATAAATAAAATGGCAAAACATTTTTTTCAGAAACGCCACCATAGTGTCAAACAGTTTGGATGCTAATGAGATGCCGAGTGACTTGACATCTCACCGAGTGACTTGACATCTCACCCACAATAAAAACTCGATACTACGAAATTTTAGTAACGAAGAATTTATGTCTTTGTAGACAGGTGACTGCTTACTTAATGCAGGGTGAAGGTCACACAGAAAGCTCCTAGAGCTCCTAGAGGAGCTTTCTGTATGATTTTCACCCTGTATTAACCCTTCTCTTGCTGAATTTTTAAAACACATTTCTCCTTCTTTACCCATGCCCTGTTGTATAATTACATATATCTTCACTCCTGCAGGAGCTGTCTCATATGGGTCTTCACTATTTACAGGTAGGTATATTGGCGTGAATAGCACGGGAAGGGTTAAGCTGCTATACCTGCGTGTGTTAAAGATCAATAATGATACCTATTTGAGTGTTCGAATAATCGAGTTGTCACTGTATATTCATTCAATAATTGGATACATCATATCAGGGTTTGATAAGACACTATGTTTTTCGGTAGTATGGGGGTTAAATGAAATACAAAGTCATATCAAAGTTTATTGATTGTTTGTTATCCTAATTAGTTTTCCATACCCCGTCAATATCCGGGTACCTAAGTCTATGTACTGCGACACCCATGAACACAAACAAAACAACAAACAAATCTACCCAAACAACATAAAGTTGTCATCACTCAGTCTGTTTTCAAGGTACATTTCTTCTAAGCGTATATCAAGTAATTATTTAGGCGAGTTTCCAGTTTCCGAATACATGTTGTGAGTTCGCTCATGTCCATGTTTACACAGAACCTGGTGGTTAGGTCTTTTCTCAGAAAGGTTTGTGACACTTTGACCTTTCATAACTTCATAAAATTGCAAACCAGGAGGGAAAATAACATGAACGTACGTGTCGGCCAATCGTTTCTTTAAACATTTCTCTACATCCGGGTGTCTTAGTTCATGTTCTGAGACACCATTGATCACAAACAAACAAAGACAGCAAACAAATCTACCCAAACAACATAAAGCTGTTAGCGCTCTTTCTGTTTAAAAGGTACATGTCTTCGAAACGTAGATCAGTTGATTGTTTTGGCGAGTTTCAAGTTTGCGAATACATTCACCTATATTGCGCTGTAAGTTAGGAATCATTATTTTCTTTTATTTTTATTGCGTTGTGAGGTCGCTCATTTCCATGTACATACTTGACGGCCAATCATTTCTCTATACGGTAGTATATAGATCATAAATGTTAGATGTGTGTGAAGCTGGCTCAGCAATCAACCATCAACCATCAACATTCGTTTTTATATAAGGAAATCGAATGTTGATCTGGAATGTCGAGCTCGCCCATCAACATTCGATTTTAGATAGAGAAACCGAATGTTGATCTGGAATGTCGAGCTCGCCCATCAACATTCGTTTTTATATTAGGAAATCGAATGTTGATCTGGAATGTCGAGCTCGCCCATCAACATTCGTTTTTATATAGAGAAACCGAATGTTGAGCTGGAATGTCGAGCTCGCCCATCAACATTCGTTTTTATATAAGAAAATCGAATGTTGATCTGGAATGTCGAGCTCGCCCATCAACATTCGTATCTATGTAAGAAAATCGAATGTTGATCTGGAATGTCGAGCTCGCCCATCAACATTCGTTTTTATATAGAGAAACCGAATGTTGATCTGGAATGTCGAGCTCGCCCATCAACATTCGATTTTATATAAGGAAATCGAATGTTGAGCTGGAATGTCGAGCTCGCCCATCAACATTCGTTTTTATATAAGGAAATCGAATGTTGATCTGGAATGTCGAGCTCGCCCATCAACATTCGGTTTTTTTATAAGGAAATCGAATGTTGATCTGGAATGTCGAGCTCGCCCATCAACATTCGTTTTTTTATAAGGAAATCGAATGTTGATCTGGAATTTCGAGCTCACCCATCAACATTCGTTTTTATATAGAGAAACCGAATGTTGAGCTGGAATGTCGAGCTCGCCCATCAACATTCGTTTTTATATAAGGAAACCGAATGTTGATCTGAAATGTCGAGCTCGCCCATCAACATTCACTTTTATATAAGGAAATCGAATGTTGATCTGGAATGTCGAGCTCGCCCATCAACATTCGTTTTTATATAAGGAAATCGAATGTTGATCTGGAATGTCGAGCTCGCCCATCAACATTCGTTTTTATATAGAGAAACCGAATGTTGATCTGGAATGTCGAGCTCGCCCATCAACATTCGTTTTTATATAGAGAAACCGAATGTTGAGCTGGAATGTCGAGCTCGCCCATCAATATTCGTTTTTATATAGAGATACCGAATGTTGAGCTGGAATGTCGAGCTCGCCCATCAACATTCGTTTTTATATAAGGAAACCGAATGTTGATCTGGAATGTCGAGCTCGCCCATCAACATTCGCTTAAATATAAGGAAATCGAATGTTGATCTGGAATGTCGAGCTCGCCCATCAACATTCGTTTTTATATAAGG
The DNA here is from genome assembly GCA_963576725.1 of Azorinus chamasolen. NCBI lineage: Eukaryota > Metazoa > Mollusca > Bivalvia > Cardiida > Solecurtidae > Azorinus > Azorinus chamasolen. The sequence continues at coordinate 9,005,604 of OY755244.1, forward strand.
AAATCGAATGTTGAGCTGGAATGTCGAGCTCGCCCATCAACATTCGTTTTTATATAGAGAAACCGAATGTTGATCTGGAATGTCGAGCTCGCCCATCAACATTCGTTTTTATATAGAGAAACCGAATGTTGATCTGTAATGTCGAGTTCGCCCATCAACATTCGATTTTATATAGAGAAACCGAATGTTGTGCTGGAATGGCGAGCTCGCCCATCAACATTCGCCATTATATAGGGAAATATTTTCTCTGAATATACAGGATTATCAGCTTTCATCTTTGGCACATAGCATCATCTGTAGGTCCGCTACAAAAAATTTGCCCATGGTGTAAAAATTGGACCCGGTCGAGGGGTTGCCACTTTCTATAGGAACATATAGCTAAAATGTTGAAAATGTCTCTGAAACTGGAAGCTATTAGCTTTCAAGATGGCAAATTACGTCACCCGAAAGTCCACAGGGGTCAGATAAGGCCCAGCTACATGGGTAGCCAGATTTCTATAGAAAAATATAGTGAAACACTTGATTTTTCTCCAATGATTGGCTTGTGAACGATACCAGGGTCATCATGGTAATATTGCTGTGTAATGCAAAGTTTGACCTATTGATTGTTGATAAATTTATGTGAACATGTGCGTCTGGCGTATAGGAATTTTTAAAGATCATACTCAAGTCAAACATATATGTTTGATAGTTAGTCATAATAAGTATTAGTATGTAACTGCTGCCTATTCATTAAAATACATATATTGATTTTAATAACCGCAGGCCTTAATTTATATAATCAGATGTGGCATATCTGTGTCCTATGAAAACATTTACCTTTTAGTTTTTAGTTGGCAATCCGATGTGCAAAAAGTCGCTTATTTTTCGAGGTCCATGGCATTTTTTAGTAGAAATGTTTGAATACCATAATTGTGTTGCCAGATACTAATCATTTATGGTTTTGGCCCATGCCACTGCCAAAACCCTCTTTGAAGGTCAGAAACTAGGTCAAAGGTGAAATGAGTGCAAAAATGTAATAAAATCTCTATATAGTATGACATAGCCATAATTTTGACAAGTTCAATACTTTTTTGCATTTAATTTCTCAGCAATGTCTCCACAGTAAGTGTAGAACTATTTATGTAGCATTTCAGAAAGTTTTGAGTGACCTGTGATGATTGCAAGTTCGGAAAATATCGTTTTAAATACATGTACGGTACATTACCATACAATATATATATATATATATATATATATATATATATATATATATATATATATATATATATATATATATATATATATATACTTTGATGCAAATATGTGCAAGTTATAGTACCTCTTCACTCAGATATATCATTTAGAGATAATAATGAAACGCCAGAAGATTAGTCTCTTATTGCCATAATCTCGGTGTAATATTGGTATGTTTTATTGTACACTATGTCTAATATTAGCTGTTTGTATCATTAGCTTAGCGATTGAAACACCATAGCTCCTGGTGAGTATGGCGATGTTTTTACATAATGAATTTAGTACCCACGACAAAACCCTTTCTACATTTGTGGGGACATGAATATCCCGGATATTGATTGTCCATTTTAACAGTTACTGGCCATAGGTACCCACTCTAACTCAACAATGAACTCATAGGCATATTCAGTGCCGCTGGCTATGAGTAACCTTCCCTATCCGTGATGACAACAATCTATATGTTATTGCCACAAGCAATCACTAGTTATCAGATATACCTCAATACCTGGAATAAGTGAGTATGTCAGAGTTCTGACAAACATATCTTTCCTTCACGAAGGAAGCCTACCCCACATATTGCCCACCCTTCGAAAGAGGCTAATACATGTTCTATGGCCCTCAAAATGGCTGAGTTTGCGGCACACTAGGAAAATCAGTCCCTTTACGATTCTGTACTCTATGTGATATATTCAGTGGTCCCTTCTGAGTTGACATCCACCTTCAGCCAGCCATGGTGCAACTCAATCACCCGCCGTTTCTCACGAAAGAAGAAATGTTCGTACAAATAGTACTGAGGACCAAGGTACAGAAGGACTGGCGCATAAACAAGGGGCTACAGAAAAGTTGAACAGAAGTGCAAGGAAGCTCAAGCTCATGATGGGTATGTGATTGACTTAGTGACAGATACCAGCTGTAAGAAGCTTTACATTTTTGTTAGACGCAAGGCAAGAAATGTGACAGCTCGGGAATAGCACCACTGAAAAATGGTGCCATCAACAATGTTGATACACAAATCAAAGTTGAGTATCCTTATTCGAATGCCCTTCCTATTCATGTCTGCAAGCTTCTTAATGGCCTTAATCTCCACAAAGCTACCTGTCCAGACACCATCTTATCAAAGTTCTTGAAAGAGATGGCACATTCACTGGCTCCTGCTCTTGTTCTGATCTTCCAGGCCTTACGACCAGGATAAAGTCCCCAGTGACTGGAAGATTTCATGTTAATCATATATACAAGACAATGGTCAAGAATAACCCCTTCAAACTATTGGCCTGTGTCCCTAAATTCTGTCACATGTAAGATTCTAGAATACATCATACACAGTAACCTGGTTTTACCATTACATCATCAACCCATACCAGCATTGATTCCGGAAGCTGCACTTCTGTGAGACACAACTAATCAATCAGCATGGACAATGACCTTGGGTCAAGTCTGGACCAATCCTATCAGATTGACGCAAACGTTTTACAAAGTGTCTTAGAGATACCTTCTTCTTAAGCTCCAACACTATGATGTGTAGTGCAAAATGCTTGATTGTATCCAACAGCCAACAAATCACGCTGGAGGGTGTTTCCTCTGAGTCAGTACCGATAGCATCAAGTGTTCATCAATGTGCTGTTCTCAGTCCTTTCTTTTCCCTTGAATGCAAAGATGACCACACTCTTCATGTCGATGCCTCAATTTTGTGCCGAGTCAATAGAAGATGCAGACGTCTTCCAGAATGCCTTCGGCAGTCTGTAGAAAAGGGAAGAGACTGGGTTCAATGCAGAGAAGTGCTAGGTCCTGCTTATCACCAACAACATAGAGACTAGTTATACTGTCCATAGCATGAAACGGAAGACTACAAAGAGGGCAAATAACTTGGGACATAACTGTCTTTGAAATTGTCTTGAACATCCCGAGTCGATATGGTCATAAAGGAGGCAAATTGATCCACATCCGTTCTAAGCAGGAACTTTGGAGCCTCCCAAAAGTCAACCAAGGAGGCATGTTACAAACTCCTGATCAGTATGCAGGTTGAGTGCACATCTTTTGTTTTGGATCAACACACCAAGGCCATGACAACGCATGTGGAGATGATCCAACGTAGAGCTACCATATTTGTAATTTTGCATTATTGCAAAACAAGTGCTCAGCATTGGTGCCATGTTCAACACGATTTGCTCAAACAGAGGCAGAAACAAGTAAAGGCCGCGATGTTCTATAGGTTTGTATATGATTTTCTTGCAGCTGACGCCCCACCTTCTGACTCCCTTACGGTGCACCTACAAGAGGTCATTCCTTATGATTCGTTCCAAGGTTTTGCAGGACCATTTTCCTGAGGGAATATTTCTTCCACTCTGCTGTCAACATCATCTGGAATAAGCTACAATAACATCAAGTGATAGCTCCCAACTGTCCAGGTTACGATTTTAGATGCCATGTACTCTTCTTCTGTTTGCAATGTTTTAACCTGTTATTTTAACTTGCACGTTGGACCCTCCCTCACCTATGTGCATATCACAATGGTGCGAGTATGCCTGCTTTAAAGCGGCAAAGCATGACAAAATAAGAAGCAGAAGACACAAACACAGAGTTGATGTAGTATACTAGTATTGCAGTATTCAACAGATACGCTTGAATATCGTCATTCAAGACAAGTGCAGACATGAATTGTCCCATCTGCCATCAAATCATGACGAGGTGGATACATGGCTTGGATGCTGCTTGAAAAGGGCCAATGCTGGATAGTTGTCAAATGCCAAGATTTTGATGTACTGCTTGTACTGATACATGTATACCATCTTGGACCTTTAGGCACTGAAGTCTGAATAATGGCTGGGAAAAACAAAATTGTATTTTCCGCAAGTTATCTCAAGATGTCTGCCGGAACATGCCAGGGTATCATGAAATAACTGGATGTTACATAACCCTTGCTTTCACTAGATTCGGAAAGAAGACCTGTTGGAAGAAATATTTTACATGTCCGATCTGCTTTCAGATAGTTGAAGAGATGCACGGTCAGACAAGGCACAAACGTTTGATGTTTGATGTATGGTGTCTGAACGGAGAACCAATAGATGATGCAAGAATTTCACAATATGGTTAAGGTAGAGAAAACACTTGAACTGGTTCCACCAACAAAGGATGTACTAGAACTGAAACTTTCAAGAGCAAACTGTTAAGCTGCTATTTGGATCTGAGCTGATGGATACAGACATTAATGTTATTGTTACTAGCACATAGCACGATGGTGTTGAACCTTTATAAGTGGTTTGGAAATGTACCAACTGCACTTGATGCTTGCATTGAACAAGTTATGGGTGCAAAACCAAGTGCAAATCTATTCGCTGTAAATGCTTCAAAGTAGTTTCAAAACACACTAACATGTGTTTGCGATGGTGTTAATTGTACCAATCAAGAAAATATCCATAAAAATATAGTGAATTAATTAGTTACTTTAAACAGAACTGAACATTTTGTTTAGGTGTTCATTTACCCCACCCACTTTACTTTAAGAAGTATGTGTGCATAATATATAGCTGGTATGACTGCATACAGTTTTTTCAGTAGCAGTCTGTCTAACCTTTATTTTAACGTAATTTATATTTGTTAAATAGAAATAATGACAAAGACATGACATGTATCATCGTTTTATGTTGGTTTTAATGATTTTTTACTGTTTTTTTATGTTCTCATTAATATTCATGAATATTCAAACAATATATTTTACAAAACGTTAGTGCAAATTAAAGGCCGATGTTTAACCTTCATTTTGATACCATGTTTGTTATTTTACATCTAAAATTGATAAAGATATATTAATTTCTCAAATAACGTATATAAAATATGCACTTAGTTGACCTTTGACCTAATTAAGAGAAACAAGGGCAAATTTTCAGGTGGCATGGCGCAATTTCTGATTACTCAGACATCAAACATTATATATCCTTTGCGACGGTGATAATTGTACCAACCAAGAAAATATCCATAAAAATATAGTGAATTAATTAGTTACTTTTTAAAACAGAACTGAAAGTTTTGTTTAGGTGTTTATTTACCCCACCCACTTTACTTTAAGAAGTATGTGTGCATAATATATAGCTGGTATTACTGTATACAGTTTGTTTTCAGTAGCAGTCTGTCTAACCTTTATTTTAACATAGTTTATTTTTGTTAAATAGCAATAATGACGAAGACATGACATCATGTATCATCGTTATATGTTGGTTTTAATGATTTTTACTAGTTTTTTGATGTTCATGAATATTCAAATAATATATTTTACACAAAGTAAGTGCAAATTAAAGGCCAATGTTTAGCCTTCATTTTGGTACCATGTTTGTTATTTTACACCTAAAATTGGTAAAGATATAATGATTTCTCAAATAACTTATATAAAATATGCACTTAGTTGACCTTTGACCCAATTAAGAGAAACAAGGGCAAATTTTCAGGTGGCATGGGGCAGTTTCTGATTACTCAGACATCAAACATTACATATCCAGTGCATGCCAAATTCTACTATTTAATGCCATGGCTCGACACATTTTCCTCAGTTGGATGCCCAACTATTTTATCTAGGACGTTTTATTGAAGATAGCCCTTCTTAGAAACCGACTTTCCGTTTTAGGAATATACATGTATCTTGAAAATATGCTTTATATCTTCTTTATTACATCTGCATGTGTAAATTTGGCATTTAGTCAATTCTAAAGGTGGTGTCACACTAGAGCGTATGGCACGAACGTATGCGAACGTATGAGAAAAATGTTCATACGCTCGCATACGCAGATAAACGCTATGGGTAGTATAGGCATACGTTGTATAAGCTGCCATATGTCGGTGTACGTTCTCATACGTAGAGAACGAAACTAATTTTTGAACATGTTCAAAGCAGTTCAGCGTATACGAGCGTATGAAGTATACTAGGTCAAATACGTTTCACATACGGTGACATGAAGGCGGCCAGTAAATCTATCATATTGATAGCGTATCAGTAACGTAATTTTAACGTATGTCTGACGAACGACTAACGTTTTTAACCTATTTCTGGCTATCCATACGCTATTCATGCGCTCACATGAAGTAAGAATACGTTACTTATATGCTCACACACGCTATTTATAGGCTGATATACGCTACATTGACGGTGACATAAGTTGACACATGCTCGTATACGTTTCCCATGCGTTGCCTATACGCCAGATATACGGTACGCATACGCTATTCACGCGCTGCTAATACGTTCATCGAAGATAGAGGCGGAAAATTACGGATTCATATGCTCAAAAGTTGTGCGTATGCCCAGGATTTCATACGCACGCTATGCATACGTTCGTCTCATACGCTATAGTGTGACATGGGCATAATTTAACGTATGCCTGACGAATGACTAACGTATTTAACGTATTTAACCTATTTCTGGCTATCCATACGCTGCTCATGCGCTCACATGCAGTAAGAATATGTTACTCATATGCTCGCATATGCTAGTTATACGCTGATATACGCTACACTGACGGTGACATAAGTTGACACACGCTCGTATACGATTCTCATGCGCTGCATATACGCCAGATATACGGTACACATGCGCTGGTAGTAGGTTCATCGAAGATAGTGTTGGGAAATTTCGGGTTCATACGCTCAACAGTTGTGCGCATGGCCAGTTTTTCATACGCTATGCATACGTTCGTCTCATACGCTATAGTGTGACAGGACCATTAAGACAATTCGCAAGGGCCCATAACCAGTAACACTTTGAGTATGAATTTGAGAACCATGCATTGACAATTGTGATTTCATATTTATAACACACGTGATGTTTGATTTTGCAGTTTATAAGAATAGATTAACGAACATGTTTTACAGCTGCTTAAGTTAAATATTAGCTTTTAAATTTGAACTCATTATGTTAATGAATATGGCTATGGACCCATTGTATTTGGAAAGTTCCCAATAAAAGTGTTTAAAAAAATGGTGCATAGTATTGTCATATGTCAGACATATTCAGTTGTGTTATTCACATTGTATGATATTCCACAAGAGAAATTCTACATAGCTACAATGGTAGAATGGAGGAGTTTACATTCCAGCTTAGCATTCTGTCTCCTTATATAAAAACGAATGTTGATGGGCGAGCTAAACAGTCCAGCTCGACATTCAGTTTCTCTATATAATGGCTAATGTTGATGGGCGAGCTCGTCATTCCAGCACAACATTCAGTTTCTCTATATAAAAACGAATGTTGATGGGCGAGCTCGACATTCCAGTTCGACATTCAGTTTTCCTATATAATGGCGAATGTTGATAGGCGAGCTCGACATTCCAGATCAACATTCGATTTCCTTATATAAAAACGAATGTTGATGGGTGAGCTCGACATTCCAGATCAACATTCGGTTTCCTTCTATAAAGACGAATGTTGATGGGCGAGCTCGACATTCCAGATCAACATTCGATTTCCTTATATAAAAACGAATGTTGATGGGCGAGCTCGACATTCCAGATCAGAATTCGATTTCCTATATAAAAAACGAATGTTCATGGGGGAGCTGGACATTCCAGATCAACATTCGATTTCTCTATATAAAAACGAATGTTGATGGGCGAGCTCGACATTCCAGATCAACATTCGATTTCCTTATATAAAAAACGAATGTTGATGGGCGAGCTCAACATTCCAGATCAACATTCGGTTTCTCTATATAAAAACGAATGTTGATGGGCGAGCTCGACATTCCAGATCAACATTTGGTTTCTCTATATAAAAACGAATGTTGATGGGCGAGCTCGACATTCCAGATCAACATTCGATTTCCTTATATAAAATAGAATGTTGATGGGCGAGCTCAACATTCCAGATCAACATTCGGTTTCTCTATATAAAAACGAATGGTGATGGGCGAGCTCAACATTCCAGATCAACATTCGGTTTCCTTATATAAAAACGAATGTTGATTAGCGAGCTCGACATTCCAGATCAACATTCGATTTCCTTATATAAAAACGAATGTTAATGGGCGAGCTCGACATTCCAGATCAACATTCGATTTCCTTATATGAAAACGAATGTTGATGGGCGAGCTTAACATTCCAGCTCAACATTCGGTTTCTTTATATAAAAACGAATGTTGATGGGCGGGCTCGACATTCCAGATCAACATTCGGTTTCTCTATATAAAAACGAATGTTGATGGGCGAGCTCGACATTCCAGATCAACATTCGATTTCCTTATATAAAAACGAATGTTGATGGGCGAGCTCGACATTCCAGATCAGCATTCGATTTCCTATATAAAAACGAATGTTGATGGGCGAGCTGGACATTCCAGATCAACATTCGATTTCCTTATATAAAAACGAATGTTGATGGGCGAGCTCAACATTCCAGATCAACATTCGGTTTCTCTATATAAAACGAATGTTGATGGGCGAGCTCAACATTCCAGATCAACATTCGGTTTCCTTATATAAAAACGAATGTTGATGGGCGTGCTCGACATTTTTTTCTAGATCAACATTCGGTTTCCTTATATAAAAACGAATGTTGATGGGCGAGCTCGACATTCCAGATCAACATTCGATTTCCTTATATAAAAATGAATGTTGATGGGCGAGCTCGACATTCCAGCTCAACATTCGGTTTCTCTATATAAAAACGAATGTTGATGGGCGAGCTCGACATTCCAGATCAACATTCGATTTCCTTATATAAAAACGAATGATGATGGGCGAGCTCGACATTCCAGATCAGCATTCAATTTCCTATATAAAAACGAATGTTGATGGGCGAGCTCGACATTCCAGATCAACATTCGATTTCTCTATATAAAAACGAATGTTGATGGGCGAGCTGGACATTCCAGATCAACATTCGGTTTCTCTATATAAAAACGAATGTTGATTGGCGGGCTCGACATTCCACGTCAACATTCGATTTCCTTATATAAAAACGAATGTTGATGGGCGAGCTCGACATTCCAGATCAACATTCGATTTCCTTATATAAAAACGAATGTTGATGGGCGAGCTCGACATTCCAGATCAACATTCGATTTCCTTATATAAAAACGAATGTTGATGGGCGAGCTCAACATTCCAACTCAACATTCGGTTCCTCTATATAAAAACGAATGTTGATGGGCGAGCTCGACATTCCAGATCAACATTCGGTTTCCTTATATAAAACGAATGTTGATGGGTGAGCTCGACATTCAAGATCAACATTCGATTTCCTTATAAAAAAACGAATGTTGATGGGCGAGCTCGACATTCCAGATCAACATTCGATTTCCTTATATAAAAACGAATGTTGATGGGCGAGCTCGACATTCCAGATCAACATTCGATTTCCTTATATAAAAACGAATGTTGATGGTTGATGGTTGATTGCTGAGCCAGCTTCACACACATAAATGTTAGTCATATTATATTTTTATGACATATGAACGCAGGACATTTCGAGGGATTGGTGCAAAACTATTCTAACTCCTTCACTTTTGTGAAGGAGTTAGAATAGTTTTGCACCAAGCCCTCGAGTTTGCCCCAGACAGAAACTGTAGAATCATTCTATATCATTTCATAAGAAAAAAAGAACAGACCCTGATCTGACGGCTAATATAGGGATCGCCTGATCTTGGTATACTCTGTTTGCAAAGGCGTGGATATGAGGGAAAGAGTTAATATCTATAGAGATAAGGATATATAAATTTTCGCCACAATACAAAGCCCATGGTCACACGGAACATGTAACACAGGGGTTGTACGAGTCGTCTTATCGTAGCTAGTAGAGGCATTTGCAAACAGAGTACAGTAACACTTATCTAGACTGGACCTTGAAATTAGTATTTATTTCGGTCTGTAAGACACGTGGCAGCCTAATGTCCAGAGGAGCCGTCTACACACGACTTTCGCCGTGCATTAAGCAGCCACCTGACTAAAGAATCTAAATTATTTTCTACTAGAATTCCGTTTTAGAGAGGTTTTACTGTAGATCCATATCTGACGAGTCCTTTACAAGGGTATAAAATATATTGGATTTATGAAATCTTGCATAAATAAGATGTGTATATTAACCCTTTCGGCGCCAAATTTCTAATTGTCGTCTGCAATCCAATTTTGTTAAATCATACGGTACAATAAGGAACTGAGATAAAGAAATGCAAGTTTCAAATAGATATATAGAAATAGAGTTTGAGACAAATAGTGAAGTATCTGATCAGACGCCGCTTTAAAAAAAAGGCGGCGTCTGGTCTGTGACTGCACTATTTGTCGTGGTACAGGTATGCGACATTGGCGGTGAAAGGGAGCTCTCTTATTACTCCACCATATCCCATGTTGTAGCTAGTTTTTTGGAATCGGATCTTCCAAAGAGTGGTTACAACACAAGGTTTGTTGGGGAAATGACGATTTGATTTTTTTTTTTTCAAAAACAAAAACACACTACTTTGAATTTTTTTTTCAAAAACAAAAACGCACTAATCTTAGGGATTTCAGATTGCATAAGAACATCGCACCAAATCGCAAGAGATCTCGTAAGAAGCTTGCCGGAAACTCGCCAGTAAAACTTACGATGACATGACGTGCTCGTATCCGTTTCCCTCATGGCCGTTTAAAATTATCGACTTCATGAATAATAATTAGTTGATTTGTTTACTGTGACAGAAACTATACACAAGTGATCAAAACTATATTATTTCATTAGCAAACAGAGCTGTCTGATATGGGTTTACTCTGTTTGCAAGGCTCGTATTAGGGAAAGGTTCAGAACCACACACATGCACCATAAGATGCCACCGATACCTGTATAGTACACTTTAATATCCTTTATCGCATAGATATTAGTTCTATGATTTATGAAAAATGGCATATGACAATAACACAAACAGTTTTGGTTATGACAGAAACTGTAGTGTCAGACCTGTATGATTCCGCAAGCAATAAAGCAGACCGTCATTAGATGGCTCCTACAGGAGCAGTCTGATCTGGCTCTACTATGTTTTCAAATGTGTGAAAAACGTACAGACTAGGTAAATGCTTAACTCTTTCAATGCTGAATACTGTAGAACCCCTTTAAGCCGGATTTTTTGACAGAACAATTTAGGTCTTTTCAGACAGATGGCTGCTTATTGCGGAGTGAAAGTCATGCAGAAAGCTCCTTTGGGAGCTTTCTGCACGACTTTCAACCTGCATAAAGCTGTCACATGTCTGAAAGAACTATTTTGATACCAATTTAAACGTCCGATTTAGAGGGATGTTACTGTATTCAAACCTGAATAGCCAATCAACCTTTGATTATAGAGTCCATTTAGTATGAAAGGCTCCAGCTGGTTACAATGAAGTCCCTGATTAGGGGGCTCCTTTATGAGTAGACAGATCCATATATACACTGTTTGCATGTACAGTAGAACCGTACGCGACTATACATTTAATGAGTATACGAGTCTTCAAAAGCGGATGGTTGTTTAAAGCAGGGTAAAATAATACAGACGTTTTCTGTATTATTGAGAAAGCGCCAATATCTATCGCTATGTTTTAACCCATTTGCGCCCAGTGGATTCTTCCATGTTTATATATTGGATTAGTCCATATTTTATCTAAGGGGTTCTTGGTCTAAATTTTCAATTTCGTTTTGTTTTATATTGAAATTCCTATCAGCAAACAGTGTAGACTCTGATCAGATGCCGCGTCTGATCAGAGTCTACACTGTTTGTCTACGTTCCATATATGGGATCGAGGGAGCAAATGGGTTAAGCTACCACATTACTGAAATGCCCAGATCTAGACCTGTTTAATGGTCGCTTTTGACAGATTCTACTGTACACCCGTTCCTGTGTTTAAAAGGCTAAGGTACCATCAAGGGACCCTTATGAGTTGTTCACGACACTTCAGATTTCAATATTTCGACGAGGTCTCGTATCCCTTAACCATTTCCTTCATATAAACATGTTTAACGCATCTGCAAACAGAGTAGGCCCAGACCAGACGGTTCCAATAGGAGCCGTCTGATCAGGGTCTGCTCTGTTTGCTTACGGAATTTGATAGATCTGTTTCTTTTGTTTCTAATATGATGCAACATATGAACACAATAGTTATAATCAAAATGAGTTATGGAAGGTGGAACACCTTCCATAACTCATTTTGATTATAACTATTGTGTTCATTAATATTCTGTAGGTATTGCTATGAGGAATAAACATAGAACAGGTAAAGGGTCAAATACAGTTCAAACATTTCCTCATGAATCACAATGTCTGTATGGTTGCTCTTTGTTTTGAAAAAAACCCAACAACAACAAACAACAACAAAACACAACTCACACGAAGCTTTTAAACTAGATGTGACCGATGCTTAATCCTTTAATCCACAAATAAACCGTCTAATGCATATGCAAACAAATACTACCCAGATCAAATGACTCTTAAAGGAGCACAGTCTGATCTGTTTGCACATGGGATTACATAGATCTAATTCTGCCATTGCCAAAATGTGTCGTGTTCATGAGCCTAATGTAACATCAACAGACCCTTATGAGTTGTTCACGACACTCCAGATTTCAAGATTTCGATAAGGTCTCGTATACTTAAAAAGTACAGTTGCATGTCCTCATGAATCACGAGGTCTCGTATACTTTAAAAGTACAGTTGCATGTCCTCATGAATCACGAGGTCTCGTATGATTGCTCTTTTTCGCAAAACAAAACCCCAAACAAACAAAATCACAACTCACACGAAGCTTTTAAACTAGATGTGACCGCGGCTTAACCTATTACTCCACAAATAAACCTTCTAATGCATCTGCAAACAGAGAAGACCCAGATCATATGACTCTTTAAAAATGCTCATGAGATTATATAGATCTGATTCTGACATGCCAAAATTAGCCGTCTTCGTGTGTCATTGTAAGCTTACTCAATATTCACGATATCATTAGTTTTTACATGAATATTCATGGAGTATTTGGTTACATAATTAGTTTTTTCATGAATATTAATGGAGTGATTGGTTAAATCACTAGACAATGACTGTAGTTTTTAACAGAAAGGCCATTACATGTATAGATAAATGTACAGCGCAAAGTAAATGCAGCCTTTAAAATTGTTTGCTCATGATATTATCATCTGATGGTAATAGTTCAACGAATTTGCACATGCCCGCCCCGGTATTTAACAAATCATGACTTTTGATGCATTTCTTCCCTGCAGCTTACCAGCATTCGAGATACAAGATACAAGATACAAGATACTTTATTCTACGTCGGATATAAATAACAAATAACATTAGCTCATGAGCTATTTTCCGACAAACATATGTAAAAAACCAAATTAAATTAAATACAATGTACAATGTCATGCAAACATAAAAAGAAACAAGGAAAAAAACACAAAGGGGATAGGACAGGCACACAACATCTGAATAAAGCGTTATTGTATTTAAACGTCTAGACAATGTATATTCAAGGTCCGGATTATTCAAAACTTACCGTTTAATCAGGCACAGAGTGCAAATATCACCATAGTTGGTGATACATTTAAGTTAAACATTCTAAAACGTCGATGGAATGGACAATTTGACATCACGTGCCAGGGGGTCCAAATATTACAAAGGGTGTCGTTATATTACGGCAAGGGAGCCACCTTTTCCCTAATATATGGACCCCTGGTCATAATAAGGTAGTATGATCCCCAGACGTAATTTTATGACCGGGTCGATGTATTATGGGGGTCACTTTATTTCATTACAACGGCAGGCGATCGAACCCGAGAAAGGGTACGCAGTCAGATAAAATCAAACAGATGATCACAGGGTTGGGTATGAATTCTGCTGTTTTTAATCGTTTTCGATGAAACTTGATCCAGTAAACGACATTGTTGCAGAAGATAAAAGTGGATCCTGGCATGCCATTCACTGATGAGAAACCGATATATTTTGGAGAAAACTCAGAAAACCGTTGTATTCTTGACGTTTTTATCTATTATCGTAATCGGCGATAAATAACAGCGTTTTTGTATTTCTAGAGTAATATTATGACAGGATATACAGTATGACCTCAAGAAATTCACGTCGGCTGTACAGTGTGGCCCCCGGAAATCCCCACCGGCTATACAGTGTGGCCTCAGGAAATCACCACCGGCAATACAGTGTGGCCTCAGGAAATCCCCAACGGCTATACAGTATGGCCTCAGGAAATCCACACCGGCTATACCACGCCGTATACCCTGTCAAATTGACGTGTAACGAATTCATTACTCGTCAGATCTATATATGCCTATACTATGTGGGATGTAGCTCGTTTCGCCATTGTTTACATTAGGCAGCAGACGATGTCGTAAATTAATTTCCAGTTTCAGGCAGGACTAGATTCTAGAGTCCAAAGCCCAACGTAACCTTTGTGGGGTGAATATATTTGACTTACTATAAACCGCATCTGTTGTCAATTATTTTAACAGAATCTGATAATAACACGGTCCTGAACATCATGGCAAGGTGACCAATCAGAAACCGAGACTTTTACCTGACCGATAATAAAGGCTTATAAATTAATTAATTATCGACCCATTTGAATTCTATCTTTTACTATAGTCAAACAACTAGGTCTGACGTGTCAAAGGTCATCCGAGTCCATTTTTAGGGAGATCAACATTCCGCATGTTCTCGGACCAATTTTTAAACAGACGAGTTTAGTATATAAGATAAAATTGGAGGCGCAATTGTTGTCAGCAGTTTAGCGCAATGGGTAAAGTCTAGGCACGCAGAAGATCTTGCGAGAGTAGTTTTTATTGAGCGTGGGTTCGAATCCCGTGTCGACCTTAAACTTTTTTTTTAAATTTTGAATGAATAGTTGAGTTTTATTTTATATCATATTGTATAATTGTAGTGACCATTTATACACATGTTCGTCAATTTTAGGGAAGGGTGCCCTTTTTTAGTTCGATATTAGCCATATTTTCAATAATAAATCGATGCTAAAATATGAATATCAATATACGCTTTAGCAAATGTCTTGTACAGGCAGCTTCTTAATGCACAACAAAACAAATGCTCTTAAGGAGACTTTCTTTAATATTTTTAGCAAAAAATTAAATATTTTAGGTTGATGCGAGACTCGAACATGCGCCTAATTAAATGTTCGCCGATCATATGCTTCTTTATGGTCCTACGACTTATCCACTACGCTATATTTCCGATAACAAATGCGCTTATTCTTTATACCTATAACTTGACATTTTCTTTTATAAATGGCACGTGGATATCCGAAATGCTGATCTCCCTTAAAAATGGACTCTGCGAACACGTGACCCGTCAGACCTAGTCGTTTGACTATAGTTCCTTGTTTTTAACAGTGATACAACGTTTCAGAGGTGATATGTAAAGAAACATTGAATACTCGAAATATTGTTCCGAGTTTAGAGTGCTGACCCCTTCCCTTATATAAACATTGTTCATGCCTTTGCATGTTAAACCCAGTTTAGACGGCTCCTAGATGAGCGGTCTGAACAGAGTCTATTCTGTTGGCTTATGGACTAGTATAGATCTGATTCTACAGTTTCTGTTATGACCAAATATTCCTGTGTTTATACGTCAATATAAAAGATCAACTTAATATTCGTGATGTTATCATGGATTTTCATTGAGTAAATAACTGATAGACTGAATGGGTGAAAAACGCCCTAGATATACATACCCTTGGTACTTTCTTGAAATTGTTTGTTTTACTTTATGCAGGTGATACCGAAATATTTGCAAAAACAGAAGTTGATTTCTGATAACACTAGAACCATTTATTGACTTTTGCAATACCTGGATACTTTCTGTAAATATTGAGAAAATCAACAAAGTTCTTGTCAATGGTGACATTTAATGTTGTCAGCTCTGTTAACCCATCCCCATATAGGCTATTTTTAGATCCAACCTTTTTGAATAAATCAACTGAAAATGCATATTTACAAGATAAAAGGAATACAATAGAATTGTGTAGTTTTAACCCTTTACCCAATAGCCTATTTCTAGTTTTGAAGACAGGTGACCACTTAAATCAGGTTGAAAGTAAAGCAGAATGCGCCTTAATGCGCATTCTGCTTTACTTTCAGCCTGCTTTAAGCTACCACCTCCTACAATATAGAAACTATTTATGATGCTATATTTTCATTATTTTAAAAAAATGGAACTATTTTCTTCAGCGGAGGAATATATTAAACTCGCTTAAAGCCGCTTCTATCAGGTAAATGGTTAAAACGATTGTGATGAACAGCATTTATCACAATGATTTAAAAGGGTGACTTTTACAAATGCGTCAATATGACGGAATGTGTTAAATGTCTAGGTATTGTTATCAATAAAAGTAGATGATTTACTAATGCAAAGATGCATGCTGTCAAAGTTTGGGGATTCGGAGTCATAGGTATTATCGAAACGGTGCATGCAGATTTTCTTAAACACATACTTTGGGCAAGGAAAGGGACCCCGAGTGTTATGCTATGTGGTGACGATTCCCACTATCATTAAGAATTAAGAAAACAATATTGACTATTGTTTCAAACTCACCAGTTATAATCAAACTTTTTCCTCTACGATATATAAAGTAGTAGTAAATGATTCAACCAACAGGAATCATGCGTTCCTTCTGGACGTGAGTTCCTTCTCCTGGATTTGTCCAGTTCGCACCTGTTGATGTCCGGTGGGCCTGATTCGCGGTCGGACTACTACCTGACATGCAACGGGTTAACCTGAGGTGCTTGTGTCAATGTCATTCGAAGAACGTATTGTCAGTTTCTCGTGCGTTTCACTTTTGTTTTACCCGGTACTTGTCCGTTAATTGGCCGTTATTATTTCTGTACACGTCTATTAATCTTCAAACTTCGCACTTCAAACTTCACACTTCAAACTTCAGGGTTCACAGTGTAGCCATTTTAGAAAGTAAGGAACACGAATGACGACAGGAGATTTTCCCACGATAATGTAAAGGCGATCGTGTTTGGAGGAGTTCTTTCATTATGTTTTAATGCTTGGCATACTTAATGTATGTTAAATAAATTAAGAAGTGTGTATTTCTATTTTATCCAGTCACCAGGCTTCTCTAGTGACATAATAAAGGGGGTGCAAATAAACTTAGGTTTATTAGGTTACCTCCGGTAGTGGAGGGTTTATTAGGTTAGTAGATAGGCGTAATGATTCTATAACCATGGAACTATTTTAGTTTTCTGTAAATATTCATAAAAATGTTGATGGAATAGATCTAACAGATCTATTTGGTCACCAGAAGAATTATTCAAATGAGAAAAAATAAAAATAATTGGCTACAGCTGGATTCGAACCCGCGCCTGATCCTACAAAAACTAATTCTAATCTCTCTAGAGACGTCGCCCTTACCGATTACGCCACCGAGGCCACATACAAAATGACGTTGATTTATCATTTTTATTAATTTAATCCACCGCTGGCAAAACCCGTTTTTGATAAAATCAAACTTGGAAGCAAAGATTGACAGATAAATAGTAAATGTTTTCTTTTCACTCTCATGATTATTTGATTGATAAACTCTTACAGGGGCGGTGATAGTCATAAACCTAAATATAGCCTGTTCAGTTCCATCGATTTCTGAGTGACGTTAGGTAGAATCTAAAAATAGAAACCGAGACTACGTAACTCGAATTTGACCAAAGAATATAGATCATGTCTGTTTGAAATAACTTATCGACCCTCGATTCGAATCATCTTATATTTCAAATTCAACCACGTTTCCCTTCTAGTAATACAAGTATCGAAACTATATTCCTCTACGGTAGCTCATTAGATCTATTTACGTCTAAATGGAAGTGAAAAGGGAGGGATCCGTTGATCGAAAAACTGCATTTTCAATGTAAATTATTTCAAGAGTGTTATGAGTCTATAAAAAAGACGTTTAACTATATTGACTGGATAAATCGAATAATAGGTTAGTGCCGTAGATGGGACGCCTTTATCCGACTCGGAGAGAAAACAGTTCAGGCTCGGCAAGCCTCGCCTCAACGTTTTCTCCCCTCGTCGGATAAATAGAGAATAATAGGTTAGTGCCGTAGATGGGACGCTTTATCCGACGAGGGGAGAAAACGTTGAGGCGAGGCTTGCCGAGCCTCAACTGTTTTCTCTCCGAGTCGGATAAAGGCGTCCCATCTACGGCACTAACCTATTATTCGATTTATCCAGTCAATATAGTTAAATGTGTTTTTTATAGACTCATAACACTCTTGAAATAATTTACATTGAAAATGCAGTTTTTCGATCAACGGATCCCTCCCTTTTCACTTCCATTTAGACGTAAATAGATCTAATGAGCTACCGCAGAGGAATATAGTTTCGATACTTGTATTACTAGAAGGGAAACGTGGTTGAATTTGAAAAATAAGATGATTTGAATCGAGGGTCGAAAAGTTATTTCAAACAGACATGATCGATATTCTTTGGTCAAATTCGAGTAACGTAGTCTCGGTTTCTATTTTTAGATTCTACCTAACGTTACTCAGAAATCGATGGAACTGAACAGGCTATATTTAGGTTTATGACTATCACCGCCCCTGTAAGAGTTTATCAATCAAATAATCATGAGAGTGAAAAGAAAACATTTACTATTTATCTGTCAATCTTTGCTTCCAGGTTTGATTTTATCAAAAACGGGTTTTGCCAGCGGTGGATTAAATTAATATAAGTGATAAATCAACGTCATTTTGTATGTGGCCTCGGTGGCGTAATCGGTAAGGGCGACGTCTCTAGAGAGATTAGAATTAGTTTTTGTAGGATCAGGCGCGGGTTCGAATCCAGCTGTAGCCAATTATTTTTATTTTTTCTCTTTTGAATAATTCTTCTGGTGACCAAATAGATCTGTTAGATCTATTCCATCAACATGTTTATGAATATTTACAGAAAACTAAAATAGTTCCATGGTTATAGAATCATTACGCCTATCTACTAACCTAATAAACCTTCCACTACCGGAAGTAACCTAATAAACCTAAGTTTATTTGCACCCCCTTTATTATGTCACTAGAGAAGCCTGGTGACTGGATAAAGCGTCCCATCTACGGCACTAACCTATTATTCTCTATATTGCTCTAATTTCTTCTATAACCCATTAATCCCTAGGGAAGAGCATACACATCATTTACAAACAAAGTACTTATGATAAGTCCACTTATCCTATGAAAGTTGTGAATACCTTGATCTGAACTCTCATAAAGGAGCCCTTTGATCAGGGTTTACAATATTTGAAACACACCAACATATAATATTTTGGGACATTAGTTCTTTGTTACGCTGTTAAATGTTGTTGGTCATATGCTATCTGCACACATTGATTAACCGATGACGTCAAACCATATGATAGGGAAAATGTGACGTTTGAAGTGTGAAGTTTGAAGTGTGAAGTATGAACTTTAAAGTCTGAAATCTGAAATCTGAGAGTTTGACGTTTGACGTATGATTGTTCAATAAGATTGTAATAGTACATATTCATGAGGTTTGAAGTGTGTATAATGAAATGTCACCACCGGTCGTTCGTAGTTTACGCTATCCGGTAATGTGTGACTGATACTTTAAATAGGACTAGAGCACTTCATTTGTCTCATAATAATGTTAGAAATGCTATAACTTCAAAAACACAATGTATGAGAAAGACATACACGTACACAAATTAGTGTCAATCATACCCCGGGGCCAGAAAGGGTTACCGTGCACCCCCCGTCTGACTTTTTTTCATGGGTACCAGGGTGTTTGGTAGGGTCTGCTGAATGGAAATCAAAATTGTACCCATGAAAAAAGTCATTCCTGCTATGGGTTTTTCTACCATTTCCATGGCAACCAGTGGTCTTGAAAACGGCGGTGGGTAAAGGCTATAATGTAGTATATCTATGTTATTTGGGGCACTAAGAGTTTGAAACTGGTGCCAAACTAAAGGTAAGACATTGGTCTTTAACTAAGAATATGGTTTTGTTAATTACCTCATTTGCATAATCATGAATATTAATGAGAAACCCGAAAAATGAAGGAAAAACGACTAGAAGATGGTGAAAACTAGATCTGAAATCACCTGTGATGGTCCAAATACACCCAAATATGTTTTGATACATAAAACATCCCCAAGGAGTGTTTTATTTAAAACAAAATCGTGTATCTATGGCTTATTTGCATTTTTATTGCATTTTTGAGTATCCATAGCAGAGGTACGTCCGGGTAGCGTAAGCGCATAAGAGAAGATAGCATTATATCTGAAGGCATTCGAGAGCTGATAGCTAACAATATCAACTTGTTACCAAACATAAAATAAATACACTGGTATTTGATTTAAAATGTATTGGAGTTAATAAGTTCATTAGCATATTCATGAATATTAATGAGAACCCCCTAAAATTAGAGAAAATGATAGGGAAATGGTGAAAACTAGAACTGAAATCACATGTAATGCTCCAAATCGATAGAGATATGTTCTTATACATAAAACCATCTTGTTGAGAGTAATCTAGCTGATGCTATGTAAAAACGTGTCTCTATGGGTCATCTGTCTTTTAGAGTTTCCATAGCAAATGTACGTCCGGACAGTGTCAACGCATAGAGAAGGTAAAAACGTTATATCACAGGGCCTTGGGAAGTTGGGAGCTAACATTATCAACATGTTACCAAATATAATTATAAGAAATACAACGGTCTTTGATTAAGAATATCATATTGTTAATCAGTTCATTAGCATATTCATGAATATTGATGCTTAAATCAAACAAAAAGTAGGGACATTATTTAAAAATTGTTGGAACGAATTTTAAACCATCCGGTTTGGTCAAAGTATACCGAAATAGTTCAACCGCTTTCAAATTAATTATGATTCAATTATGGTTTTATATCAAACGACGGTGTCTGTATCCGTTGTTTTCTTTATACGGGCATGATTGTACACCTTTCTGGTATGAAAACAAATGAACAGTTAAAGTACAAATAGCGTTTCAATTTCCAAGTGTGATATGAAACTTTAAAATCTGCTTACTTTTAAATTCATAAAAATGAGTAGGGTATCACAAAAAAAACGTGAAATTATTTACCCAGTGTCTGACTTAAGCAAATATTAAGATAATTGACTCCAGAATTTAAACTTATTAAGTAAACATAAACGGAGTGTATGTAGGCTGATGTCTCGGCCTTTGTAATGACGTGTAAATTACCAGTATTGATGAGGACATTTAAAAGTAATATAACATGATTTGTAAAGTAGAAATGAAACAAGGCTTTTAAATGGTGTATTTCGTAACATACAAGTGGCATTAGACTTATCGAGGCTAATGCTTTTGACGCATACATGTATTTACAAGCAAAAGCATACATGTATTTACAAACCATTATATCATTGTTGTTTTCAGCACATGTACAAAACGTTGTCAGTGCATGCTGTAGATGCATAGCTAGATTTTTAGAAACAATACATTTCACATTCCTAAAATAAGATACATGGCAAAAAATGCATGAAACATTATCATGTCGAATTCAGTAAATACTGATGATAACACAAGAAACGGAAAACCCATCCCTCATTTCGATTCTGCTCCTCAATGTTAAGAATGTTTCTACGGGTTTAAGCAGTGGACCTTTCTGTGTGATATATTTAACTATCATCACATCTGTATTAATCGTAATGTAAGTTTATATCGAATAATAATTTTCAAAGAGCCCCCATCCACTTCTCCATATTCTTCATCTGCTTCAAGAGCTTTCTCCAGAATGCTTCCACAATTCAACCTCAATCCATTATGGAACCAGAGAAAGTAGTAGGGCATCGCACACGGTTTTCTCTGTATCCGCTCACCTCTTTCTGGGGTATCAAATTAGCCTAAAGTTGTAATAGGCGTTAATCAACGTAACCAACTTTCTACAAGGTGGCAATGATCGATGTCGATCTCGCGCTCAATATCGTTTGTATTGTGTGTCCAAGAATCTGTTCAAAATGAAGATGACTTTCTCAGGGCAGATGCAAGAGATAAAGCCGCTAAAGAAGCTTTTTATAAACAACAGGCTGGAAACCCAAGCACGGTTCCTCGAGTTGTTAAATACTGATTTGAAGACAATGGCAGGTTCGGTGTTAGTATACTGGCAGTACGGACATAGTTCAGTGCAATTACTAAATCAGTCATAAGGGTCATATGTGGATATCGATCTTGGGGATCTCATGAAGCACCAGTGTCGTTCAGCATTGGTAATGCTGGGGGCTGTTTAGCAAAATACTATACGTCAAAGAAGCTGAATACCTAATAGAAGAGGTAGACATAAAACAAATTCACCAACACAAGATGAGAAACACATTGTAAAAAAAGTCAGGAATGCTTTATTTCATTCAATGCGAGACATTCAGGCATCTTCAAACAAATATCTGAAAGACTTTTCAACATGACGCCTGAAAGTATTCATGTAAGATATGTATCAGGACAACTAAAAACATATGGAGAGAATGAGGAGTAGAAGTAAAAAAAAAATAGAAATAAAGTGCCTAGTTATAGTCTACTTTCAGTCCAAAAGACCGCTCAGTCGACTGTACACGTACTCCCCTGGTCATTGAGTCATTCGCCTACAATATTGAGCACTGCTAACATATGGCGCAATCATGCAGCCGCAGTACCGGCTAGTGACCCTCATAGGACTGGTACCTACTTTAATCCCCGGGTGGAGAGGAGGTGCGGGTGGGAGACACTGAAAAGCGTCTCTGAAATTTCCGGGAGGTACAGGGATTTGAATCCCGGACCTCCGGATCGGCAGTCAAGTGCGTTACCACTCTACCACCACACCACACAATTAATTTGTAAAGCATACAGTAAAACTGTTTTGAAGTCGACCCAAGAAGAAACTGATATCAGGTTTTAGCCAGAGAACAAGAATGCACGACTGTTCAAGTAAGAACACTAGCCAACAACATTTTCATACTGTTTGGTTACACTGACAGCTTTTAATGTGAGGATGCTATGTTGGGTCTTCATGCTTACTGTGAGTCTACAAGTATATTTAAGGAAAAAGTGTATGTATCACCAAATAACAACTCCCGGAAAGCTCCGAAAACTCCACTAGTAAATGAAAAGCAAGAAAAGCCACACTCAAAACGCCACCATCACCAAAACACCTACAGAAAGCATAGCAATTTATACACATACACACACATACAGTAGAAAGTCACATACAAGACGCAATCACCACCAACACATCAATTAAACAGCATGTCACACACACACAACCAAACACACGCAAACACACGAGAAGAACACAGAAAACACCAACAAATACACGAGCACCAGAGACAAACATGAACAAAACACAAGCACAAAGACACAAGACAAACAAAAGTAAGGGGCACGGTCAGTAGCAAAATCATCACTTGGGGTTTAAACCGGTTTACGGACGTCTTAACCTCACACTTATCTCAAAGTCACCCTAGCTAAACAAACATTGTAAATAAAGGTATCCCCGCCGGAAACTTGTAAACTTGGGATGTTTAAGCTGATCTGATTGGTGAATAAGACTCGTTCACATGCACAATGTACGCTGAATTGAAACTGCTGCTAAGGAGGCGCGCGAAGATAAGCCAATTAATGATTTGCATAACATTGACATGGGATCTTTGCCACCACGTTGATTTGCTTAGTCCGACACATTTAATGGGTCATCAATCAGATGCGAATTTGGGCGAGCTCACATATAGCCTATCCAGTAATACCCCCAGCCTCAGAAGCACATGACTGGAGCCATGTCAATGTGGATCTTGGACCATTCCATTATGAGTCTGCGATTACTTGCCTCCACAATTCATGGTGGACATTCTGTAATTTGAGGCACATAGAGAAGATGAAAAATGGGGATATTAGAAGGAACTGGTTATCATTAGGACTAAACTTGCATTATAATGCATAAAGATATGGTGATGTCTTTTTCTGTAAACCGGTTGAGACATTCTTTAAAGTATTCAGGGACATAATGTTTTGTATATATACTAAGGCGACAATGATATAATGATTTGTAAATATGCCGAATAATACATGCTTCGATTAGTTCAAAGTTAATTGTATATTTTCAAAAATATTTTGATGTATCTGTTACTTGTTTTGGTGTACTTGGAGCATAACGGAGCTTTTAGAATTTCATTTCTACATTTTTAATAAAAAAATATTTCATTAATATTCATGAATATGCTAATGAACTGATTAACAACATGATATTCTAAATCAAACACCATTATATTTCTTAAAATTATATTTGGTAACATGTTAATAATGTTAGCTCCCAGCTGCCCAAGGCCCTGTGATATAACGTTTTTAGCTTCTGTATGCGCTGACGCTGTCCGGACGTACATTTGCTATGGAAAACTCTAAAAGGCTGATGAGCGATAGAGACACGTTTTTACATAGCATCAGCTAGATTACTCTCAATGAGATGGTTTTATGTATAAGAACATATCTCTATCGATTTGGAGCATTACAGGTGATTTCAGTTCTAGTTTTCACCATTTCCCTGTCTTTTTCTCTAATTTAAGGGGGTTCTCATTAATATTCATGAATATGCTAATGAACTTATTAACTACAATGCAATTTAAATCAAATACCAGCGTATTTATTTTATGTTTGGTAACAAGTTGATATTATTAGCTACCAGCTCTCGAAGGCCTTGAGATATAATGCTATCTTCTCTATGCGGTTACACTCTCCGGACGTAGCTCTACTATGGAAACTCAAAAATGCAATAAAAATGCAAATAAGCCGTAGATACACGATTTTGTTTTAAATAATACACTCCTGGGGGATGTTTTATGTATAAAAACATATTTGGGTGTAGTTGGACCATCACAGGTGATTTCAGATCTAGTTTTCACCATCTTCTAGTTTTTTTTCCTTCATTTTCGGATTTCTCATTAATATTCATGATTATGCAAATGAGGTAATTAACAAAACCATATTTTTAATTAAAGACCAATGTCTTACCTTTAGTTTGACACCAGTTTCAAACTCTTAGTGCCCCGAATAGCATAGATATACTACATTATGGACTTTACCCACCGCCATTGTCAAGACCACTGGTTGCCATGGAAACAGTAGAAAAATCCGTAGCAGGAATGAGTTTTTTCATGGGTACAATTTTGATTTCCATTCAGCAGACCCTACTAAACACCCTGGTCCCCATGAAAAAAAGTCAGACGGGGGGTGCACGGTAACCCTTTCTGGCCCCCGGGGTATCATACTTCAGGCATTTAAGAACCCATCTGACTAAATATATAATTAAGCGACGTTATCATGATTATGATGTTATCTCCTCATTATGTTTATGCTCACATGGGGGCATATTGGTTTTGCTCTGTCTGTCTGACTGTTGGTTGGTTGGCGATACTTTTGTCGCCATTGCATATACATACTTCAGACTTAGCATGCATGTACACATTATGGAGGTGAAGCGCTACTTTGGATAACATCATACCCTGCAGCCGGCTTAATCAGAGACTTCTTAAGCAATATCAAACTGTACATAGCAGATAACTCCGATGTGTACTTAGTCTTTCACAGCTATTTTGTCAACAGTAAAAAGTACAAGATGTACGAAAGCCACAAGAGCTATTCGAGTGTACCAATTACATACCAACACAAAGCTGCCTCAATCTTCTCACTATAACGGACAAGAACATACAGCTGATTTGTCAAACTGTGTTGGAAGTTAACACAACACACATGTAATAACAGACACAGGTGACACATCAACAGAGATCAACAATAGGGTATTGTTTGCAAGGAACAACATCGAAACCAGACACGAAGAGGCAGGTAACGTAATTATCAACAAGTATTTACCTGTGACGAAGTTGAACACCCCCCCCCCCCCCCCATGCAAAGATAAGTGCATCGTGTGACGACATTGGTGTGTGTCTTTTTCTTCTTTACTTCTACCATAAAATGACATGTGTAATACTGATTGAGTCCATCATCAAGGGTTAAAACTTACATTGCAAAACACTGTTGAAAAACATAGTAGGATTATCGAAGAACTTTTGCCCGCTAACTCACTTTCAGGATGTTGCGGCACAGGTAACGGAACTGTTTTCAAAACATTACGTTAAGGTCTCTTCTTGGATCTCTTACATCTCCCAATGCATTAATTATATATCAAGCAACGGTAATTATGCCGTTTTTCTATGGACACATCAATTGCAATAGGTCAATGTCCGACACACACAGACACGTATGGACATCAAAGCTACATATGGGCGCAACGTCATTCAATATTTGCAGTCTTCCTCCTTCGAGCGAGGCCTTTGGCAGAAGAAAATGTCATGACATCCCACTTTCCAGTAGTCTGGTAGCGTTCCTTGCCAAACAACAATCCCCTTATCCTAGACCCAACAGACTTTGGTTGGAGGAAGCATGAAAGGTGAAAACGTCTGCAGCCGGTGACTTTGCTTAGTAATAGACATAGCACCAGAATTTATTGTTAGATTTATTAGGAGCGGTTGTCAGAGAACAATGCCCTCTAGTATACGCATGTGCAGTTACAATACATGAGTTGCACTACATTTGCAGCTGCTACAATCTATGATGCCACAATAATACTAGTATTTTATGTATTTATTTATTTATTTTATGTATGTATTTATTTATTCATTTATCTATAGAATAATGGAACAACTGAATAAGTCATTCACTCAATTTATCATGTTGATGAATCCATATGAATGTTCATCATATTTTAAGTATATACCACGTTACTAATGCTTTGGTCGCCATATTGGAAGCCATATTTGCAGATATATAAGAATTACTATGCTAGTAGTTTTGAAGTTCAGCTGTATTTTGGTGAGTTAGAAAAGTTGTTAAATGCGAGCCAAAACTACTAGCATAGTAATTCTTTTATCATGCAACACCAAGAAAAATGGAGAAAATGAAGAAAAAGAAAGATTGCTAAAGCGGTTTCGTCCCCGGAATGAAAATACATGCAAGTACGATATACGTGACGTCATATTGGCGTGCAGTGACGTAATCCACTTTTACAACATAAATAAACTTGATTTAATCCTTTTATATTGACAAATAGTTGAGACAAAGGTGAGCAAATGTGTTAAATTTGATGTTTATGTTTAATTATGCCTGTTTCGTCTTTCTGGTTTCCTCCTATTGGCTGAACTAAACTTGCATCCCAGTGGGGTCAGTACATTTGCACTATACCTCACAAAATACAGCGTCGACGTGGAAAATATTATGCTAGTAGGAAGTGACTGTATTTGGTGACGTTGCATGATAAAATTCAACAGTAGTGAAAGTTATTTCTAACAAGTTTGGTTCAATTTAATTAATTTTATCCCATAAAAGTACAAAAATGAGTCATGCAGGAAACACCACATGCAGAACAAACAGCCACTCGAACAGCAACACAAGGAAACCGCAAATGTACATAACTATAAAAACATCAAGAGACGCACAAAGACAAAACAAACATACAATAGGTGGAGATGGAAGTACCGCCTTGGAACGGTCAGTGAGAAAAGTCAGGGGGGGGGGTTAAACCGATTTTTGGGCGCCCAACCTCACACTTATTCCATCCCCTCCCTAAAAGACAAACAGTGTAAATAAACGTATCCCCTCTCCGACTAATTTACAACAACCGCGATGGCAAATACAGTGGTAAAGTGCATGTATAACGAAACCATTTAAGTAGACAAACTGCATCCACATATCGCTAGTGTACTCAATGATTGAGCTGCAAACAGAGTAAGAGGTCGCCTTCATAAGTTTCAAAATATTAGGTATATATGGATTTTATTACATAAATATTTTTGTTATTTTCTCCACCTTCATGGGTGCCACCTAGATTTTCTCGGAACCCTTAAGGGAGCCAAAGTGGCACCCGGCATATTTTAACCCTTCGTTTGCTATTCGCGTCAATTTCCTACCTGTAAATAGTGAAGACCCAGATGAGACAGCTCCTGCAGGAGCTGTCTCATCAGAGTCTGCACTCTTTACCAGTTGATTGTGCAAACAGTGCACTCCACAGCAGTGATTGCACAGCGAAATACTTGTACACAGTGAAGATATATGTAATTATACAACAAGGCATGGGTAAAGAACTTAAAGAAGGAGAACTATATTTTTAAAATTCAGCAAGAGAATGGTTAAGAGTGCCAACCACACTTGATCGTAACCAAAGGAGAAAAAAAACTATACACCCTAATCGAACGTTCACCTGTGCCGCTGCAGGACTATTTTAAACCTGCAGATGCCTACAAGGTGAATGAACTCTGTATTTAATATCACCCAAGGACCAGGTCCTACCTGACCACAGACACCCAGGCACCGAGTAACTCGGCAACTCACCAGAATCTGCATTGTTTGGCATTCTGAATACATATAGTTTACAGAAATCGAAGAAATTAATTTTGAAAATTTGGTAGACAACATTTATTTGCACACGACAATCATGTGGTATCGAAAGAGATTTTGCGCCCCCAAAACACACACATTCTAATGGAGCGATTCAAATAAATCATATTGCACACGTATGTAATTCTTTCGCTGGCACGTAATTTATCGGCCGCTTTGAACAGTGTTGGTGTCTCATCTGGACCCTCACTGTTTGCATATGATATAGACCCGTCTTCATTGAATGCTATGACATACGATAATTTCGGTCGTACATTGATGTACTGAACAACCTTTTTTCCCTTTTGTTGAAGGATTGTTTATGCGAATGGAAATGTCAGTGAGTGCATATGTGTCTTACATAAAATGCCTTATATTAACACATTATTATTTGTGATTCATTGTCTATTGTACTGATACTGGTCTATGATATGTTGAGTCTCTCGAATACGACCACTCAAAAGAAGTCTAATTCTAGACTTTTAAAACATACATGTAGTAACTTAATGCAAATCAAAGTGGATACAGAAAGCTCCTTTATGAGATTTCTGTATCACTTTTACCCTGCAGTATGCAACCAACTGCTTGTGCAGTCTCTTGTTAATAAATCATGTGGTCAATTTAGCAATAAATCATGTGGCCAATATAGCAATAAATCATGTGGTCAATTTAGCAATAAATCATGTGGTTAATTTAGCGAGACTCTACTGTATATGCTTCTCTTATTTCCACCTTTTTGTACTGAAGTTATAACCTGGTACCGTACAGACACCTTTTCACAAACCTACAAACAGAGTAGATCCAAATCAGACGGTTATTTAGGACCCATTCGATCAAGGTTTGCTGTTTGCATATAAAATAATATACAATTGCAGTCATGTCTGCCATGGTAAACACTTTTCATTGATTCTAATTAACGAATTCGTGCATAAATATTCGTCAATGATATTTAAAGTTGTAGTTAATGATTCAGCCAACAGGACTCAAATATGTCCTTGGATCCTGGACAATAATAATATCCAACATGGAAGTGGATACAGTAAACCTTCTAAAACGGAATTCTAGTAGAGAAGAAATTAGATACTTTTAGGCAGGTGGCTGCTTAATGCAAGATGAAAGTCATGCAGAAGACCCCTAGAGGAGCTTTCTGCACGAGTTCTGAAGGGAGGTGATCCCCCGAGAGCAAAAATTGCAACACAAAAAGAGAAAAATGCAGACTCGGTTTTATTGAGTCTGTTCATGAACAGTAATTGAAAGTGCAAAACTGCTCATGTCCCCTAGCATCGGCTTAAGCGGTATTCAATTTTCAGTACTGAAATGCTTTAACCCTGAATTTAGCTACCACCTGTTTTTAAGAACGATGTTATGCTTAATATAACGCCCGGTTTAGAGGGGCTTTACTGTAACGGATCAAGAATATCTGTATCACATATTGATGAGAGATTCGTTTAAAAGATCAAACTCCTCCTAAAATGGAAATCGGATTTAAACGAATCTACGAAATGTTTTAATTACGAGATCTATAAAACTAGGCATAATCTTGAGAATGTTTACTTAGATTCGATCATGACTTTGTAATAACTATCTACCGATTGGAACAGGACATATTTCTTTTCTTTTTGTACATTGTTTTACGTCATGTATTTTGTTAGTCCCCTACCGGCAACGCTGAAGAGGACTATGGGTTTGCACTCCGCCCGTCTGTCTTTCATTCCGTCATTCTGTCTGTCTGTCAGTCAGTCACACTTCGCTTTTCCGTACTTTATTTCTAAACCCTTACATATATTGAAGTGATATTTGGTACGTACCTTTATTATAACGAGTTCCAGATCAAGTTTGAATTTTGTTACGCCTCAATGATTTTTCAAGGAACGCAATTTCAATTTCTGGAAATTTTAGGTTTTCCGGAGTGTTTTTCCTAAACCCTGGCAGCTATTAAAGTTATATTTGGTATTTAGCTTTATTATAATGAGTTACAGATCAACTTTGAATTTTGTTATGCTACATTGAATTTTCATGGAATTACAACAGTTGGAATTAGAAAATTTCAGGAACTTTACGCTTTCCAGATTCTTTTTCTAAACCTTAGCATATATTGACGTTATATTTGGTATGAAGCTTTATTATATATGATAAGTTACAAATCAATTTTGAATTTTGACGGAAATACAACAGTTGGACCTAAAATTCAGCCGGTAGATGACTATGGCATAGCTTTCAATGCTCCCATTACTTTGTTTTGTTCATTTTTGTGCGTGTACAATCATGGGTTCGGTTTTATTTTTTAAAGAATTTAGCGTGAACACAATCAGTGCCTCATCAGAATCCAGGTTCTTTGACCTCTGGAAGAATTGAAATAAACTTGTTTTGTTTCCTGCTGTTGTTTGGTTTCGTACTTGTGTCACCGACCTGTTCAATCTCAATCCTTTTAACCCGTTCCCTGTTCTATATTTATTTCAAATTTCAATACATACTGATTATTCATGGACAAAATAGTTATAATGAAATGTGAAAGGTGGAACATTGTAGCCATTTTAAAAAGTAAAGAAACAAAACTATCAAATTCCACTAGCAAACAGAGCAGACCCTGATCAGACGGCTCCCATAGGAGCCGTCTGATCTGGGTCTACTCTGTATGCAAATGCGTGAACATGCGTTTACATGTATATGAAAGAAAAGGTTAAACCTGCAGATAACCACAAGGTGAGTGAACTACCTGACCACAGACACACATGCACCGAGTAACTCGGCAACTTATCACAATCTGCATTGATTGACACTCTGGTTACATATATTTCATAGAAACCCGAAAAAAATAAGTTTGAAATTTTGGTAGACGACATTTATTTGCACACGCCAATTATTTCACATAAATAGAGCTATTATTCAAATTGACAAACAATAAAATCAATTTTGTTTCAGGATTGTTTATGCGAACTGAAATGTCCATGGTAACGTATTCGTTTTACATAAAATGCTTTCTATTAACACATTCTTAAATGTGATTCATTGTACAACAATAAAGGTTGTTGTCTTGCTCTGGATTGTCCATTTTTTTTAGTGAAGAATCCAGCAGTTGGCTCTGAGTTAATGGATTTTTTACTTAAAAAAAAGTGATTCATTGTGTTTTGAATTTGTACTGGAATAGTACAGTTTCTCGAATGAAACTTCTAATTCTGGACTTTTAAAACATATGTGTAGTAGCTTAATGCAAAACAAAATGGATACAGAAAGCTCCTATATCAGGTTTCTGTATCTCTTTTACCCTGCATTATACAGTCAACTGCTTTTACAGCCTCTTGTTAATAAAACATCTGTTCGCTTTGGCGAAACTTTACTGTACATGTGTTCTTATTTTTCACATTTTGGTACTAAAGTTATAACCTGATACAGACGCCTTTTCACAAATCTGCAAACAGAGAAGCTCCTGATCAAACGGATTGTGTGGAACCCATTTGATCAATGTTTCGTCTGAGTGTATATGAAATAACATGCAATTGCTGTCATGTCTGCCATGGCCCAAAGGTGCCCGACGCATGCTTGGACTCATCCATGGACATTTGTCAGGACATTTGCCCGCTTATTCACTTCAGGATATTTCGGCATATGTAACGGATCTGTTTTCAAGGCATTATGTTCAAGTTTCACGCTGTCTCTTCTTGGATCTCCAACATCTCCCATTGCATTATTTATATCTCAAGCAACGATATTTGTGTGGGTTTTTTTCTGTGGAAACACCAATTGCAATAGGTCAATGACCGACAAACACCGAAAAGTATGGAATCAAAGATATACGCGGGCGCAACGTCATCCACTTTTTTGCAGTCCTCCTGCTGCGAGCGAGGCCTTTTTGCAAAAGAAAATGTCACGGCATCCCACTTTCCAGTAGTCGGGTGGCGTTCCCTGCCAAACAACAATCCTCCTATCCTAGACCCAACATACCTTGGTTGGAGGAAGCATGAAAGGTGAAAACGTCTGCAGCCGGTGACTTTGCTTGGTAATAGACCTATCACCAGAATTTATTCTTAGATTTATTAGGCGCTAGTATACGCATGTGCAGTTACAATACATGATTAGTACTACATATGCAGCTGCTGCAACCTAGGATGCCACAATACTATAGTCAAACAACTAGTTCTGACGGGTAACGGGTTCGCCGAGTACATTTTTAAGGGATACCAGCATTTCGGATATCCGCGTGCCATTTATAAAAGAAAATGTTTAGTTATAGGTATAAAGAATAAGCGCAGTAGTTATCGGACATATAGCGTAGTGGATAAGACGTAGGTCCATAAAGAAATATATGATCGGCGAACTCATTAGGCGCAGGTTCGAGTCTCGCATCAACCTAACATATTTTTCTTTTGCTAAAATTATTAAGGAAAGTCCCGTTAAGAGCATTAGTTTTTTTGTGCATTAAGAAGCCACTTGTACAAGACATTCGCTTAAACTTATATTGATATTCATATTTTAGCATCGATTTATTATTGAAAATATGGCTAAAATAGGAATCGAGCTCAAACAAAGGCACCCCTCCCTAGCATAGACGAACACGTGCATAAATGTCCATTACAATTATACATTATGGCATAAAATAATACTCAACTATTCATTCAAATTAAAAAAAAAAATAAGGTCGACGCGGGATTCGAACCCAAGCTAATAAGCAAATAAAAATCTACTCTCGAAATGATTTTTGCGTACCTAGACTTTACCCACTGCGCTAAACTGCTGACAACAATTCTGCCTTCAATTTTATCTTATATACTAAACTCGTCTGTTTAAAAAATGGCCCGAGTACATGCGGAATGCTGATCTCCCTAAAAAATGGACTCAGCTGACCTTTGACACGTCAGACCTAGTTGTTTGACTATACTAGTAGTTTATGTATTCATTTATTTTATTTATGTATTTATAATGGAACAACTAAATAAGTCATTCATTCGATTTACCATGTTGATGAATCCATAGGAATGGTCAGCATATTTTAAGGTATTTCCAGCAATGGCCGTTTGTTTACTTTTTATTAATTTGACCTTCATATTAAAAATTGATTAAATCTATACTTTTAACAATTTTTCAGCAATTATTTTAATACAGTTATTAAGTAAAGGTCCTAGTGTAGTTCATAAATGTTAAACAAAGTTTTTAAAGAATTAAATAAAAACTTTATTTTTTACCTGAAAATATGCAAAAAAGAGGTGTCATATAACTCACTTTTCCAGATATTTTTTTTAAAAAAAAATTAACAACAGTTTCCTTCCAAATATCATCTTTAGTCCTGTTGGTGTATCAATAAGTCCTTATAACATGATAAATGTTCCAATTTCACTTTTTCGCAGCACCACTTTTTTCAATCATAACAAATCATACGAGGGACATTCAGTATGTAATGCAACTGATGGTTTATTTAAGAAACAAACAAATGGATTCCGTTCTTGAGACCGTTTTCCAACCATTTTAAACGCAATACATACGAGTAGGGCTGTTCAATGTGTATATATCACTCTTAAAAAGTGTTGTTTAACATTTATGAACTACACTAAGACATTTACTAAATAACTGTATTAAAATAATTGCTGAAAAGCGTTTAAAATATAGATTTAATCATTTTTTAATATGAAGGTCAAATTGAATAGCGGTAAAAAAAATGGCCATTGATGGAATAATTGCTGAAAAGTGTTTAAAATATAGATTTAATCATTTTTTAATATGAAGGTCAAATTGAATAGCGGTAAAAAAAATGGCCATTGATGGAAATACCTTAAGAATATACCACTTTACTAAATCTTTGTTCGCAATATTGGAAGCCCTATTTGCAGACTTACTTTATTTAACAGTAGTGAACGTTATTTCTAACAAATTTGGTTCAATTTAATTACTGTTATTACATAAGTTTCAAACATTAGGTATATATGAGTTTTATTACATGTATATTTTTGTTATTTTCTCCACCTTCATGGACGCCATCATGATTTTCTCGAAACCCTTAAGGGAGCCAAAGTGGCATCTGGCATACTTGACCGTAAACTATACACCCTAATCGAACGTTCACCTATGCCACTGCAGGACTATTTTAAACCCTAAGATACCCATAAGGTGAATGAACTCTGTATTTAATATCACCCGAGAACCAGGTCCTGCCTGACCACAAACACACGTGCACCGAGTAACTCGGCAACTCACCAGAATCTGCATTGATTGACACTCTGGTTACATATATTTCATAAAAAACCGAAATGATTGTCGTGTGCAAATAAATGTCGTCTACCAAATTTTCCAAAACAAAACCACATACACATACACGTTCTAATGGGGTGGTGTGTGTGTGTGGGGGGGGGGGGGGGGGGGGTTTCAAATAAATCATATTGTACTCGTATGTAGTTCTTTAGCTGACACGTAATTTATCGGCCGTTTTAGCGTCTCATCAGGATTCAAATTGTTTGTCACCTTGACCATATTTTTGCAAAGAAATTAAAGTTTATTTTAAGAATTAAAGCAATCGACAAGTAATTACTTGCATGCAAATAGTGTTAATGGAAGGGCAAACTGATGAGATACCGCTCTACGCCGTGTCTGATCTAGAACCGAGCTGTTTGCAAAAGGGAGTCTGTCCGCGAAAAGCGGGAAAAGGGTAAAACCTTTTCCTTCATACAAATGTGTTTTTTACGCATCTGCAAACAGAGTATACCCAGATCAGGGTCTGTTCTGTTTACTAATGGAATTTTAAAGATCAATTTCTTTACTTTCTATATTGGCTACAATGTTCCACCTTCCATATGTTTTGGTGTCTCATCTGGACCTACACTGTTTGCATATGATATCACCGACCCGTCTACACTGAATGCTATAACATACGATGATTTCGGTCGTACACTGATGTACTGAATAACATTTTTTTTCTTTTGCCGCAGAATTGTTTAAGGGAATGGAAATGCCAGTAAGTGCGTATGTGCCTTACATAAAAGGCCTCATATTAACACATTTATATCCAGGGCTCATTGTCTGTTGTACTTGTACTGGTATAGTACAGTACCTCGAATAATTTATGACCACTCAACAGAAGTCTAATTCTGGGTCCATGCTTATAAAACTTTTCGTTGAGTCTGAGTACGTTCTCAAGCTTTTGATTGGTCAGATTTGAGCCTCTGGCTCAAATCTGACCAATCAAAAGCTTGAGAACTCAAATCTGACCAATCAAAAGCTTGAGAACGAAACTCAGACTCAACTAAAAGCTTTATAAGCATGGACCCAGGACTTTTAAAACATACATGTAGTAGCTTAATGCAAAACAAAAGAGATACAGAAAGCTCCTGATGTTTCTGTATCTTTTTTACCCTGCATTATGCAACCAACTGTTTTATGGCTGCCATAGCCAAACCTTTTTTATTTATTCTAGTTCGTGTATAAATATCCATGCGGTTGAGAGTTTTAACGTCTGGTCTCACTGATGTCGGCAAAAAGTAGACACAAATCGGCATTCATAACTCCAAGTACACAGTTTGATAGAGACATTTAGTGCAAATCACTGGCATCAGCAAATACCTTTCACGTCGCCTACATGACAATTCTTTGAATACTGCAGAGTTCATTAGGTATGAAATGCCAAACAATTGCCGGGGGATTTTCAATGACAAAAGCAACTACACACCGTCATTGTTACTGCTACTATACTACTACTACTACTTCTACTACTACTGCTGCTGCTGCTCCTCCTCCTCCTACTCCTCCTCTTCTGCTACTACTACTACTATTACTACTACTACTATACTATTAATATTTCTAATACTACTACTACTGCTGCTGCTGCTACTAATACGACTACTACTACTACTACTACTACTATATACTTAGTAGTAACTACTACTACTACTACTACTACTACTACTACTACTACTACTACTTCTGCTACTACTACTACTACTACAACTACTACTACTAGTACTACTGCTTCTCTTAGGAGGAGCTGTCTCATCAGGGTCAGCACTATTTACAAATTGATTGTGCACCCAGTGCACTCCAGGGCAGTGACTGCACAGCGAAATACGTGTACACAGTGAATATATATGTAATTATACAACAGGGCATGGGTAAGGAAGGAGAAATGTATTTTAAAATTCAGCAAGAGAATGGTTAAGACTAGTTCTACTGCATTGAAGACTGCCTACTTCCGAGAAAAAGTGTTTGAGAAACTCGGTTTCGCAGCAGGATCCAATCTATTTGCAAATGCGAGCGAGGTCGTGGTTTGTGTACTGATGATTAACTTCCTCCATCTCTTTTGAAGTCACTGTCAGGACATGAATAGTACTTGAAAAGGTATTGTTATTTTTAACACTTCAGCAGTTTAGATAAACAAATAGTCTTCCTTGTTATCAAAGAGTTTAATCAAATTCAAATCATTGACAGAGGTTATCAAGTCTAATGCTAAGATAACAACAGCCTGTCCCTTATTCCGGTCAAAGCAATTATAAATAGGACAGAATCTCCGGGTAGAACGCAAGAGCTGACTATATTCAAAACTTCCGGGGACACTTCTCAGTCACCGATTAAACCCTTTCCTTGCTAAATATTCATGTAAGAAAAAGTGACATCGTGAATATTTATTAGCTGATTTTTAATAATGGCATATGTACACATGATGGTATATAGTGTAGATCCAGTTCAGAATGGACAATACGGAAGGTAATATTGAACGATCCTGTGGAAGCTTTCTGCATACCTTTCGTCCTGCGTTGAGCTACCACGTGCCTTTTAGACATTGAACTACACCTAATTTTGATGGGATCTTTTGCAACTTGATCTACTTTCAATTCGTTTAATCGTTTGAGAAAGTATTGATCCAGTGTCAAACAGCATGAACCTTAACTATTTTGCTGCCAAATTATGTCGTCTACAAACTTTGTCGTTTGCAAACTTTGTCTGCAAACTTTGTCGTCTGCAAACGGTGTCGTCTGCTACAATTTTCATTTCTTT
This sequence comes from Azorinus chamasolen, assembly GCA_963576725.1. Taxonomy (NCBI): domain Eukaryota; kingdom Metazoa; phylum Mollusca; class Bivalvia; order Cardiida; family Solecurtidae; genus Azorinus; species Azorinus chamasolen. The sequence continues at coordinate 9,043,189 of OY755244.1, forward strand.
AGTTGTCATACTTTTTGTTTAAATTACAGTAACAGTAACAGACAGTTTGGATCCTGATGAGACGCCGAATTACTGGGCGTCTCATCTTAAACTAATATGTTCAGAGATGCGACATTGGACGCGAAATAGTTAACGAGATACAAAAATATCAGCATCTTGTCTATATCCAAGCTGTTTCAACACTAATCCGTCCAATATGTATGAAAGGTGTAAGAATAATGTTCATTAAAACAACATTTATTTGTAGACATATTATACACATAGATTTTCACCACGCTATTATGCAGAAACATTGTGTAACTTCTAGTTCAGTGGGTGTTCATGTTGTTTCTAGTTCATTGGATGTTCATGTTGTTTCTAGTTCATTGGATGTTCATGTTGTTTCTAGTTCATTGGATGTTCATGTTGTTTCTAGTTCAATGGATGTTCATGTTGTTTGTAGTTCAATGGATGTTCATGTTGTTTGTAGTTCAATGGATGTTCATGTTGTTTCTAGTTCAATGGATGTTCATGTTGTTTCTAGTTCATTGGATGTTCATGTTGTTTCTAGTTCAATGGATGTTCATGTTGTTTCTAGTTCAATGGATGTTCATGTTGTTTTTAGTTCATTGGATATTCATGTTGTTTCTAGTTCAATGGGTGTTCATGTTGTTTCTAGTTCATTGTATGTTCATATTGTTTCTAGTTCAATGGATGTTCATGTTATTTCTAGTGCAATTGATGTTCATGTTGTTTCTAGTTCAATGGATATTCATGTTGTTTCTAGTTCATTGGATGTTCATTTTGTTTCTAGTTCAATAGATGTTCATGTTGTTTCTAGTTCATTGGATGTTCATGCTGTTTCTAGCTATTGGAGTTTTCATTTTGTTTGTAGTTCAATGGATTTTCATGTTGTTTGTAGTTCGTTAATGGTGTTTCTAGTTCAATGGATGTTCATGCTGTTTCTAGCTCAATTGATGTTCATGTTGTTTCAATTTCAATGGATGTTTATGTTAGTTTTAGTTCAATGGATGTTCATGGTGTTTCTAGTTCAACGGATGTTCATGTTGTTTCTAGTTATTTGGATGTTTATGTTAGTTCTAGTTCAATGGATGTTCATGTTGTTTGTAGTTCGATCATATTGTTTCTAGTTCAACGGATGTTTATGTTAGTTCTAGTTCAATGGGTGTTTATGCTGTTTCTAGTGCTGTGGATGTTCATGTTGTTTCTAGTTCAATGGGTGTTTATGTTGTTTCTAGTGCTGTGGATGTTCATGTTGTTTCTAGTTCAATGGATGTTTATGTTAGTTCTAGCTCAATGGCTGTTTATGTTAGTTCTAGTTCAATGGATGTTTGTGTTGTTTCTAGTGATGTGGATAATCATGTTGTTTCTAGTTCAATGGGTGTTTATGTTAGTTCTAGTTCATGGATGTTTATGTTAGTTCTAGTTCAATGGATTTTTATGTTAGTTCTAGTTCAATGGATGATTATGTTAGTTCTAGTTCAATGGATTTTTATGTTAGTTCTAGTTCAATGGATGATTATGTTAGTTCTAGTTCAATGGATGATCATGTTAGTTCTAGTTCAATGGGTGTTTATGTTAGTTCTAGTTCAATGGATTTTTATGTTAGTTCTAGTTCAATGGATTTTTATGTTAGTTCTAGTTCAATGAGTTTTTATGTTAGTTCTAGTTCAATGGATGATTATGTTAGTTCTAGTTCAATGGATGATCATGTTAGTTCTAGTTCAATGGGTGTTTATGTTAGTTCTAGTTCATTGGATGTTCATGTTGTTTCTAGTTCAATGGATGTTTATGCTAGTTCCAGTTCAATGGATTTTCATGTTGTTTGTAGTTCGAACATATTGTTTCTAGTTCAATGGATGTTTATGTTAGTTCTAGTTCAATGAATAGTCATGTTTCTGGTTCTGTGGGTGTTCATGTTAATTCTAGTAGAACGGTTTGACGTTCAACTAGTTCAATGGTTCGATTTTTATGGTTGGACTTTCATGATGTTTCTAGGTTATTGGATGGATTTAACGAGTACAATATGTTGTCTTGAATTAGAACAATACTTATTTAAAGCTTCCCATTTTAAGCGCATAATTACAGGCATCTGCAAACAGCTTGGATCTATATGAGATGTCGAGGAACTAGGCGTTTCACTCGGCACTTATCTGTTCTACACTCGGCCAGTAGGTTCCAAAAGGTTCGAACGAATCAGAAGTCAGTAACTTCAGAGATTGAGCGAACATTATATTTTCAGCATTACAATAACACATCTCTATACCGGACGTTCAATTTACCACATGCCTTAAATGACCCATAATTAGACCTCTTTTGTTAGCCGATGTACACATCCTAGATACCACCTGCTTTACAGACCAACATTTTGATGACCGCTTAAGACAGGTTCTATTATACACATCCTATCTACCACCTGCCTTACAGACAAATAATTAGACCTATTTTTGATGGCAACTTAACCCTTTATATTAATGAGATTTCACGCCTCTGTAAACAGGGTAAACCCAGATCAGACGGCTCCTATAAGAGCCGTCTGATCTGGGTCTGTTGTTTGCTAATAGAATTGGATAGATCTGGTTCTTTAATTTCTTAAATGGCTACAATATCCAACTTTCCATAAATTATTTCATTATAGCTATTTTGTCCATGTATATAAAGTGGGTATTGAAATTTGAAACAAACATAGAACAGGGAAATGGTTAAGACAGGTTCCTCTGTACATAAGTCTGATTAACACTTATCCCGTTGTGAAAAAAGTCTGCTCAAATTTAGCTCCGTCCACTTCCGAATCCATCAAACGTTTTTGCTCGTGTCTAAAATCATGCTCAAGCATCTGATTGGTTCGATTCTGAGCAAGCTCAGAATCGGACCAATCAGATACTTGAGAATGATCTCGGACTAAGATACAGAAGTTTTATAACCTTGGACCCGTGTAGCAGATAGCAGTGTGTGAGTTGAAACGGTATGTGTGATCCAGTTAAAAGACAAAAACGCCATGAATGTTGTCCTTGAGATAAACATTCGTACTTTATCTCATAGGGTATAGATAACAACATGACAGCCAATGGGTTTAACCAATCTGGATTCAAACTTTCCAATGGTGTAACACCACTAATCTTTTTTTTTAGATCTTGGAATAGTGTTTTTATATATGTCTAGCATGTGTGTTCTGTCGCAGTGAAAGTTTAAGTATTGTAATAATTTCTATACGACAGCGTTCGTTGTCGTCATCGTCGTAGTTATTGTTCTTTTTTTGTTATTGTTATTTAGTTATCGTTCTTTATTGTTATTTAGTCATCGTTCTTTTTTGTTATTGTTATTTAGTTATCGTTCTTTTTGTTATTATTCTTTAGTTATCGTTCTTTTCTTGTTATTGTTATTTAGTTATCGTTCTTTATTTTGTTATTGTTATTTAGTTATCGTTCTTTTTGTTATTATTCTTTAGTTTTCGTTCTTTTCTTGTTATTGTTATTTAGTTATCGTTCTTTATTTTGTTATTGTTATTTAGTTATCGTTCTTTATTCTTATGTAAGCATTTGAGAGACTGTTGACAGAGTGTCAAACAGTTTGGATCCAGATGAGACGCGGAGTTAGTGAGTTACTGGATATCTCATCTGGATCCAAGCTGTTTAAAAATACGAGTCAGGTCGCCCTTACCATGATAGGGTTAACCCTTTCCTGTTCTATGCTTATTTCAATCCAAACCTCCTGAATATCCATGGACATAATATTTATGATGAAATATGCAATGTGGTACATTGTAGCCATTTTGGAAAGTAAAGAAACAAAACTTTCAAATTCCACTTGTAAACAGAGCAGACCCTGATCAGACGGCTCCTCTAGGAGCCGTCTGATCTGGGGCTACTCTGTTTGCAAATGCGTGAAAACACGTTTGTATGAAGGAAAGGGTTAACAAATTCAGGCTCCAATGGCATTCGAACGTCAAATGCTGTCGTCTGCAAACTTTGTCGTCTGCTAAAATTTTCTTTTGTGTCATTGTCACACCTTTTCTTTTAAAAACACAGTAACAGCCAGTTTGGATCCTATTTAGACGTGCCGCTATTCGGCGCCTCATCTGGATCCAAACTATTTGCATCGGTAATCACAAATGAGACATGCGCAGCGAAATGGTTTTAAAGTGCAATTCATCAACTGATGCTACGGAAGACCTTTTGATAACCTATTCGCACTTTAATATTTAAAAATATCATATAAAAGTTGAGTACCCCTCTTGAAAACGCAAAATGCACCATCAGGAATACTTCATACATCCGCTGCGAGGTGCAGCGCAAAAACTAGGCTGGGTATCAGCATGCACTCGAAATAACTCGGATGTTTTCAAAAAACTATCAAAAACGCGCCCTATTTTTATGATATAACAGCATAAAGGGTTTTACCGGACCTAATCGTGTAAGAACACGTCGTTTAACCCTTTATTTGATTAATATTCAGTAACAAACACAGACGGCATGAATATTAAATTGATAACATCTTAATGATATATGAACACGGGACAGGTTGGTTGAGACAGAAACTAAAGATTCAATAAGCAACCAGAACAGGCTCCAACAGCAGCTGTACACTCCTACAATCTGTAGAATCAGATCTATATTATTATTAGAAGATCTATATTATTATTTGATAAGAAAAATGAGCATTATACAATCGGTGGCTGCTGAAGCAGATCGGGATTAATACAAGGGTCTTTCTGCATTACTGTCGTCATGGAATAAGAATTAGACATCCATGGAATTAGAATTATTGTGCACTGCATGTCTTCACCAGACGTATATTTACGCATTTGAAGACAGGGTAGATCCAGATTAGACATCTCTTGAAGGAGCTGTCTGATCAGGGTCGATTCTGTTTGCTTATTGAATGATATACCGATTGGTCTAATTTTATAGTTTTTGCTACCGCCAGAAAAAATCATAATACCTGATAATTAATATGCATAATATCATAATTTCCTACATGAATATGCATTGAGGAAATTGTTAGACACACAACTGCACTTTTTCTATGTGTTCGTTGGAGAGGGGTTTTATATGAACGTGATTAACTCTTTCTAATTTCTATATATATGGTTCAAATTTCAGTACCTACTGAATATTCATGGGAAATAGTTATAATGAAATATGGAAGGTTGGGCATTGTGACTATTTTAGAAAGTAAAGACTATAGGTCTGGGAGACGTTGGGAGACTATAGGTTTGCTCGATTCCGTCTGTCCGTCTATCCGTCCGTCTGTCACGCTTCGTGACCGGGCCATATCTCCTACAAAATTATGCCAAATTCATTATAACTTCACACATTGAAGAAGCATGATGAGGAGTAGTGTCATGCATAAGGGTTATAATGCTAGCATCAATATTTTTGGAGTTAATCCCCTTTTTCATATTTTTTTTGTTCGGACAATAACTCTTTATCAACTGGTTCAATTGATTTGAAACTTCACATATGGAACAAGCATGATGAGGGGTAGTGTCATGCACAAGGGCCATAACTCTAGCATCAATATTTTTGGAGTTATTCCCCTTTTCATATTTTCTTGTCCAGTTAATAACTCTTTATTGTACTGGTTCAATTGATTTGAAACTTCTCATATGGAACAAGCATGATGAGGTGTAGTGTCATGCACAAGGACAATAACTCTAGCATCAATAATTTTGGAGTTACCCCCATTTTTCACATTTTCTTGTCGGGACAATAACTTTTTATTTACTGATTCAATGTATGAAAGTAGGTACTAATACCATTCAGGCGGTCAACCACACCATGGGTGGGTGGGGTGGGGAGAGTGGAGTTTTTTTTTTTCAGTCCGGTGGGGACTCATGTCTTGCATAGCAATACAACATGCCCTTGTTCATTATAAATATATTGTCCATCAATATTCTGTAGGTGTGGAAATATAGAATGAACATAGAACATGGAAATGGGTAAAACAAAACAACGGTTGAAACCGAAATAAATAACTGAGTGATATCAGAACCTATTTAACCTTTACCCTGCTGGGAAAATTAATGTCCACTTAAAACCTGATTTATTCCATTTTTAGCCTTCTTCAGATTTTTCAAGATTTGAGAAACAATTAACCGAGTGTCAGACTGTTTGGATCCTGAGGAGAGATCGAGTAACTCGGTGTCTCATCAGGATCCAAGCTGTTTGACACATCATCTGATTCCAAATTGTACGTCAATGCGAGTGAGCTCTCGCTTAACCCTTTCCTTCATATAAACACAGGTTCACTCACTTGCAAACAGAGAAGACCGTGATCAGGCGGCTCCTATAGGAACCTCTGATCAGGGTCTGCTCTGTTTGCTTTTAACATGATATAGATCTGATTTTTGTCAAAGCAAAACACTTCCCTGAAAAGTTTACATTATAAAAATACACAATAATAATTATTCGTAATTTCTTACATGAATATTAAACAGGGAAAGGCTTAACCCATGTTCATCTAAACGATCATTGTATGTAAAATGTCATGGACCAATATCAGTCGAACGTTCATGTCAGAAAGAATACCTTCATGAAGTTTAATTAGATGAAATGCATTGTATTATGGCATATGAACACCAGACGTGTTGGCCATGACAGAAACTGTAGAATCAGATTAACCCTTTCGCTGCCAAACTCTGTCGTCTGCTAACTTTGTCGTCTGATACAAAATGTCACTCTTTTGATTTTCTTCATTTTTGTTTCAAAAACATAGTAACAGTAACAAACAGTTTGGATCCTGATGAGACGCCGAGTTACTCGGCGTCTCATCTGGATCCAAACTGTTTGCATAGGTAATCACAGATCCGGCATTGGCAGCGAAAGGGTAAATATCATTCAATAAGCAATCAGACAACACCTACAGAATAAGCCCAAACTGGGTCTACCCTGTTTGCAAAGGCGTATAAAAAGTGTAACTATATGGTAAATGGTTAATCTTTGTTTGATTTATAATTACCGTATGGAAAATTGTCTATTTTGAGGAGATCTTTTTTCATATCTGAAAAATACCCAAGTTGTCAAGCAAGTTTTGTCTTTATGACATACTATATCTCCTGGATTTAAAACTTTTTGTAAATACCGCTAGGAATTCACCTCAATTGCAGATTGTGAGTTACATAAATCCCCCAGACAAGTCAATATTTACACAAGTAGAACGAACATGTATTTGAATTCATAAAATGAAAATACAAATAGGGTAAATGTTAACCCACATATCCCATGCATCTAAGTGGGCATATCCAGACGGGTATTTTGGAGCGTAATTTCAATTAGCAGAGTAGATATTTTAAAATACAATAAAACTTCTCTAAACCGAAATTCTAGTGGAGAATAATTTAGATAATTTTAGACATTTGGCTGCTTATTTGCAGGGTGAAAGTCGTGCAGGAAGCTCCTCTATCACCCTGAAGTTAAGCTGTCACGTGTCTCCAAGGCCAATATTTATACTAAAAACGCCTGTATAGAGAGGTTTTACTGTGCCCCTTTTAACACCTTTGCAAACTGAGTAGACCCAGATCCGACTGCTCCTGGTCAGGATCTGCTCTGTTTGCTTATTGAATAATATAAATCCGATTCTACAGTTTGTGGCAAGTCCAAAATATACCGGGTATTGCGTTCACATATCATTAGAAATATGCCACTTGTAAATATTCATGATGTCATTATTTCTGACATGAATATTAATTGAGTAAAGGATTAAGATGTTTTGAACAGAAAATACCAAACAAACAGTGCAGATCCTTGTAAGAGGGTACGTGAACCTATCGGTCTACAGTATACATCTTTAACCCTTTCCCTGTTCTATATTTAGTTCAAATTCCAGTACCTACTAAATATTCCAGTAAAAAACAGCCATAATGAAATATTGAAGGTGGAACATTATAGCCATTTTAGAAACAAAATAAACAGATCTATCAAATTCCATAAGCAAACAGAGCAGACCCTGATCAGACGGCTCCTTTATGAGCCGTCTGATCTGGGTCTACTCTGGGGGGTTTTCAGATGCGTGCAAACACGTTTAAATGAAGGAAAGGGTTAATGCATATGAATCATTTGTCTGATAGAGACAAATTTGTAAGCATTCCCAAACAGATGAGACGCAGATCAGAGAGCTCCTTTAGAAGTAGTCTGATCGGGGTCTGCTGTATTTGCCTATGGTATGCTATGGATCTGATTTTGCAGTTTCTGTCAGCCCAAACTATTTTGTGTTCAACTCTGATAATGAATAATCATGATGATGTCATTATTTCTGACATTAACCCATTTGCTACCAATGGATTATTCCATGTTTATATATTGGATTAGTCCATTTTTTATCTAAGGGTTGTCTGGATTAAATTTTCAATTTCGTTTTGTTTTATATTGAAATTCCTATCAGCAAACAGTGTAGATTCTGATCAGACGCCGCATTATGCGGCGTCTGATCAGAGTCTACACTGTTTGCCTACGTCCCATATATGGGACCGTGGGAGCAAATGGGTAAATATTCACGGAGTCAAGGAATAACGGATACAAAACATAAATGTGTGAATCCTTAGCACGTTTAGCAAGTTTCGTCCATGGAAAATATCTTCTAAATTAGGCTCCAATTAAATACGTTATGTGGGACATGATCTGGATCCAAACGGTTTGCAAAGGTCATAACTGGCAAGATAATCTAAGCATGCAAAGAGTTAACTTTTAACCTGCTAAGCAAATTACTTTTACAGAATATTTAACCTACTACATATTCAAAATTCAAGCTATAATCAATATGTCTACCACAATGCAATCAGCATATCAGACAGTTTGGATCCTGATGAGACGCCGAGTTACTCGGCGTCTCATCTGGATCCAAACTGTTTGCATAGGTATTCACTCATCCGCCAGTAGCAGACTAAAGGTTAATTGAGATGACGAGGATGACGAAAAATGTTTATGACCGATCAAAGCGTTTATGGTTGTTTACATAAAAAAAATATATGCCTTCGAAAAAAAACAACGGTCGAACTAAAAAATTATTTAACAACAAAAACCCTTTCACGCATTTGCAAAAAGAGTAGACCCAGACCAGACTAATCAGGGTTTGCTCTGTTTGCTTATGGTATAATATAGATCTTATTATTTCTATCTGAGCCAAAATAGCCTGTGTCCATATGTCATTATAAAAATAATCTAATTAATATTCATGATGTCATTTGTTCATGAATATGCAACATGTAAAGGGTTAACATAAAAGAAGGGAAAATGGAAAAGGTCAGGAACATTTCAGACGTGTGAGCAGGAGTGGTTCATTGACGATATAGCTCAAAACTATATCATTATTTTGATAAGGTTTGATACTAGATAATCATTTTTGATAAGGTTTAACCCTTCGCTTTCGCTTCAATATACATACCTGTAAATAGTGAATACCCAGATGAGACAGCTCCTGCAGGAGCTGTCTCATCAGGGTCTGTACTATTTACAAGTTGATTGTGCAACCAGTGCACTCAACAGCAGTGATTGCACAGCGATATACTTGTACACAGTGAAGATGCATGTAATTATATAACAGGGCATGGATAAAGAAGGAGAAATGTATTTAAATATTCAGCAAGCGAAGGGTTAATACTAGCTTATTAGTTGGACAAGGTTTAGTTTGATTAGGTTTAACCCTTTCCCTGTCCTGTATTCATGAAAGAAATAATGACAACATAAATATCTATTAGCTCAAGTTTTATGATATAATTTTTATGTATAATTTTTTTAGGGAAGTTTTTGCCTTAAAAAAAGTTGTAGAATCAGATCTATATCATGTCAACAGCAATCAGAGTAGACCCTGATCAGACGGCTCCTGTCTGATCTGGGTCTACTCTGTTTGCAAATTCGTGAAAACACGTTTATACGAAGGAAAGTGTTAGTACTATTTTTTGTGTAATTAGCCTTAAAACTAATGTATAAGTAACCATGGCAATTGCGTATAATGGAAAATGAATCCACTAGATCCTCCTTAGTTCTTTACTCCATAGATACACATTTGAACGCCTTTACAAACAGGTTAAACCCACATTAGCCCCTACGGGGTCTGCTCTGTTTGCTTATAGATTAACATGCAGTAAAACCTCTATTAACCGGACGTTAAATTTAGTATAAATATCGGCCTTGGAGACAGGTGACAGCTTAATGCAGGGTGGAAGTCATGCAGAAAGCTCCTAGAGGAGCTTTCTGCATGACTTTCACCCTGCATTAAGCAGTCACCTGCCTAAAATATCTAAAGTATTCTGTACTAGAATTCCGGTTAAGAGAGGTTTTACTGTAGTTCTGATACTACTTTCCGCTATGACCAACACTTCCTGTATTCATGTGTCATTATACATGTATACATGTATATTTTAAAAAAAGAAACAACTAATTAATATTCATAATGTCATTATTTCTTACTTGAATCATGGAGTAAAGGGTTAAAGCTTTCTAGACCGTAAAACTCCTCTACGAGTAAACCCAACGTTAATTTTAGTATAAATATCGGTCTTGGAGACAAGTGGCAGTTTAATGCAGGGTGAAAGTCCTCTATTATCTTTCTGCATGACTTTCACCATGCATTACGCAGTCACCTGTCTAAAAGTATCTATTTTTCTCTGCTAGAATTCCGGTTTAGAGGGGTTTCACTCTACATGTAAGTTAAAAGATACAGATCTATGTTTTCTAACCCTTTACCAGACAAAGTAAAATAAGGATGATATACAGTCGAACCTGTCTTAAGTGGCCATTCATTTATTGATCACCGGAGTTTGAAATGCATTAAGCTACCATCTGCCTTACAGATCCTAAATTAGACCTCTTTTTGATGGCCTTTTAAGATAGGCACGACAGTATGTTGATCGTAAGCTTTGCTTATTACAGATCCTCTCATGGGCATCAAATTAGTTTATTAATTAATTATTAAAATTTAACATGCTGTGGGCGAATGAGTGAGTGAGTGAATGGGTGAGAGGAGTAGTATAGTGTATAATCAGGATCAAATCTATCAGGGGAAAGGTAGCTCTACACATTTGAGTTTAAAAATGAACCCCTCTATAGCAACCGTTTATTGAACCAACATGGGTTTCTGTATAAGCAGGTGACTACGAAAACTAATGCAGAAAGATCCTGTAGGAGCTTTCTTCATTAATTTTGCCCTGCATTAATCGATCACCTGCCGCTAGGACCCAGAATTATACCCGTTTTAGGGGTGGGCGGATTAGAGGGTTTAATAGGGTCTACACTAGTCATTATCTTAACCCTTTCCTTCATATAAACGCCTGTTCACGCATTGCAAACAGGGTCTGCTCTGTTTGCTAATGGAATTTGATAGATCTGTTTCTTTAGTTTCTAAAATGGCTGCCATGTTCCACGCTCCATATTTCATTAAAACTGTTTTGTCCATGAATATTCAATAGGTATTGATTTTTGGAATAAATATAGAACAGGGAAGGGGTTAATAGCGCTACCAGTATATATTTTTATGAACGGGTTATTTTTCATTGAAAGGTAGCAAACAAAACAAGAAAAAACACGAGTTAAAAACTATTGACCAATCTATCTAGAATATTCATAAAAGAGGATGTTTGAAAATGGTGAATATTTACCCTTCAGAGTTTTGACAAATATTTCGTTTGCGAAAATAATCTTTCTAGTCGTTGAGTTATTTCAACTTAACATAAGTCAATAGCAAAGATTTAGACAAGTGCATATCACTAAACGCGATATTAATCCGGGTCTTCCGATTGGACAGCTAATGTCCAATCAGCGAGTCGAGGTGTATTTTATTCACCAGTATCGCTTTGCGCGTTAGTTAACTGTCGTTGGTGAGAAAAAAAAGCCGTCTCTTATAATTCCTAGTATTAAATTTTCTACCATACCTCTTTAAAATACCGACATAATGTTAAGCAGTTTGGAACATTATTAGACGCCGGCTTACCCTGTGTCTATTCTAGAATATAACTACTTTTAGTGATGATAACAAATTCGCCGCTACAGTACAAAGAGTAAGCACACCTACATGCCCATGGCACAAATATTGGACACATTTAAATCCATTGATTTGCTTAAAAGAATAACAATCAACGAATGACTGTGCCTTTGACTTGATTCAAGCCGTCTTATCGTAAATTTATGTGTTTTTTTGGTAAAACTTATCAGGCAATGTCATTTTACACTTTATACTTCATGGTAGACTCCGGTTTTAGTCACGGATATACAAAAAAAAAAAGTACAATGCACTTTAACTTTAAATCATTTACTCCATTAACCCATTCCCTCATATTTACGACTTTTGACGACTCTGTAAAAGTCACTTTGTGAAACCATTGCGATAAATAGAGCATTTGCTCCTATAGGAGCAAATGCTCTATTTATCGCAATGGTTTCAAACTACAAAATTAAAAAAAATCCTTTTCTCTAGTGAATGCTCTTTTTGGGTAGAATAATTCAAAGAGGTTGGATCTAAAAATAGCCTATGAGGTAATGGGTAAAAATTCATGTAAGAAATAATGACATCATGACTAGTAATTAGGTTAATTAAGTTTTGCCGTGGTGGAAACTGTGGAATCATATCTATGTTATACGAAAACAAACAGAGCAGACCCTGATCAGACGCCTATTACAGGAACCGTCTGGTTTAGAGCTACGTGTATTCTCTTTGCAGAGGCATTAAAATGCGCATTTATGGAGAAAAGGGTTGAACTATTCGTGTAAGAAATAAACGGTGTTAATAAGCTGACCATTTACAAGGGCTATATGAACAAGGTGATATTTACCATTGCAGAAACTGCAGACTCAGATCTATATTGTTTCATAAGCAAACAGAGCGGACCTTGTTCAGTTACAGTAAAACCACTCTATAACGGCCACTTAAATGTGTTAATGAGTTGGTATTTAGGACAGGTTGCTGCTTAAAGCAAGGTGAAAGTAAAACAGAACGCTCCGGTGGGAGCGTTCTGTTTTACCTTCACTTTGCTTTAAGCAGCCACCTGCCTTTAACACAAAATACTTGATGTAATTAGTGGCCATTATAGAGAGGTTTTACTGTACCTTATACAGGATCGGGTTTGTCTGGGTCTATTCTGTTTGCTAAAGTGTCAAAATGCCTCCATCGGGTAACGGGTGAATAGGCATTTACATTGACCCAAGCTTATAGAACAAATAAAGGCTAACTGTATTGACCATTTACTCAATGAATATTCATTAAGAAATTATAATCATGTGATCATTAAGTAACTCATGTTATTTACAATGGCACCAAGAACAAATGAACATATAGCTGAAACTGTATAATAAGGTCTGTATAATATTTTCAAGGCAAATATATTAGATCCTGGTCAGACGGTTCAAATAGGAGCCATCTGATCTGAGTCCTATATGAGTCGCCTGGTCTTGGTCTACTCTGTTTGCAAATACGCGATAACGGCGTTTACATGAAGGAAAATGTTAAGGTTTATGTACACCGTAGTTTATAAACTTTTTGAATACGAATATTCTAAAAATGTGTGATCCTTCGAAAGCAAAAGTAGAAATGCAAAAAGAGAAAATTGAAGACTCGGTTTTATTGAGTCTTCTCATGAGTAGTAATTAAAAGTGCAACACTACTCACGCCCCCTATCACCGGCTTAAGCAGTATTCAATTTTCACAATTAATAACACCAACACTAATCATCCCAAAGAACCAGAAAATATAACAACACTGAGAATGATTTTACTTGGCATATCGTGTTGTTACGCATACAATACGATTGGTTACCAGAGTGCAAATAGCTTAGACCAGAATAAATCGCATAGGGGCTACACGTTGAGGACGACGTTCTAATAACTTTTACACGTTGTCATAATAGTCTCTACACGCTATGTGCAAAGTCGTAATAACCTCTACACGCTGTGTGCAAAGTTGTAATAACATCTACACGCTGTGTGCAAAGTCGTAATAGTCTCTGCACGCTATATGCAAAGTCGTAATAACCTCTACATTCTGTGAACGAAGTCGTAGTAACATCTACATGCTGAGAACGATGTCGTAATAACATCTACACGCCGTGTGCAAAGTCGTAATAGTCTCTACCCGCTATGTGCACAGTCGTAATAACCTCTACACGCTGAGTGCAAAGTCGTAATAACCTCTGCACGCTGTGTGCACAGTCGTAATAACCTCTACATGCTGTGAACGAAGTCGTAATAACCTCTACTCGCTGTGAACGAAGTCGTAATAACCTCTACACGCTGTGTGCACAGTCGTAATAACCTCTACACGTTGTGTGCACAGTCGTAATAACCTCTGCACGCTGTGAACGAAGTCGTAATAACCTCTACACGCTGTGTACACAGTCGTAATAATCTCTACACGCTGTGTGCACAGTCGTAATAACCTCTACATGCTGTGAACGAAATCGTAGTAACATCTACACGCTGTGAACGAAGTCGTAATAACCTCTACACGCCATGTGCAAAGTCGGAATAACCTCTACACGCTGAAAGCGAATGTGTAATAGATTAGGGCCAGATAAAACGCCAAGTACATGTCATTTCGGAAATCGGCTGGATCCAAGCTATTAGACACTCAGATTATATGTTTATAGATTAACGTTTCAAAATAAGAAAAGGTCATCATCTTAATTGGCTGCGACGAAAGACGCAGCCACTCTTTGATAAAAAATCACAATGACCATGATTTACTGCGAGACTAGTTTTTAGATTTAAACTCAAGAATAATACAGCTGCAATAGTTTTCACTGCGCTCACTCAGCCTCACTGATGCCCAAGAACTCTTTGATGTCTGACGTGTTGTTAACATTGTGCAGATCGTTTGCAGGTCATTTGCTGTCCAGCGTAATGTACTCCAAATACCTTCTGCACTCTGAGCAATTAATGTCTACAAATATTATCGTATGCTGCAATTCGAAAATACTTTTTTCTTCCATATCTTTTCAAAAACAAATGTCAGAATGACAAACAGTTTGGACCCTGATTAGGTGCCAAGTCACTCGACGTTTCATCTGGATCTTGACAAACAGTTTGGACCCTGATGATGTGCCAAGTTACTCGGCGTCTCATCTGGATCCAGACTGTTTGCAAAGGTTATTATAAATGTTAAAAACGAAAGGAATAGCAGCTGGAACAAAACTCATACCTGTTTATACTCATACAGTTGCTAATTTCAGAAGTCAGTTGATCGTCTTTGGTCAGAACTTGGTATGTCCTTGCATAACATTTCTTATAAAAATGAATATATACAGACAGACCAACAGATAGGTTTTGTATCAGAAATAAGAAAAGATCCTTTAATTGCAGCTATTCTCTTTAAAAGACGTTTCAACGCATGCTTTAACTTAAGCCTTTCAAATTGAATGTCAAAAGGTCTTATCTGTGCCTGAATCATTCAAAAGAACTCTTTAAAAAAAGCATTTCTGGGTATCCAAATGTTCATATTCCCTTCATTAAGTGTTTTAAAATCGTTTTTCAGCAAAAGAGTATCTTACTAAAGCATTTTCCTCATTCTGCAATCATTTAAAAATTTCTCATGTATCTTTTAATCAAAATTACTAAATGAAATTGCTCTCTGTTTATCTTCTATCCTGGTTAAACATGTTTTACGCAGCCACTTTACGCTTGCGTAAAACCTCGTCTGTGCTTAAATTTGTAGTAAACATGATAACCACGGTTGACTCTGATTGGTTAATAGATAGTATATAGGCCTTGTCAGCTGCTGTATAGTTAGTATTATATCATGGTATCAACAGATAGCGTATGCCCGGTCAGCTGCTGTATTATATCGCGGTCTCTTATCAGAAGTCACACTGCCTCCGTTATCTAGGCACTCTTTGTACACAGTTTGAGAACCCTAAATTACAATTCCTTGTTGCATGTGTCAAATTTATATGACGAAAAAGTAACCAATACTATTTACATTTTACAGAAGGTGCATCCACTACTTTTTCCATTAGAAGATTGCAGTAAGCTACTACCAATTGTTTTTACACTTTTCTAAGCATCCTTAGTACAGTAAAACCCCTCTAATGCGACCACCAAAAAGGGGCAAAATTCACAGTGGCAAAGACAGGTGGTAGCTTAATGCAGGACGAAAGTTATGCAGAAAAAACTCCTATAGGAGGGGTTTTACTGTACATCATTAGAGAACCCTGATTACACTTTCTTGTTCCATATGTCAAATTCATATGACGATTTACATTTTTTCAAAGGTGCAGTCTGTTCGATTTACATTTTTCGAAAGCTTCATCCGGTGCTATTTACATTCTTTTCGTAAATTGAATCCAGTGAAATTTACACATTCAAAAAAGTAAATTCAGACCTGATTTCAATTTCCAAAAGGTGCATCCGGAATTATTTTTATTTCCGAAAAGTGCAATAGAACGAAACCCTCTTAACTGGAATTTAGTGAAAGAACAATTCTCTACAAGAATTCGTATTTAGAGAGTTCAGAGAAATACGTATGCATATGTCTCTGGAGAGGATTAACTGTATTCAGTTCTAGATATAGAGGGGTTTTACTGTAGTGTTTGTACAGTAAAACCTCTCTATAACGGCCACTAAATTACATCAAGTATTTTGTGTTAAGGCAGGTGGCTGCTTAAAGCAAGGTGAAAGTAAAACAAAACGCTCCTATAGGAGCGTTCTGTTATACTTTCATCTTGCTTTAAGCGACCACCTGCAATAAATATCAAATAATTAACACAATTTAGTGGTTTTTCTGTATTTTGAAAAAGTGCAGTCAGTGCTACTTGCATCTTTTGAAAAGCGTATCCAGAACTTTTTACACTTTCCGAATGTTGCATTCAGTGCAGTTTACATTGTATGGGATATGCAGCCGTTAGTATTTACATCTCTGACAGTAAACCCCCTCTAAATCGGAAGTTTAATTAAGTATAAATATCGGCCTTTGATATAGTTGGCAGCTTAATGCAGGTGGAAAGTAGTACAGAAAACTCCTCTAGGAGCTTTCTGCTTGGCTTTCAACTTGCATTAAGCAGCCTGTATCCCAATTCTTTTCTACTAGAATTCCGATTTAGAGACGTTTTGCTGTATTCAGTTCTAGATATATTATCCGAAATCTTCAGAAAGAGCTATATACATTTTCCTAAAGATGCAACCAGTGCTATTAACATCTTTTATCGAAAAGTGTATCCAGTACAATTTACATATCCGCTAGCATAAACTTATGCATTTTCCGAAATGTGCGCCCAATATCATTTTCAATTTCTAAAATATGCACCCAGTATCATTTGCATTTTCCAAAAAGTGCACCCAGTATCATTTGCAATTTCCGAAATGTGCACCCAGTATCATCATTCTGCAATTTCAGAAATTTTCACCGTGTGCAGTGAAACCTCGTTGATTCGAACACACAAATAAATATCTGCATCGCCTTTTAAAGACACTTTCTACAGTTGTTTTTTTAAAATTGAATCCTGTCATATAATTATTTTTTTGGTATATAAGGTAAAAATTAATGGTGAATTCAAAAATAAATATAAATGTCGACGAGTTAGATATTTTGGTAACTCCCCTATGAGCTTTCTGCCAGACTTCCACCCTGCATTAAGCAACCACATGCCTCCAAAGATCCCAAAATCTTCATTTTTTTTAAAATTCGAATTATCGCGGTTTTACTGTAATATCGGGATGACATTTTGCATGCTGGGTCAACTTTCCTAAAGGCAATTACGCATTCACCCTCGGCATTCTAATGTTAACGTTGTTTCTTCTCAAGTGAGCAATGATCCAACTACATATGACACACTGATAACCTTGGCTTCTCAAACCTGAGATTTGAGACGGACTCTGAGGAAAAGAGTCTTATTGCATTGCAAACGTCGTAGACTTAGATCAGCCTCTCATAAGTGGCAAACAGGACAGACTCTGGCCAGATACCGTGTCAGGGACAAGGTTTCCAGTCTGAATACAACAAAAAGACACATGCAGTCTCATTTAATAGTACATACAGTATAGCCTGTCTTAACCGGTCATTCATATATTGAACATAGGAGTCTTTAAAACAGAGTTGCTTAATGCAGGTCAGAAGTAATGCAGAAAGCTCATAATTTATAGCTTTCTGCATTACATTTGACCTGCATTAAGCTATTACCTGCCTTACAAACCCATGATTAGACCTATCTGTATGACCGCCTAAGACGGGTTCTACTGTACATGTAGCTAGTTCAGTAAAGTCCCTCTTATACGACCCCTCCAAAGAGATCTAATTCTGGATTTTTAACCATTCGCTTGCTGTTCACGTCAATATACCTACCTGTATATAGTGAAGACCCAGATGAGACAGCTCCTGCAGGAGCTGTCTCATCAGGGTCTGCACTATTTACAAGTTGATTGTGCAACCAGTGCACTCAACAGCAGTGATTGCACAGCGAAATACTTGTACACAGTGAAGATATATGTAATTATACAACAGGGCATGGGTAAAGAAGGAGAAATGTATTTTAAAATTCAGCAAGAGAAGGGTTAAATCATGCGGTAGAGCATGACACATGGGAGACTTTCTGCATGTCTTTTGTCCTGCTTTAAGCAACCACCTGCTTCTGCAGACGCATGTGTTAATGCATTATGTGGTCGCATTAGAAGGACTCTACTGTAGATTTAGGAGCTTCCTGCATTACGTTTTCCCTGCATTAAACAACCACCTATTTTTACAGACTTTTGTGTTACCCCTTTTCCTTCATATAAACATGTTTTCACGCATTTGCAAACAGAGTAGACCCAGATCAGACGGCTCCTATAGAAGCGGTCTGATCAGGGTCTGCTGTTTCATTTTGAAATTCGATAGATCTGTTTCTTTACGTTCTAAAATGGCTACAATGTTCCACCCTCCATATTTTGTTGTAACTATTTGCCCATAAATATTTAGCACGAGTCGAAATGTGAAATAAACATAGAACAGTGAAAGGGTTAATGCCCGTATGGAGATGCATACTGACTTCCGCATTTACTTCCCGGGTGAGTACTACTTCAATCTTTTTCACGCTAGTTGGTACCTTTACAAACAATTTGGATCCTGATGAGATGCCGAGAAACTCGATGTTTCGTCAGGATCAAAACTGGTTGGTTCTCTAAGTATATGTTTGAATAAAAATTGAACGAAAAACAAAAACAAAACCACTTTGAGAATTTCGACAGATGACATTTCGCAGACAACAATTACTTACAATCGAACATGACCTTTGACCTTTAAAGTACGGGAACCAAGTATGTAAGGCCTTTGCAAACAGTGTAGACCCAGACTAAAGGGTTCCTAATGGAGCCATTTGACCAGGGTCTGCACTGTTTGTAATAAAATCATTTTCTTCAGTGATAAATGTTGATATTGTTGAATTGATATTCAGAAAGGAGGTTCCAGATTTAATTATTCAGCAGATTACGAGTTAAGTACGTGCAAGGCTGTACGTACACGAGATCACGGACGTCCGCGAGACTTACTTGTTCATTGGATAAGGTAATCGTTATGATGAAACCCGAACCGCCACAATATAGCAACCTTTATCACGGCATGAGGAGAAAAAAAAACATGCGTGATAATTTAAAACGGTTTTGATCCAGACTTATGCCCGATTAACTGATTGGCTCACTCGAATCCTATTTGTTTGACAGTAATCGTATTGTTGAAAAAAGAGGACTGTTTGTGTCTTTGAGGACTTTAAACCGACAAAGACCTTTATGTAAGACAAAATGTATTAAGGTGTTAATCTTTATACTGGCAAAGCGCTATTTGGTCACATTTGCAAACAGATTAAATCGGCGTCTTATCTAGATCCAAACTGTTCGCTACTCAAAACAACCACTTCCTAGAGGTATAAACGAATCGGGAGTTAACCCTTTCCCTATTCTAAATTTATTCCCAATTTTAACACCTACTGAAGTAGTTACAACGAAATACTGAAGGTAGAACAGTCTTGCCATTTTAGAAAGTAAAGAAACAAATCTTTCAAATTCGATTAGCAAACAGAGTAGACCCTGATCAGACGGCTCCTATAGGAGCCGTCTGATCTGGGTCTACTTTGTTTGCAAAAGAGTTAAGTGAAAATACAGCATATTAGAGTTTGAGTAGAACAGTTTATTTTTCGGCAGAATAAGGGCTAAATTATGTGTAAACGGGTGATCAGGTTTCTTTTACGCATGCGCGAAACACAATGCCTTTTCATTGGCAGTCAGTAAATGAATACTTACTATACACATTATACTTTGTTAGGGGAAAATAACATTAATACCAGGTGGTATACCGTTCTGACTCTTGAAAATATTCATGCAATCACTCACGTATTTCTTGAAATAAGTTTCCCAAGTGAAACATTTATGCATGCATTGGTCACTTCATGTATATCCGTTTAACTTATGCTTTTGTAATGTAAACTTTTCAAAAGAAGTTTTGGTTGAGACAAAGAAGTAGGTTAAGATCTATCTATAAGTAAAAAGAGCAGACCCTGTTCAGCTGGCTTATACAGGAGCTGTCTGATCTGGGTCTGCTCTGTTTGCAAAGGCATGAACAAGCATTTGTATATATGAAATAAAGGGCTCAATGAGTCGGAAGATTATAGTACCTTGTAAGTTTAGGGAATTTGTAAGTATGTATCGATTATGAAAAATAGTTATTCTAACTTTTACGTATTGTTCTTAACCCGTTCCTTCATGTTACAAGCAGAGTAGACCAAAGTCAGGCGGCTAATGTAAGAACCGTCTGATCAGGGTCTGTCCTATTTGCTTATGGACTTATATAGATCTAATTTTACACTCAATGTCACTGTCAAAAAATCCTCTGTTAGTAATGCTTTAAAATAATTCCGCTCATTAATATTCATGATGTCATTTATTTCTTACACGAATATTGAACAGGGAAAGGGTTAACTACATGTAGACCCATTGGTGTAATTTACCTGAGGAATATTCATGTAAGAAATAATGACACTATGAATATTTCTATAACGATATACATGTAAGTGCAGAAATTGTATAACTCTATATAGATCCATATACACACAAAGCAGACCCTGGTCATTCAGAACCTTCTGATTTGGGTATACAGTAAAACCTCTCTATAACGGCCACTAAATTGTGTTAATTAGTTGGTATTTAGCGCAGGTGGCTGCTTAAAGCAAGTGTATAGGAGCGTTCTGTTTTTCTTTCACATCGCTTTAAGCAGCCACCTGCCTTTAACACGAAATATTTGATGTAACTTAGTGGATGTTATAGAGAGGTTTTACTGTACCTGTTCTCAAGGGCGTAAAAGGCGTCCCTGACAGGTACAAGGTTAGCTAGTAAATGTTTATCTAATGGTTTCAAATATTCTATGTCTGTTTGATAGATCTGATGATAAAAATGTCACATTTGTTGATTAGTGTCAAACAATGTAACCGACACAGCTACTGGTCTGTTTCTACACTATTTACCAGACTATGGGTCATTTTTGTTGTTGTGTGGTTAATACTAAAATCGAAGGATTGGCGCAATACTGTTGTAGCTACAGTAAAACCCGTCCATAGTGGCCGCGCTAAATAAGTCTTACACTGGGTTTATAAAACAGGTAGTGGTTTAACCCTTTCCCTGTTCTAGATTTATTCCAAATCTCAATACCTACTGAATATTTATGGACAAAATAGTTATAATGAAATTTGGAAAGCGGAACATAAAGAAACCGATCTATCAGATTTTATTAGCAGTCCTATAGGAGCTCTCTGATCTAGGTATACTCTATTTGCAAATGCGTGAAAATGCGCTTGTATTAAGGAAAGGGTTAATGCAGGACGAAAGTTATGCAGAAAGCTCCTCTAAGAGCTTTCTGCATTACTTTTTTTTCTTGCATTAAGCAATCATCTGCTCTTATAGACCCCAACAATATGCCTTCATTATAAGTCGCAAAAGACATGTGCTGCTGTTTACTATATGGGACAGAGTAGTGTTCCAGTAGTGAAAAGAGTGTTGCGGAAATGGTTTTCTACAAAACACTACAGACCTAACCCTTTACTCCATAAATACGCCTTTCTATGCCTTTGCAAACTGAGTAGACCAAGATCAGACGGCTCCACTAGGAACTGTCTGATCAGGGTCTGCTCTGTTTGCTTATGATATGATATATAGATATAATTCAACAGTTTCTGCCGATGGGAGCCTAGATTCTGTCCTAGAGGAGTCGTCTGATCAGGGTCTGCTCTGTTTGCTAATATAATTTGATAGAGCTGTTTCTTTACTTTCTAAAATGTCTAAAATGGTCCACCTTCCATATTTCATATTTTTCGTATTAATCAATCAACACCAGAAGCTTTACACGTATACATACAATGAAAATAGTGCTTACAACCCATTTTCCGACAGGATATATTTGTTCAACTAAAGATTATCGCTATCCGAATATTGCTAAATTCTTTAATAGGAACCTCCTTTTTATAAACGGGGAGTTTGTACGGAAATCAGCGGACATCTTCGGCCAAGTTCTGAATGACTCCGATTCTATTTCGGAACAACGCTTTGAATATTAATTAGGTTGTTATCACATGTACAATGGCATAGCCTGGCACTGGTTGTTGGCTTACATACACATCGAATGATTATTTCCGGTATGTAAATTTGAATCTTACGACAGATTCCGACCAATGGCGAACGCACATACCGTTGGTTTCCGTAATAATCTATTTTTCTTTAAAAAATTCGACACAAACAACCATTTACTAACCGTGCTGTTTAGGGTTAGATAAGTGTTAAGGTACATGTACATTGATTCCGATTCTGAAGTCATATTGAAACGCAAATTTGCGGAAATTTGCGCAGCATACATCTTTAAAGATGAAACTACTGTTTATCTTTCTCCTATAATACAATTTATTCACTAAACAAAATTCTACCTCTTATATTGAAACTATACTGTCAATTTTCTTCAAATGTTCAGCATGTGAAATATGTGTTGTTCTTTTATTTACTGATTAATTGTGACTTGCACTGTTTGTCGGACAATAGCTATAAAGCTAATGTTATTCTGTTTTTACATAACCGACTCTAACTAAATCTTCTTGTATCAATGGGGTGCCTGGACTTTGGAAAATTAAATGACATAGAACATTTCTATTTAATTTTAACCTATTCTTAGAAACTTGATGGTGTCAGTGATACACAAAATAACCCTCTCTCAAGGACATCCCTTATCATTGAGAAACTGATAAAATAGCACGCCGTAACTCAAGTAGCGTACGTTTGACTAAAAGATTAAAAGTACATGTTCGCGTTTTACAGGACACTCGCGCGGTCGTCAGTTTCTTGTAACTATTTCCCTGTGGAATATTATTAGAAGTAATAATGACATCATGAATATTCATTAGCTGATTTTGTTTTTGTAATGACATATATACATACAGAAGTTGTTGATATTATGTAGAAACTGTAGTCAGATCTATTATAATTTTTCACAATTTCATAAGCAAACAGAGTCGACCCTGGTCAGACGGCTCTCACAGGAACCGTCTGACCTCGGTCTGTTCTGATTGCAAAGGCGTGAAAAGGCGTTTATATGAAGGAAAGGGATAACCCTTTACTTCACGAATATTCATATGAGAAATAGTTATGTATAATAGTACTCAGCTGATCTTTTTACAATAGCATAAGTATGAACAAAGAACGTTTTTAAAAGTAGAATCAGCTCTATATCATTTCACAAGCAAACAGCACAGGTACTGCACTCGTAACACCTCAGCTATTTCTACTAACCCTGCCGGAATACGACGAGTAGTTGCGAATTCAGGTACTGATCTGATAGCTCATACATGAGCTGTCTGATCTGGGTCTACTATCTTTACAAATGCGTAAAAATCTGTTGTTTTTGTTGTTATTATATTATCATTATTATTATTATTATTATTATTATATCTCATTTATACAGCGCTCATACAGGGACAGGGTACGTGCGTTCTAAAGTGTTTAAGTTTACAATGCTACTATGTCATTGCGTAATAAACGGTTCATATGGACTATAGGAAGAAGCAAAACTGACGAAGTTAAGATTACAGCAAACAAAAATCGAATACAGTGAAATCCCGATTATTCGAACATACAAATGCGTACCATTATTGATCTGTAACACAGGTGGAAGCTTAACCCTTTCCCTGTTCTATGTTTATTACAAATTTCAATACCTACTGAATATTCATGGACGAAGTAGTTGTAATGAAATATGGAAGATGGATCAGTGTAGCCATTTTGGAAAGCAAAGAAACAGATCTATCAAATTTCAATAGCAAACAGAGTAGACCCTGATCATACGGCTCCTCTAGGAGCCGTCTGATCTGGGTCTACTCTGTTTGCAAATGCGTGAAAACACGTTTATATGAGGGAAAGGGTTAATGCAGGGTGAAAGTCATCCAGAAATGACTTTCTGAATGAATGACTTTCTAAATGAATGAATTTTCAGTCTGAATGACGTTCACCCTGCATTAAACAGCCACCTGCCTGCAAAGATATACATTGTCCATTACTAAAAGTTCGTAGTATCGAGTGTTTACTGTAGTTCACATAAAGTGTGTAACTATGGAAACGTTACTTGACCTTTACTTTTGCCCTACAAAAAGCAATCACCTGTGTTTAAGGCTCCTATGTTCAATAAATGAGTGGCCTCTTAAGACTGGTTCTGCTATACTGTAAGAATAAAAGCGGTGGACATTTACTTGCAAATGAACCTGACGCAACGTTACGTGTGCAGTAACCCTAAACTGGACGTTTAATTTTAGAATAAATACAATTCTTGGAGACGGGTGGTAGTTTAATGCAGGATGAAAGTCATGCAGAAAGCTCCTCTCTAGGAGCTTTCTGTATGACTTTCACCCTGCTTGAAGCAACCACCTGCCTAAAAGTATCTAAATGTTTCCCTACTAGAGTTTAGAGGAATTTTACATGTAACTGTTTCATAGTAAGGCTTACCCGAGAGCCATTAGTAGGGTGTGCTGCATTAGACAAATCTGTGATCAGCTTTGCAAACAGTTTTGATCCAGATGAAAGTAACTCGGCATATCACTAGGACCCAAACTGTTTTGAGAAATATTTAATCCTTTACTACATAAATATTTATGTAAGAAATGATGACACCATAAAAAATTAATTAGTTTAATTTTTAAAATGGCATATTAACACATGGAAATTTTTCCCAAGTAGAAACTGTAGAATCATATCTATATTACATCATAAGCAACCAGAGCACCCTGATCTGGGTATACTATGTTTGCAAAGTCATAGAAAGGCGGATTTAGTATGTTATAAGGGTTTAAAGGAGTATGGAATTTGAAACTTAAAGCAGACGACAGTGATTGCAGACGAAATCTATTTGGCGCCAAAGGATATAAAGGATCTGACAAATCTACACTCAGTCTGTCTGACATTCTAATACAGTGCCTCAATATAATAGGTTATAAGAAGCGAATCAAATGAAGTTTAAATTGAACCTTTTTTTTCTTTAAGGTCTGAACGACATATTGGAATGCAAAGATTTCCCTAGTTATATTTAAATACTAGGGACAATCAAATCACAGGTGCCCTTCGCATGCTATGTCTCAACAACAACTACGTCACAACATTAGTTTTAATCACATGTAATATAAGTATCTAAAACATACCAAAAGATAGTCCAGCCAAAAAAAAAAAAAAAT